>OY755245.1:56750615-57350615 GCA_963576725.1 Azorinus chamasolen | reverse complement strand
CAACTGATCAAGTTGTAAAGTGCACAGATAATCGGAGTAAATATGTAAAAAAACGTTTATATTAGGGAAAAGGTTAAACCTTTCCCTCAAGAAAATTTATATAAGAAATCACAACATCATAAATATTTATCAGCTGAAATTTTATAGTGATGTATAAATACAGGATGTTTTGGTCATGACAATAATTACAGGATCAGACTTTTTTAATTCAGTAAGCAAACAGAGCAGATCCTCATCTGATGCTCCTACTGGAGCCATCTCATCTCGGTCTACTCTGTTTGAAAAAGGTGTGAAAAGTTGTCTCTATGAAGGAAAGGTTATTGGAAGGATCGCAAGAGCTGTCTGCAGACAGCGCGCTCCATTTTCTTTAGTGCTGGATAGTGTAGTGGAAGTCAAAGTCAGAAAGGGCAGATAACTATAGCAAAACTAATTTTAGGGTTACCTGCCCTTGTGGAATGGGTCCCCCTTGTAATAGTTAACATGCATACCAAATTTGAACCAAACATCTTGGACAGTTTCTGAGACATGGACCGTAACATAAAACTTAACCAACAATATAAGTCGAAAAAGGGGCATAACTATGGCAAAATTAATTTTAGGGTTACCTTCCCTTGTGAAATGGGTTACCCTTGTGATAGTAAACATACATACCAAATATGAACCAAATATCTTTAATGGTTTCTGAGAAATGGACCTTAACAAAAAGGTTAACCAACATGGACGCCGACAAGAGGGTCATGACAATAGCTCCACTTTTTGAAAAAGTGGAGCTAAAAATGGTGTCAAATTCATTCATCTAACTGAAAAACCTGTTGAAAAGTGTGACTTGGTTTTCTAATGAGTAAAACAGATCCTTTTTTTTTAAGTTGTAAGGGAATGATGGAAGGCCCTCTGATAGAGATAAAAGGGGAAGATAAGGTAAAACAAAATAACAAACATTTTTCATGTTTCAATACCTCAAGTATCAATAGTATTTGGTTAAAGTTAATAATTCTGTTCTTTGGTTTTTTTTGCTAAAATGTCAACAATTCTGATCACAGGTATCAGAAAAATATCAAAGCCAATTTGATGAAATAAAAGGCCCTGAAAAAACAACAACACAAAACAAGAGGGCCATGAGGCCCTGAAGCGCTCACCTGAGATAACCCCAGGGGTGGGGCCTTTTTTGACCACAAGAAATAATGTGGACAACCTTGGTAGAGAACCACAAGGCAAAGCAGTATGCAATTAATTAAAGGTCTAAGCCTTATGATTTCAGAGAAAAATAATATTTCATATTTTCCCATGAAAAACTGATAAGCCCTGAGGCAGGGCCAAGTTTCGCCCAGTGGTCAGGGTCGTAAGTTAAACATTCTTGGCAGAGGACTACAAGCCACAGCTACATATTTATAGAGGACCAGTAGATCATGTTAGTCATACCAAATATCAATGGTCTAGGCCTTACAGTTTCAGTAGATTTTCCAATGAAAAACTGATAAGCCCTTGGGCGGGGCCATTTTTGGCCTGGGGGTCATTATTTGAACAATATTTGTCGAGGATCACAAGTTCATGCTACATACCAAATATCAAAGGTCTAGGCCATACAATTTCAGAGAAGAAGATTTTTAAAGAATTTCCTATGAAAAACTGATAAGGCCTTGGGCGGGGCCATTTTTGGCCCGGGGGTCATAGTTTGTACAATATTTGTAGAGGACCATAAGATCATGCTACATATTAAATATCAAGGGTCTAGGCCTTACAGCTTTAGAGAAGAAGATTTTTTAAAAATTTCCAATGAAAAACTGATAAGCCCTTGGGCGGGACCATTCTTGGCCCGGGGGTCATAATTTGAACAATATTTGTAGAGGACCATAAGATCATGCTACATACCGAATATCAAAGGTCTAGGCCTTACACTTTCAGAGAAGAAGATTTTTAAAGATTTTCCTATGAAAAACTGATAAGCCCTTGGGCGGGGCCATTTTTGGCCCGGGGTCATAATTTGAACAATATTTGTAGAGGACCATAAGATCATGCTATATACCAAATATCAAAGATCTCGGCCTTACAGTTTCAGAGAAGAAGATTTTTAAAGATTTTCCTATGAAAAACTGATAAGCCCATGGGCGGGGCCATTTTTGGCCCGGGGGTCATAATTTGAACAATATTTGTAGAGGACCATTAGATCATGCTACATACCGAATATCAAAGGTCTAGGCCTTACACTTTCAGAAAAGAAGATTTTTAAAGATTTTCCTATGAAAAACTGATAAGCCCTTGGGCGGGCCATTTTTGGCCCGGGGGCCATAATTTGAACAATCTTTGTAGAGGACCATAAGATCATGTTACATAACGAATATCAAAGGTCTAGGCTTTACAGTTTCAGAGAAGAAGATTTTTAAAGATTTTCCAATGAAAATTCCATATTACCATATATGGAAAAAATGACCACGCCCTCTGGCGGCCATGTTTTTTGCCCGATCAAAATTCTTTCAACAACTTTTGAAGTCTATCAACTGAGAAACATTTTGGTGAAAACTATATTCAAATCCAACAAGTCATTCTGGAGAAGAAGATTTTTCTAGATATTGTGTCTGGTTGCCATGGCAACAAGACCGATGGCCCCGCCCACTATCTTTTAACAACTTTTGAAGGCCCCACCCACAGTGTGTATCTGACCAAGTTTGGTTACAATTGGGCAATTGGTTTCAGAGAAGAAGTCGTTTGAAATTGTTGACGGACAGACGGACAGACGGACGCCGGACACAGGGGTATCACAAAAGCTCACCGTGAGCACTTTGTGCTCTGGTGAGCTAATAAATGAAAATGTGTCCATGAGACACGGATGCCCCTGCAGCAAACAGGGAGTAGATGAACAACAGACCTGAAAAGGGGCGACACTGTACAACTGTGATTATGCTTCAGACCAAATATCAAATCATTCCAAATATCAAAAAATGTGTCCAGCTTACACAAGCGAAGAAATCTTTAACAAAAATGTTAGTTATTAAATAGTCACAATAATTCAATCAGTGTTGGCAAACAGGAAGTAGATAAACGACAGACCTGAAAAGGGTCGACACTGTACAACTCACTATGATTACGCTTCAGACCAAATATCAAATCATTCCAAATATCAAACGAGTCCAGATTACACAAGCCAAGAAATCTTTGACGAAAATGTTAGTTATTAAATAGTCACAAAAATTCAATCAGTATTGGCAAACAGGAAGTAGATGAACGACAGACCTGAAAAGGGTCGACACTGTACAACTCACTATGATTACACTTCAGACCAAATATCAAATCATTCCAAATATCAAATGAGTCCAGATTACACAAGCCAAGAAATCTTTGACGAAAATGTTAGTTATTAAATAGTCACAAAAATTCAATCAGTGTCGGCAAACAGGAAGTAGCTGAACGACAGACCTGAAAAGGGGAGACACTGTACAACTCACTATGATTATGCTTCAAAACAAAGCATACACAAGCCAAGAAATCTTTGATGAAAATTTTATGTGACGGACCTACGTCTGGACAAGGGTATAACTTAAGGCCCCCTTCGCCTAAAGGTGGGGGCATAGAAACAAACACAACTGAGGCCAGTCCAAACTTATCCCCTTACCTTACATTCATGTAGAAGCTACTTGCTCTTTTTTAGACATCCAGATAAGATGCATAAATTAGAACATTTTCAAGAATAACTCCTTTCTTACTCCAAAAAACACTATATTGTGACTACTCTTTAGAACTGACGTTTCAAGACCCTGATCGGACCATTCTTACAAGCGCAGTCTCATCTGGGTCTATCCTGTTTGCAAAGGCATTAAAAGGCATATGGTGGAGAAATGGTGATTAAAGTATCCAAATATGTGTACACATCATTATCTATTGCCTTGATTTTAGAAATAATGAGTGAATATTTACCGCATAATGGCTTTACGAACATGGGAATTACTGGGCAAGGTAAAGGGTTAGGACTCAACATGCAAACACAAGCAAAGGATTCAAAATCATCATGCATCAAACACAAGCAAAGGATTTCAAAATCATCATGCATCAAACACAAGCAAAGGATTTCAAAATCATCATGCATCAAATACTAACAAGGTGAAACTAGAGATTTCATCATTATATTTTGTAGTACAATACTAAATCAAATATTGAATACCCTAAACAATTAAAGTATTGAGTATTCTGAAAAACTTCTGAAGAAGATTGAGATCAAACTGCTCTTGCAGTAGCAATTAGATAAGCATCTACACTACAGTAAAACCCCTCTAAGCCAGAACTTCAAATTATTATCAATGTCGGTCTTTCACCCATTACCTCATAGGCTATTTTAGATCCAACATCTTTGAATAAATATACCAACAAGAGATGTTTGTAAAACATGTATACCCCCAGACCTTTGATCTAGTGACCTCAACTACAGAGGTCATCTAGCGGTCATGACTAATCACCACAGCAACTTTGAAGATCCTAAGCCAAACCACTGATCATTTATTGATCTGAAAACATATCACAAGTTAAGGTCATGGTGACCTTGACCTTTGACCTAGTGACATCAACAACTATTGGGGTCATCTAGTAGTCACGACCAACTACCACAGCAAGTTTGAAGGTCCCGAACCAAACCATTGAGCAATTATTAATTGGAAACCATTTCATTAGTTAAGGTCATGATGACCTTGACCTTTGACCTAGTGACCTCAAAATCAATAGGGGTCATCTAGTTGTCATGACCAACCACCACAGCAAATTTGAAGATCCTAAGCCAAACTCTTGAGCAGTTATTGATCAGAAACCATTTTATCAGTTAAGGTCATGGTGACCTTGACCTTTGACCTAGTGACCTCAAAAACAATAGGGGTCATCCACTGGTCATGGCCAACCATCACAGCAAGTTTGAAGATTCTAAGCCAAACCCTTGAGCAGTTATTGATCAGAAACCATTTTACCAGTTTAGGTCATGGTGACCTTGACCTTTGACCTAGTGACCTCAAAAACAACAGGGTGCATCTAGTTGTCATGACCATCAACCTAAGCAAATTTGAAGATCCTAAGCCAAACCCTTGAGCAGTTATTGATCAGAAACCATTTTATCAGTTAAGGTCATGGTGACCTTTACCTTTGACCTAGTGACCTCAAAAACAATAGGTGTCATCCAGTGGTCATGGCCAACTACCACAGCAAGTTTGAAGATTCTAAGCTAAACCCTTAAGCATTTATTGATCAGAAACCATTTAACCAGTTAAGGTCATGGTGACCTTGACCTTTGACCTAGTGACCTCAAAAACAATAGGGGTCATCCAGTGGTCATGGCCAACTACCACAGCAAGTTTGAAGATTCTAAGCTTAACCCTAGAGCAGTTATTGATCGGAAACCATTTAACCAGTTAAGGTCATGGTGACCTTGACCTTTGACCTAGTGACCTCAAAAACAATAGGGGTCATCTAGTTGTCATGACCAACCACCACAGCAAGTTTGAAGATCCAAAGCTAAACCCTTGAGCAGTTATTGATCGGAAACTATTTCATCATTTTAGGTCATGGTGACCTTGACCTTTGACCTAGTGACCTCAAAAACAATAGGGGTCATCTACTTGTCATGACCAACCACCACAGCAAGTTTGAAGTTTCTATGCCAAGTCGTTTATTAGTTATCATTCGGAAACCATCGATCTACCGACCGACCGACCGACCGACCGACCGACAGACCGACCGACCGACCGACATGTGCAAAGCAATATACCCCCATTTTTTCAAAAGGGGGGTATAAAAAGGAGCATTAACTGGAGAAAAGGAAAAATTCAGAATTGTGTAGTTTTGAAACCATTGTGATAAATAGAGCATTTTGCTCCTATGGAGCAAAATTTTTATGCTCTATTTATCACAATGGTTTCAAAAAGTGTCTTTTACAGAGGTGTAGAAAGGCGTATTTATGAAGGAAAGGTAAGACTGGTGGCATCTTAATGCAGGGTGAAAGTCATGATAAAAGCTTCCAAAGGAGCTTTCCGCCTGAATTTCACCCTGCATTAAGAAGTCTCCTTTCTGAAGGAATTCTCCAATAAAAGTTTAGAGAGGGTTTACTGTATTTGATAGAATATCTCATAATTCCCATTACTCTGGTAAAATGGTGGGAGCATAATTTTCCTTCTTTATGTATATAACATCAACTTTGTCCATCTAAAAATCTGCAGCTTTATAAGATGAGTTCACATGCCAAGTATAAAGTGACATTTTCTAATAAATAAAAAGTTTATGACCATATTTTAAGTTTAAGATAGTCTTAGACCAACAGAGTCAGACAGACAGGCAATAAAAATAATGTATCCTACCTAGATATTGGGAGCAAAAGCAACACAATGATAGACAAGGACAAAATTTTAACGCAAAAGTGTAAATATTTGCAGTCACAGGAGTTAATAAATTCTGAAAGTAGGAGATAAGCACCAACACTACAGTAAAACCCTACTCGCTATCTGCGACCTGACCCACAGCTTGAACCCCTATGAGATGCAGAGTTACTTGGCATGCCATCATGTTCAAGCTGTTTGACACTCAGTCAACAGTTTCTCAAAAGATTAACCCTTTCAACGCTGAATGTTCAAATGGCGTTCAGTAGAATCTAATAACACAACTTCTCAAAGAGCTCTCTCATCAGGGTCTACACTGTTTGCAAATGTCATAAGACTCTTTTCCTACACTGAAAGGGTTAGTTGTGATTTAATAGATCTAAATTTGGGCCGACAATTTTTTATAACAAGGTAAAAGTTTAACCCTTTCCCTCATATAAACGAGTTTTCACGAATTTGCAAACAGAGTAGACCCAGGTCAGACAGCTCCTAGAGGAGCTGTCTGACCTGGGTCTGCTCTGTGTGCTAAATGGAATTTGATAGATCTGTTTCTTTAGTTTCTAAAATGGCTACAACGTCCCACCTTATATACTTCATTACAACTATTCTATCAATGGATATTCAGTAGGTATTGAACTTTGAAATAAACATAGAACAGGGAAAGGGTTAACTAAAGAAATGCATTTGTCTGATTGCAGCCCTTAACCTTTTCCCTCATATAAACGTGTTATCACGCATTTGCAAACAGAGTAGACCCAGATCAGACGGCTCCTAGAGGAGCCGTCTGATCAGGGTCTGCTCTGTTTGCTTATAAAATTAGATAGATCTGTTTCTATACTTGCTAAAATTGATACAATGTTCCATCCTCCATGTTTCATTATAACAAATTTGTACATGAATATTCAGTAGGTATTGGAATTTAAAATAAACCTAGAACAGGGAAAGGGTTAAGACAGTGAAGAAAGTGTGTGAAGTTTAATAAAATTGGCATGAATAGTAAAGAAATAATAGCCAATAATAAAGTTTACTGACAACAACCGCTACAACGCAAATGCCGTAGTTAAGGAAATAGTTTGTAGTTTTTTCTTTGAAAAACAGACAAGCTAAACAAGAGCACCGCAAGCAGGTGCGAACGCTCATCTGTCAGCATTGTCAAGATGAACATGCATACCAACAAGAGCACCACAAGCGGGTGCAATGCTTGTCTGTCCTCAGTGTCAAGATGAACATGCATACCAAAAATGAAGGTTGTAAATGAAAAATTGAAGAAGTTATGGTCAATATTAAGATTTCGGACGACAACGACGCAGGAGTTACGACAATACTGAATAGCTTTTGATTTCTTCGAAACAGACGAGCTAAAACTGAAGGTTGTAAATGAAAAATTAAAGTTAAGGTCAATGTTAAGATTTCGGACGATGACGACAACAAAAACGTGGACGCAGGAGTTACGCAAGCCTTACATGTTAGCAGTTTTATTTGGTACGTCACACAAAGGATGTGAAGGAAGACACATGTTTTTCTTACCCTGTTTAGTGGGACAGACCTTGGACAAATGCCCCGTGCTACCGCAAGCGTAGCATTCTTTATCTGTAAAAAGTACAAGCACCCCTGATAGGACATATTCAAGTAGAGGCAAAGATACAATGAAAACATTAACCCTCTCTCCCTCTATGTTTTAAAAAAACAAAACAAACACAATACAGCAAAACCTCTCTAAAACGACCACTAAATTACAAGTAATTTGTGTTAAAAGCAGGTGGCTGCTATAGGAGAGTTCTGTTTTACTTTCACTTTGCTTTAACCCTTTCCCTCATATAAACGTGTTTTCACGCATTTGCAAATAGAGTAGACCCAGATCAGACGGCTCCTAGAGGAGCCGTCTGATCAGGGTCTGCTCTGTTAGAATTCGATAGATCTGTTTCTTTAGTTTCTAAAATGGTTACAATGTTCCACATTCCGTATTTCATTATAACTGTTTTGTCCATGAATATTCAGTAGGTATTGAAATTGGTCTAAATATAGAACAGGGAAAGGGTTAAGCAGCCAACTGCCCTAAATACCAACTAATTAACACAATTTAGTGGCCATTATAGAGAGGTTTTACTGTAGCTCTGTCATATCTCCACCAAACCCTACGATGTGACCTGTTTAGAATCATCAAGAATTGTCACAATATGAAGTGTGATGGAAAAATAATTTTAGCACTTAAATTTTTTAAATCTTTCCCTCATATAAAACCCTGCAAACGCTGTAGACCCAGATCAGATGGCTTATATGCAAGAGCCATCTGATCACCATCTGCTCTGTTTGCTTATAACACTATACAGACCTGATTCTACAATTTTGTCTAAGCAAACGTTTTCCTTAAAAAGTTTATATTACAATGAAAGAAAATTTTTCCATGAGACACTGATACCCCCACCTGGTTTTGTCTCAATTGCATTAAAATTGATCAACTTTAAGGTGTGATTATGCTTCAGACCAAATATCAAATCATTCCAGCTTACACAAGCCAAGAAATCTATGACGAAATTTGTTGTCATTCAGCAATAACCAAAATTCAATCAAAGTGTCTGTAAACAGGAAGAAGATGAATGACAGACCTGAAAATGGTAGAAACGTTACAACTCACTATGATTATGCTTCAGACCTAATATCAAATAATTCCAGTTTACACAAGCCAAGAAATCTGTGACGAAAATTTTACAGGACGGACATATTTACATAATAAGCCATGTGTGACTTTTGTTTTGTTTAAAATAGACACTAAGACAAGAAAATAGTCACACAAGTAAAGGAAGAACAAAATATCTCGTTCTTATAGTACCGATGGACAAGGTTAAAACTTAATGCCCCGTTGCCTAAAGGCGGGGGCATTAGAATCAGCTAATAAATATTCACGACATCATTAATTCTTACATGGTTATATAACAGGTACAGGTTTAAAACGTTCCACTATCTACGGCTCTGAATTCACCATGGCAACCATCTACCTCAGTAAAACATGTCATGCAAACAAGTCCACCATGACGGCTCTCAACCCTTTCATGCAGGAAACAAGAATAACATTTGCAAACAGTGTTGACCTAGATAAGAGGGCTCCAAGAGTAACTTGCACTGTACAGTATTCGAAAGCCTCAAGCAACATCAAATAAAGCAATGTGATCTACCTTTAACCCTTATTTTCATGTCTTTGCAAACAGAGTAGACCCAGTAGAGTCCTACCGAGGCCATTTGATCTGGGTCTGCTCTGTTCATAGTATTGCCTGAGCCAAATATCCTGTGTTCATATACCATTTTAAACAGTAATCTAATTAATATTCATGATGTCATTATTCCTTACATGAGTATGCAATATGGAAAGGATTAAACACTAATGAACATTCCAATTTGAGAATACAGCATCCTATAGGAGCCATCTGATCTGGGTTTACTCTGTCTGCAGATGCGTTAAAATATGTTTACAACTTTATATGAGGGAAAGGGTTAAGGGGTAGAATGATATACAGTAAACCCCCACTAATGAGACCACCTAAGAGGTATAATTCTCGGTGCTAGATGCAGGTGGTAGCATAATGCAGTACAAAAGTAATGCAGAAAGCTCCTAGGAGTAAAGTGGTCGCATTAGAGGGGTTCTACTGTATAGTGAACTATGAAAAATTAGTCTCTCCTCTGACTATCAGTTTTATCACTAAATGAAAACTAGAACTATCACTAAAGGTGATGCATACCCCCATATGGCAGCCTTGATCGCAGATGCCACTCACATTGTTCTAAGCAGGCAAATGGAAAGAGTTTTTAATCCTAATGTGATATAGTTACTCAATACCTCAGCTGGATCAAAACAGCTTGGAACAGTCATCACAAATTAACCAGGTATCCGTATGCACTATTAACTCTTAACCCTTTCCCTCATATAAACGTGTTTTCACGCATTTGCAAACAGAGTAGACCCAGATCAGACGGCTCCCTAGAGGAGCCGTCTGATCAGGATCCACTCTGTTTGCTAAATGAATTCGATAGATCTGTTTCCTTGCTTTCTAAAATGTTCCACCTTCCATATTTCATCATAACTATTTTGCTAATGAATATTCAGTAGATACTGAAATTTGGCCGATATACAGAACAGGGAAAGGGTTAAGTATTTGGACAGGCAGACCCAGATCAAGGAGCAGTTATATCAAGATCGGCACTACCTGCTACTATTTCCATCAAATGGAATGTTATCAAAACAGGTGCCAAATTGACTTAAGATTTACGACAACGGAAAGGGGAGATGTGTGTCCAAATATTTTGGGCAAACCGGGTACTATCTTGATCAATCATGCATTTCTATGATGAGCCATTCAACATGCTATGGGAGAAATACAAACACTTTCGGGTTGATAAGTAACTGTTAACTCAAAATACTTCCATGCTCAACCTTTTCCTTCAAACAGATGCTTTTTCACACCTTTGCAAACAGAGCAGACCCAAATCAGATGGCTCCTGTAGGAACCATCTGACCAGGGTTTACTCTATTTACTTATAAAATTATAAAAGATCCTACTCCACAATTTCTACAAATACCGAAAATTCAAGTGTACTGTGACAGGCCGGGTACAGGTACTGGGTGAAAGACAGTAAGCGGTTCCACCAGTCCTGTTACAGTTGGTGCCCAACTTGAAAATCGGACCTGGTGCACGCCCATGATTTCTGCTGCAGATTTGGTGAGAATCTCAGGGAAAAAGGGGGAGTAGTGTGATAGGCCAGGTACAGGTACTGGGTGAAAGACAGTAAGCGGTTCGGACAGCTCGGTGGTTAGAGCACTCGCCTTGTAAGTGAGGGGTCTCGGGTTTGATCCCCAGTCTGGCTGCATGTTTTTTCACCAGTCCTGTTACAGTACATTATCAAAATGCAGCTAATAAATATTGATGTCATTTTTTCCAACATAAATAATGAACAGGTAGAGTTGAACATGAAACGATATGCAAAAACTGAAAAGAACATGAAACACAGCTTAAAACTTGAAGGAACAGAGCTTAAACCTGAAGGATCATGAAATACAGAGTACTTACTTATCCCCTCAGGCTTTGTGCAGTCTCTCCGACGATGATCTGAACTGCCACAGTTCAAACACGCTAAATAAAAAATTAAAAAAAAAGTTGTTACATTCCTTTCTTTATATAATCCTTTCCTTCAAATCAACGTCAATGGTCAAGGTCTAACTGTCCAGAAAAAGGTGCATGGCACTCTGCCATCCCTAGATGTATTCCAACACCTATTATGGCATTCCTACTTCAAGAAATGTACAAGATATGCTCTGGACAAGGTTTCTCTATAGCTGAGGTCAAGACCAAGGATAAAGTGACCTGACAACGGTATGAGACATACTGTCATCCCAAGATGTACTCAAGGTGACCTGATATTGTATGTGACACTCCACAATCTGGACAATTTCAGACAACTATATACTATTTAAACTGAGATAATGGTCAAGATCATAGTGACACCAATGTAGTATAGGGGTGAAACGGTACACTACCCCCATGGTTCGGTACACGGTACATGAGCCATGGTCCGGTACATTTTCGGTACACAACTTTTTATCTTGTAAACATAATTTTGAAGCATATCCTACAAACAAAACCCTTTTGAATTAATTTGTTTTGACAAGAATCAGTAACTGCCACAGCTAGCAGCGATGGCTATTAATCTCTTAAAATTATAAACAGTCAAGTATTTAAGGGAAAAACACTTACAACTAGAGGTTTGTTTTTGTCACAAAAACAAATGTCTCCCCCTCCCAACCTCTTTCCAATACACAAGTGTAATGTCTGTAACTCCAAACTTATCAGGGTCTAATTTTTAAGTCACCAGGGGCAATAACTCCAACATTGTCAGGGGGAGACAATTCAAAAGCCCCAGGTACACAAAAACACATGCTTGTCAACATTCTTGTGAAGTTTTGTGACACTAGTAGTTCCATACATACATGTGACACAAAGTAAAGTTTCTCTTATTCTAAGTCATAAGGGGCAGTAACTCAAAATTTATCAGGGGGAGACAATTAAAAATTAACTCATGCTGGTGAACATTTCTGTGAAGATTGGTGACTCTAGCCCTACTGGTTTCAGAGATACGTGCAGCACGAAGTTTCTCTAATTTTAAGTTATCATATCAGGGGCAGTAACTGAAGAATTATCAGGGGGAGACAATTCAAAAACCAAGGTGCACAACAACTCATGCTGGTCAACATTCCTGTGAAGTTTGGTGACTCTAGCTCTAGGGGTTATAAAGATATGCATGACACAAAGTTTCTCTCAATTTTAAGTAATCATATCAGGGACAATAACTCCAAAAATTATCAAGGGAAGACAATTCAAAAATCCCAGGTGCACAACAACTCATTCTGGTGAACATTCCTGTGAAGTTTGACTCTAGCCCTAGTGGTTTCAGAGATATGCATGACACTAGGTAAAGTTTGTCTAATTTCAAGTCATCAGGGGCAGTAACTCCAAAGTTGACAGGGGGAGACAATTCAAAACCCCAAGAGCAAAACAACTCATGTTAGTGAACAATCCTGAAGTGAAGTATTCATATCAGGGGCAACAACTCAAGAATTATCAGGGGGAGACAATTCAAAAACCATAGGTGCACAACAACTCATGCTGGTGAACATTCCTGTGAAGTTTGGTGACTCTAGTACTAGCGGTTTCAGAGATACGCGCGACACAAAGTTTTTCTAATTTTAAGTCATCAGGGGCAATAACTCCAAAGTTATCAGGGGAGACAATTCAAAAACCCCAAATGCACAACAACTCATGCTGGTGAACATTCCTGTGAAGTTTGGTAACTCTAGCCCAACTGGTTTCCGAGATACGCGCGACACAAGTTTGTGACGGACAGACAGACGGACGGACGGACAGACAGACAACTCTGGCAAAAACAATATATCTCCCCATAAATGGGGGAGACATCATAATGTAATACTGAACACCATGTCATAGACTATTGATTTATAGTTCTTAAAATACAAATCTCCTTCTATGGAAAATATCACTATCTAAATCTCCTTCTATGGAAAATATCACTATCTAATAATCTCTTCAACTGGAACTTTAAAATAACAAACAGTGTGCTGGAAACAAGTAAACAAAATATTGCAAATAGTGTAGATATGATTAGAAGTTTTATAATCTTGGATAGCACTGTTTTTCTATAAATATTATACAAGTTTAAACAGTGTGACATGTAGGATAATTGAAATTGAGCCTCACTATAGGATTTCCAACCAAAGTGCATTGCAAACAGTGTAAACCCTGAGCAGCTGTCACATTCAAATGTCACATTTTAACAAGACAGCTTATCTGGGTCCACACAGTTTTCAATGGACTATGGTTGAAAATCTCAGAGCAGAGTTTAAGTCTATTATATAATAATACCCAGCACAGTAAGGATTAATAACAATAACTCGCATGTCTATCATCAGTAATTTCTACAACAGTCATTTCGCGATCAACATGCTTATATACGGCAGGTCAGCGAAACAACGCTTACATGTTGCCATTCTGCTCTCAGACTGGCCTTCCCGAAAGCCAAAAGACTTCCAACTTTCGACCTGTAGCTTGTTGGTGCGTCTTTCAATTTGGGAATAGTTTCAAACTGTTCCAAAATTGAAATATGCACTTTCGTTTCGCTCTGGAGAAGCCATGTACAGTATATTGGCGATATTTCGAGCACAATCGGGAATCAGCAAAAACCTCGGATTATCGCGATGCTCGAAAGAACCAACAGCATTTTATGTCATTTCCAAGAGCATTGTTTAACGGCGAGAGGAAGCATATTTCTTCACAGTAAACTGTTTTAACATTATCATAAACTTTAATGCATATATAATTCATCAATTCTTTGCTTATATAAGTGATAACAGAAAACACCATTCACATTGGCGACCAAAGTTTTAGTATAATTTGTATGGGTCCGTTCAAAGGACATTTCACAATAAACTCAAAACTTGTTTCAAACCATTTAGACATATCCCTAGAACAGTCGTAGCGCATAGCGTTATGTCGTTTATTTTGCATATTTTTCCATTTGTCAACATTAATTTAGTTGTTGGTGCTGAGTTGGGTGCACAAACAAACATTTTCGTTTCGTTCCCGTGCTGTTTCGTAGTAAGGAAAATCAGGGAAGTGACCAAATCAATTAATAATCGGAACACTCGGCTTTTTTCGTCTGACATAATTATTCTCGTTCATCTCTCGTAGCAAGAGTCTGCATGAACGAGACTGTCTAAAATTAACAAAAATATTGCGAATTTCAAAGCACTACACGAAAAGCACTGCACTATTTCAAAATTTAAAGCAGAAAGACGTTATATGGCACACATTCAGCTGTACCGAAAAATCACTACACGTTTGCGAACGTATGCAAATTATGAGTGTGACTTGACCTTTGTTATTGAAGGCTTCAGTCTATTAAAGTCTCATCATTATTTACACCAAAGTAAAGTCTGCATTCAATGAATGTGTTATTCACACATTCGGAAGATCTAATGTCCCATAGACGGATCTTTCAAAAGGTCAAGACAACGTATCGAGGAGGTGTGAATAATTACCTCGGAGGTGGGAAAACACCGTGCTCATATTAAACAATCAATAAAGGGAACCAGAATGATCCGCGGGACCAGGACATATGCTCGAATTTTCGGATTATCGCTATTTGGATTAATGCAGGTATTTTCAATGCGATTTGATAGAATTTGAGCCGGGACCTCAACATTCCGGGACCTCAACATAAGTGGGTATCTCCGAAAAACGAGTCGAAATAACGCCGTTATACTGTATGTAAACTATGAGTAATGTACTTAACATGTAATCTAATTGGATATTATTTATGGAATGAACCAATCAGAGAACAGCTTTTATATTATTATGGCAGATTCGTCCCTAGACATTTGGAAATTTTCGGTACATACCGTACAGTGGAAATAAATACCGAAAACCGAACCGTGAGTGCAAAAACCGCGGTACATGTGTACCGTAAGATACCGTTTCACCCTTAATGTAGCATGGACACACCGACTTCCCAAGATGCACTCACTCAATAAATTTGGAAATCTTAACCCAAAGGATTGTGGATATATTATCTGAACAAAGTTCCAGACTATTTTTTTTATTAAAACTGAAGTCAAGGTCAAGGCCACAGAGACACAAAAGTAGTATGTGATATTCCGACTTCCCAAGAAGCACCCACACAAAGGCTCAAATCTGACCAATCAAAAGCTTGAGAACAAACTCAGACTCAACTAAAAAGCTTTATAAGCATGGACCATGGTCTAAATGTAAAAGGAACCTCTTAAACATTTACAAGGAACAGTTTGTACATTTACAGTTAACATTTTCCATAGAGGATCACAGGCCAAGGTCAAAGGTAAAATCAGTATACATTTCAGGATATAAATATCGAAATACAGGATTCTGTTAACAGCCTGAGCCTTACCTCCAGTCTTAGCATACTTGTCTTGTGACTTTTTGGTCTCACCACTATCTTTGCTGTCACCACTGCCCTTTTTCTGCCTGTCCATTTTCTGTGACTTCCTTGGCTCTCTTCGGGTCCTATCACTACCTGTGTCAGAGATATACCCAGTCTTTGACTCAGAGGCTTGAGTTTTGTGAGTAATCTCTATCTTTCCTCCAACTGCTTTCTCCATGAGTTCTTTTACTTTCTGAAAATACAGAGACATTGAAGACATTTGAAAGACTACCAGGTTGGAATACTTTAGGTAAACTAAAAGTAAAACCTATCTTCAGCTTTATCCTGCCCGAAAAAAAAAAAAATCTCTTCTCTCTGATATGCGGTATTTTTCATTTACCTCAAATTCCTTAATGCTCTTTGGAAGTGATTGAGTGACAAATAGCTTGGATCCTGATTAGACACCGTGTCACCTGGCATCTCATCTGGATTCTAGCTGTCTGGAAATAAGAGCAAGTCATTTTTGGCAGGTTAATCCTTAACGCTTTTCAATGCTCAATTTTCAGACTAGAACAGCCCACCTGTGTTTAACACATTACCCCCTAGTGACGCATTTTTGCGCCTCTATAAAATTCACATTGTGAAACCATTGTGGTAAATAGAGCATTTGCTCCTATAGGAGCAAATGCTCTATTTATCACAATGGTTTCAAACTACAAAACTCTAAAAAATCAGTAGATTAATTCAACAAGAGCACCGCAAGTGTGTGCAACGCTCATCTGTTGTCATTGTCAAGATGAACATGCATACCAAAAATGAAGGTTTTAAATGAAAAATTGAAGAAGTTATGGTCAATGTTAAGATTTTGGACGACGACAAGGACGACATGGACGCCGGGATTACGACAATAGCTCGTGATTTCTTCGAAACAGACAAGCTAAAAAGGTTGGTCCTAAAAATAGCCTAGTCAGAATGAGTTAACTAAAGAGTCTACTCAATATAAAAGGGTGAACCAAAACCCTTCCAATGCTGAATCTTCATAGTGGTATAGTCCATCAGAGTCTAAAGCGTCCACTCAGTATGAATGGGTAACAAATAACCTTGCTCTATCATCAGACTGGAATAGTCGACCCTGTCAAACCCTTTCTGTTTAATATTCATGTAAGGGATAATGACATCATGGATATTTATTAGCCGAAACATTTTTATGACGGCATCTGTACACATGAAGTTTTGGCTCAGGCAGAAACTGTAGAATCATATCTACATTATACCATAAGCAAACAGTGCAGACCCTGATAAGATGGGTTCTATGGGAGTTGTTTTATCTAGGTCTACTCTGTTTGCAAATGCGTTTATATAAAGAAAATGGTTAACTAAAGGGTCCATCCAGTATGAAAGGCGTAAACTCCTCTAGGAGCCTTCTGATATGGGTCTACACTGTTTGCGAAATTAATGACAGTGCATGCCCGTCCTACATTCAAGGGGCGAATCTACAGCTATGAATGCCTTATAGGGGCCTAGAGGAATCACAAATATTAAATACTCACTGGAATCAGCTCATCACCAACACTCACATCAAACTGTTTGGTGAAATCACTGCTCTGACTTTTCTCACTGAAACATACAAATATAACACTTGTATGCATTATTGAAGGATTTATTATTACTACAATAGTGCTTAACCCATTCCCTCATATTGAAGACTTTTGACGATTCAGTAAAAGTCACTTTGTGAAACCATTGTGATAAATAGAGCATTTGCTCCTATAGGAGCAAATGCTCTATTTATCACAATGGTTTCAAGCTACAAAATTCTAAAATGTTCCTTTTCTCTAGTAAATGCTCCTTTTTGGTAGATTATTCAAAGAGGTTGTACCTAAAAATAGCCTATGAGGTAATGGGTTAACCCTATACCTAAAGAATATTCATGTAAAAAAATAATGACATCATGAATATTAACCAGATGAAGTTTTATAACAGCATGAATATTAACCAGATGAAGTTTTATAACAGCATCTATGAATGCAGGAGTTTTTAGCCATGGTAAAAAATATAGAAGCAAATCTATAATATTCCACAAGGCTCGATATTAGGGGTTTATATCCACTTGTCCAGTAGGAGAATATGATTAACAAGATGTGTCTGTGAAACACTATGCCAGATATGACCTTTGACCTTGATGTATGACCTTGACCTTAATAAGTCACCCTAAAAATGTTTTGCACATGCATGCCAATTAAAAAAGTCACAACTATAAAGCATAAACTTGTCCTGATCATAAGGAAAATAACTTTCTACTAATTTGTGTTTGTATTAAATGAAATATGATATTCGGGCTATAATCTGTTTTGCAATATTTGTTTCCTAGCACCCTTTAGGATTCTGGTTTTCAGGCTTGTCATTTTCAGTTGTTGACGATTTGAACCCCAAAACAAACATTTTGACAAGTGTAACAGATGATTCCTATGTAAACATACCATGATAGAGTTGTATATGGTAAATAAATATAATTTCTACACTTAAACAACATTTACCAGGCAATGACGCAAAATTCGTTAAAAGAACAAAGTTTTCGAAATTCAACAATTTGTTCATGTACTTTTTTCACTTGTTTTCAATGAAACTCACGTCGTAAAATAATTTGTGCGACACTGATTGCAAGTTTGAGACAAATAAGAGTTCTGACCACTGCCATTAGGCAGAACATGCCCTTGCAACAGCATGTGTTAACCCTTTGCTCCACGAGTATTCGTGTAAGAAATAATGACATGATGGATATAGATTAGCAGAAACTTTTATAAGATGAACACAGGAATTTTTGGAAATGACAGAACATGTAGAACAGATTTATGTTATTTCATAAGCAAGCAGAACAGACCCTGATCAAACATCTTGTGCAGGTGTCTGAATAAACATAGAACAGAGAAAGGGACAGCTCAACAGAGAAATTTACAATGCCTTCAAGAAATAACCACTGAAGAACAGATTTACAGGCCAAAAATCCAAGTTTATAACTCATGCATATCATTTCTGTCAGATAGCCATTCCATAGGCTTTAGCCATTACCTGCTGATAGTTTTGCAGACATTCTTGTGTTGTGGCCAGTCTTTTTTCTGGCATTCCTGACTGCAGTATGGCTCTTTACAGCGGCTACATCTGAGGGAGCCAAGTTTACTACAAACAGAGCATTCGTTCACTGGTGGCTCTTCCTCTGCTTCATCTGAAACAATAACACTTGGTTGTTTAACACTTTCCTCCATGACTATTCATGTAAGAAATAATGTCATAAATATTAATTAGTAAGGGTGAAACGATTAATCGCGATGTGAATTGAACCGCGATCTTTTGCCCTCGATTCGGTTCGGTTCAATTCGGTTCAACAGGTCTCATTTTCGATTCGATTTTTATTATAAAAGGCTAGTTTCTTAATGATTGGCAGCGAAATGAAACTAACCTATGAAAATTCGCCATGAAAAGTCGAAATACTTGTTTTCCCGGCATTAGAGCTGTCAAAACAAACATACTCGTCGAATTCTGATAGACCCAAATCGATTGGATGAAGGCCAACTGTTTTAGCCAATCAAATTACACGTTGCAATCGTTGCACTTAGTCTGATCGTCTGGGCGCTTTATTCAAGCGTCTTTGTGTCCTCTCAAAATGTCGGATGCTGAAGCTGTCAATCTACGTGCTACCCCGAACAACTATCGCTCCAAAATGTGGAGATTTCAGATTTCGCGAGAGCAACAGCACAAATAAACCAACATGTAAGATTATTTTACAAATATTCTCTGCAACACAGGAAATACGACAAATCTGTCAAATCGTATGGAACGGAAACAAGGTATTGCAATTTACACTTCGTCTTCTTCCAGTAAACTTGGTTGCAAATTTGTGTATGCTTAAAATTTATGAAGCCGTGTATTGATAACTGGCTAAAATATACTCGCAGCAATGTCTAGTGCTTTTTGCTCAGAGACAGTCAGATGTCATATCTCTCTTCAACTGATAGCTATCTGTATCAGATGAAGAGAGAGATAACATCTCCTCCAAGTGCTCAAATTCTTTTTTCGGAAAAACTTACATGTTCTACAGAGTTAGGCAGTTTAGTCAATTAGACAATTAGCCAATACTAATTATGTTAGAGTTACCATTTTGCTTGGTTTAAGTGACCATGCAGTTATAAAAAAGAACTTCCAAAAACAAACTGCAGAAAGGTTTGGCTGTTAAAAGTCAGATCTATCTGTGACTAGGCTTTTATGATATTTTTCCACCTGTATATGTCTAAGCAGTCTGTTTTCAGAGTTGTTATACACAGTATTTATTCTAGATAGTGCATTCTTTTTATTACAATCTTAAATCGAATCGAATCGAAAATAATCGAATCGTGTTGTAAAAAAGCGAAATCGAATCGAATCGAATTTTTTTGAATCGTTTCACCCCTATTAATTAGGTTATCATTTTTATAATAAGACATGGACGCTGGAATGTTTAGTCACTGCAGAAACTGTAGATTCATATTTATATTATATCAAGAGTGAAAAGAGCAGACCCTGATTAGATGGCACCTACAGGAGTCTACTCTGTTTGCAAAGGCGTATTTATTGAGTAAATGGTAAATGAATGTGTTAGTAGCTTAATCCTTTCCTTCATATTAACGCCTTTTCACAGAGTAGATCCAGATCAGCTCCAGTAGGGCCTTCTGATCAGGGTCTTCTCTGTTTACTTATGAAATTTTAACAGATCTGACTCTACAGTTTCTATTAATACCAAAAACTCCTGTGTAAATATACCATTATAAAAATCCAGTTAATAAATATTCATGATGCTATTATTTCTTACATGAATAAACAACAGGGAAAGGGCTAATTATAACCCATGAAACTTTAGAGTTACTAACAAAAGAGTCATGATGGCCCTAGTATCGCTCACCAGACAATCAGGAGAAGATTTTCAAAGTTTTCGCTATAAATTCCTATAGAAAAGTTTTCATAGAAAAAAAAAAAAAGAGAATAATTTATATAAGTTTTGTTGAGGACCTGAACATGATGCTATGTGCCATATATGGAAGCTGACAACCTTCAGTTTTCACTATATGTTTCTATTGAAAACTGGCCACCCATAGGGCGGGGCCAATTTTGACCACAGGGGCATAATTTATAAAAAATTTGCAGAAGACTTGTCAATGAAGCTATGTGCCAAATATGAAAGCTTAGAACCTTCCAGTTTCAGTAAAGATGATTTTCAAAGTTTTCTCAATATGTTTCTATAGAAAACTGGCCACAATTTTGACCCAATGGGGTATTATTTATATAAATTTTATAGAGAATCTATAGATGATGCTATGTGCTAAAGATGAAAACTGAGAACCCTGTAGATTCAGGAGACGATTTTTACTGACAACAGGCAATCACAAAAGCTCACCCTGAGCACTTTGTGCTCTGATGAGCTAAGGGAGCCACCTGATTAGAATATGCTCTGTTTGCTAATGGAATTTGATAGATCTGTTTCTTTACTTTCTAAAATGGCTACAATGTTCCACCTTCAATATTTCATTACAACTATTTTATTCATGAATATTCAGTAGATATTGAAATCTGGAATAAATATAGGACAGAGAAAGGCTTAAACAATTAACTGCTTTTTAAGACTCCTGCAGTTTATTTGGCTAGTGGTCTGCATAGACGCCTTTTCATGCCTTTGCAAACAGAGTAGACCCAGATGATACTGCTCCTGCAGGAGCTGTATATACTAAATCGGCTGTGTTTGCTTGTGCATTTATATAGATCTGATATTACAGTTCTGTCATAGCTCAAATTCCTGTGTTCGTATGCTATAATAAAGACTTCAGCTGATTAATATTCAATTCATTATTCTTTACTTGAACAGAGCCCAAGACAAGATGCGTAAATTAAAACATTTTCAAGAATAACTCCTTCGTTTCTCCACCATATCCTATACTGTGACCACTCTTTAGAATCGTCTCTTCGAGAGGATTCTAAAGAGTGGTCACAGCATAGGGTTTGGTGGAGAAATGAAGATTTTAGTATCTGAAGCTCTGCATGAATATTCATGAAATACCTTATCTGACTTTAGCCCTTCTAACAGTGAACTACTGTGTGAACATTGAAAGGGATAGTAGTACGGAAGTCCTAATTTATGACAGTCATAACCACCGGTATTCACATTGCTGATATTATTTACACATTCTAGCATGCAGCAAATTAGGTTTCATTCATATAACAGAAAGTGCAAGTTCTAACACATGATGGTCACAATTTCCAGATGTAATCATTGTATGTTACAGCTTACAAAAATTTCTGTCTTACGACCTTCCATACAAAAAGGGGCCCATGATGTTTTAACTGTGGCAATCGTCGGACATCACAATCATAAAATAAAGACTATGGCAATACCTTCATTTTTTTTCTTTGAAAATCTGACAAGCAAAAAATCTGAAATTCAGCTTACTGGGGCTGGAGTTTTTCTTTGGAGCTGATGTATTGACAGCTTGCTGCTGCTGGGCCGCAGCCAATGTTGCCGCACTTATCATGGGAGTAAGCATTGGATTGAAGGCAGGCTGTAGGAGGCTCTGTGATGCGCCTGCTGCATATATGCCATATGGGTAAGGATCTGCAATGCATAAAATACAACATGACCCATTTTAACCCTTATCCCACCAAACAAGACATGACTAGTATTCGCTAACAGTTTGGATCCCGATAACACTCAAAGTAAGTTTTCCTCTAACCAGAATTCAAGTTGTTAGTTGTTCTGTCCTAAGTTCCCAAAAATTAAGCAAATTAAATGTTTAACCCTTAATTTTTACCACTTAATAATTATTTATATACATTAAAACTGAAAGATACCCCGTTATATAGTCATTTTGTACAAACTGACTACTTGCAAATACTTAAGTCCTATATATTATATAAACTACAGTAGTTTTCACTCATTTTCAAAAAGAGTAGACACAGGTAAGATGGCTCCGGTAGGAGCCGTCTGATCAGGGTCTTCTCGGTTTGCTTATTGCATTATATAGATTGGATTTTACAGTTTTTGTAAAAACGAAAAATTAACATAATTTATCATGATGTCATTATTTCTTACATGAATATTGAACAGGGAAAGAGTTAAATGAAATATCCATGAGATAACAGGTTAAGAAACCAAACAGATAAATGTATAGGACTACCACAAAATACACGTGGTAACACAAGAGACAGAGATAGAATCACAATTATACTAATAAATTAACAATAAAAGCTTTAACCATTTCCTTCAAAGAAACACCTTTTCATGCCTTTGCAAACAAGGTCCATGCTTATAAAACGTTTAGTTGAGTCTGAGTTCATTCTCAAGTTTTTGATTGGTCAGATTTGAGCCAAAGGCTCAAATCTGACCAATCAAAAGCTTGAGAACTCAAATTTGACCAATCAAAAGCTTGAGAACGAAACTCAGACTCAACTAAAAGCTTTATAAGCATGGACCCTGAGTAGACACAAGACAGAGACTATAGAATCAGACTATTTGAATTTATTTCATAAGCACCAGAGCAGACCCTGACCAGAGAGCTCCTCTATAGGAGCTGTCTAATCTGTATCTACTCAAGAAAAGTGTATTTATGGAGTAAAGGGTTAAAGGAGGTAAATGTTATTGTTACTTCGTTGTTTAGTGCGACGGGTCAATAAAATGAAGAAAAACAATCTTTTTTTGTGTTATATTATTCAGACCCCTATTAGATTCAGACCCCAATTCCTGACCAAAACTTCAACCCTTTCCAATCATACAAACGCATTTTCAGAGTAGACCCAGATCACACGGCTCCTATAGCACTATGTCTGTCAAACCAAAAAAATTCCTTGAGGTTTGTATTGTAAAATTTAAGCTAATAAAATTTAATATTCATGATATAATTTCCAAGACATCATAATAATACAGTGATGTCTCGTTAATCCGGAAACGTTCGTTCCCAGCGAAATTTCCGGATTAACGAATTTTCCGGATTAACGAATCACCATCGTATGCTGCAAAATTTCAACTCAATCATAAACATTGTATATGTACACATTTACTTTCGCATCAAGAAATCTTTTCTTGTAACGTTCTTGTGTGCATATGCCCGTAATAATCGCAAGTCATATCAAAATAATTGCCTTGTTTGTCGTTCTAAATGCTTTTTGCACCGTATCCATAAGTGTCAGTTCTCTCATTTGAGTAATACAATGTGAATTATCGAATATGCCTGCGGGCAAAATTTGTAAAATCGACGTATGTCTCCATGTTGGACATGACTGGTTTCCCGAATATTCCATCCGCGTACATGTACTTGTAAGTCGGGAACCAGCCAGCTCACGCGTGAGTTAGAATCTTAGGGAATCCCTAAATAGCGGGAATCCCCGATAAATACTGAATTAGCAAATCATGTAAGGTGATTAAAAGTTTAACGATGGCGGCGCGGTTTTAACGTAACAAATTAATTGGGCGAGTGTGCATCTCATTAAGGAACATTAATGAATATCATAAATAGTCAGTTTGCACACAGTCGGGGGTTGTTTTACCCATGCCCGTGATTGTAAACACAAGTATTCGCACCTCCGCGGTGCACTATTGTTAAGTGTCAGGGGTGGGCAATTAAGCCCCGGGCCTACTGACCCGACCGGATTAACGAGTCACAAATACAGGTAAATATATAGATTGGTTACCGGAAATCTATGTCCGGTTCCGGAACGCGAATTTCGAGTCAATTTACTGCACAAAGAATCCGTTCCCCACGATTTTCGTCCGGATCGCGAGTTTTCCGGATTAACGAATTCCGGATTAACGAGACATCACTGTATTGGACAGAGAAAGGGTTAACAATTCCAGTTTTGGCTTTCCGGTTTATCACATATATAGGCATTACAATACTCTTACTATGCATATGACCTCTAAAATCCTGTCCAATCATCAAGTTCCAGCACAAAACCACTTACTAATCATAGGTACTCCGTACACAAGTGGAGGTTCCTGATATTGATATGGTCTGCCCCTCCCGTACGAGCCTCCATAACCTTTACCTCTGCCACGCCCACGTCGCAGTCTGTAGTCCTGGTTGTAGTTCTCCTGGTAGCCTCCTCCCTGGTAGCCCGAGCCATCATTCGGGTATCTGCTGTTGCCCCTGCCCATATGGTTATAATTAATATCCTGGTTGGCATAAGATGTGCCCCGCCCAACTGGGCCTGAGAGAACCCTATGGTTGTCCTTGTCTACAGTGATCGACAGGTTCATCTTCTGGCCCGGCGAAGCTTGGGGTAGACTTGGCTTTGAAGCGAGGTCCATTCTATTGGAGACTGTTGTATACATTAATAACAAATGGGTGAAAAACAGCAAGAAATCAATATAATTAGTTCAACCCATAACCTGATGAATATTCATGTTAGACAATGCCCATTTTAACCCTTTACTCCATAAATATGCCTTTCTACGCCTTGGCAAACAGAGTGAACCAGATCAGACGGCTCCTATAGGAGCAGTCTGATCAGGGTCTGTTCTTTTTCCAAATAATATACATATGATTCTAGTTTCTGCCATGGTCGAATTTCCTGTATTCATGTGTCATTATAAAAAATAATCTAATTCATATTCATGATGTCATAATTTCTTACATAAATAATCAAGGAGTAAAGGGTTAAATACGGATTTATTTGATCCTTTGCGTTAAATATAAAATAAGGAAATTTATTTGAGAAAAATGAAGTCCGTAACATAAAAAAGCAAACAGAGTAGACCCTGATCAGATGGCTCCTTTCAGGGGCTATTCTGTTTGCAAAGATGTGAAAATATATCTCTTATTAAGTAAAGACTTAATCTCCAAACAATCCGACACAATTATGACAATTCTTTTAATCAAAATGAAAACATGGTTAAACAGTAAACTGCAATGGAATTCTGTGATTGAGGTTTTGATATCCTCCATAGTTTTCACTATCAGCATGATACCCATAAACAAATATTTTATTATCAAAATAGTAAAAGACCAACTCATGCGAACGTAACTCTAATTCAGCACCATTTCAGGATAGAATAATGACAATATATCGAAGAAAAACAGATCAAGTTGCATATTCAAATAATAAAATTCGACATTTCTCCACCAAACTCTATGTCGTGACCACTCTTTAGAATCATCTCAAAGACATCATTCTAAAGAGTGGTCACAGCATAGGGATTGATGAAGAGAAAAAAAGGAGCCATTCTTGAAAACGTTATAATTCATGTATCTTCTCCTTGAAAATGTTTTAACCCATTACCTCATAGGCTATTTTTAGATCCTACCTCTTTGAATAAATGTACCGAAAAGAAGCATTAACTAGAGAAAAGGAAATTTTTTAGAATTTTGTAGTTTGAAATCATTGTGAAAAATAGAGCATTTGCTCCTATAGGAGCAAATGCTCCATTTATCACAATGGTTTCACAAAATGACTTATACAGAGTTGTCAAAAGTCGTCAATATCAGGGAATGGGTTAATTCATTTATCTTCTCTTATTTATTCTGATCCTGACTATTGTAACACAACCACTTTTACCTTCAGCATGCTGAATAAATTTTTCTTTGATACAATGTTTTCCAATTCAGATTTCACATCAGACATTTCCAATTACTTTTCAGGAGTATAATCAGTGTCAAACAGTTAGGGTCCCGATATGATGTGGAGTTACTTGGCGTCTCATCAGGATCCTGATTTCAATTTTTATCATATATTCCGTTGTATCAGGCTAAAGGTTAAGCTAAACATCCAGTTTTCCACCACCATAGTGAAGCAACATCTATGCTCATTAACAGAAGTTGACCTCTGAACCCTCTACTCCATAGATACCCTTTTTACGACAAAATGCAAAGTTGCAAATAGAGCACACCCAGTAGCAGCCGTCTGAAAAGGTCTTGCTGTTTATGAAAAAATACAGTTTCTGGGTGGGCCATGTCATTTTAAAAATTTATCTAATATTCATGATGTCATTATTTCTTACATGAATATTCATGGAGTAAAGGGTTAAGGGAAATATATTCCTCATACAAGCAAACTAGTTTGCAAATGTACCGACTAGAAAAACTAAACAATGTTCAAATGAGTACATGTGTCACCTGTGTGACGTTTTAGAAGGGGAAGACACAAGATGTTGAAAAACAGTTGTAATATTTATCATGATGCCATGAATATTTACCAGACAAAAGGGATACCTTCATAGCAACTGAATGTGTTCAAAGTTAGAAGTCAAACCTCTATAGCAACTGAATGTGTTCCAAGTTTAAAGTCAATGCTCTCAAGTAACTGAATGTGTTCCAAGTTTGAAGTCAATGCTCTAGAGCAACTGAATGTGTTCCAAGTTTGAAGTCAATGCTCTCAAGTAACTGAATGTGTTCCAAGTTTGAAGTCAATGCTCTATAGCAACTGAATGTGTTCCAAGTTTGAAGTCAATGCTCTCAAGTAACTGAATGTGTCTCAAGTTTGAAGTCAATGCTCTAGAGCAACTGAATGTGTTCCAAGTTTGAAGTCAATGCTCTCAAGTAACTGAATGTGTTCCAAGTTTGCAGTCAATGCTCTCGAGCAAATGAATGTGTTCCAAGTTTGAAGTCAAACCTCTATAGCAAATGAATGTGTTCCAAGTTTGAAGTCAAACCTCTATAGCAACTGAAAGTGTTCCAAGTTTGAAGTCAAACCTCTATAGCAACTGCATGAGTTCCAAGTTTGAAGTCAAACCTCTATAGCAACTGAAAGCGTTCCAAGTTTGAAGTCAAACCTCTATAGCAACTGAAAGTGTTGCAAGTTTTGAAGTCAAACCTCTATAGCAACTGAAAGCGTTCCAAGTTTGAAGTCAAACCTCTATAGCAACTGCATGAGTTCCAAGTTTGAAGTCAAACCTCTATAGCAAATGAATGTGTTCCAAGTTTGAAGTCAAACCTCTATAGCAACTAAAAGCGTTCCAAGTTTGAAGTCAAACCTCTATAGCAACTGCATGAGTTCCAAGTTTGAAGTCAAACCTCTATAGCAACTGAAAGTGTTGCAAGTTTTGAAGTCAAACCTCTATAGCAACTGAAAGCGTTCCAAGTTTGAAGTCAAACCTCTATAGCAACTGCATGAGTTCCAAGTTTGAAGTCAAACCTCTATAGCAAATGAATGTGTTCCAAGTTTGAAGTCAAACCTCTATAGCAACTAAAAGCGTTCCAAGTTTGAAGTCAAACCTCTATAGCAACTGCATGAGTTCCAAGTTTGAAGTCAAACCTCTAAAGCGACTGCATGTGTTTCAAGTTTGAGATCAATCCCCTTTTAGCAACTGGCCTTAGGTTACAAAACTTTTTGCTGGAGTCTGAAGTCATTCCCAAGCATCTGATTGTTCAGATTCTGAGCTTGTTCAGAATCTGATCAATCAGATACTTGAGAATGATCACAAACTCTGACTCAGAAGTTTTTATAACCTTGAACCCTGTGTCCCAAGTTGAAAATAATCCTTTATAGCAACTGAATGTGCTCGAAGCTTCAGGAGATCTTCAAAAGCAGTATGCATAACAACTGATTTTTCATAAAATATAAAAAGCAAACATGAATTACTGATAAAATATTTTTTTTGCAAATAATACTGTGGAAGCAAAGGTACAAAGTGTGGGCAAGAAACTGTTTACTGAGCACAGCTACAACATGCAGTACCCCTCATGTGTACCTCTGCTTGTATGATTGACAATGTGGCGTGGTGGTTCTGCCAACTTCTGGTCCACCAGAGAACTATAATATCCATACAAACCTGAACTTAGATCTTGCAGCATCTTTCCACGACCCACACTCTGCAGCTGCTGCACCGGCATGTTGCTGTCAGAAATAACAGTAAAACAAGGGAATACAATTATGCTGGTAATATACAAAGTAATTGATAAAACGAGCATTTAGGAAATGCAATAAAATCATTTTTTTATTATTTTTCCGCCAAACTCCATCTTGCTACGGCTCATTAGAATTCCCTCTTTGAGGTGATTACAATGAGTAGCAGCAGGATAGGGCTTAGCAAAGAAATAAGAGATTAACCCTTTCCTCCATAGGCTATTTTTAGACCCAACCTCTTTGAATGAAACATTTACTAAAGAAAAGGAAAATGTTAGAATTACATAGTATTGAAACCATTGTGATAAATAGAGCATTTGCTCCTAAGGAGCAAATGCTCTATTTATCACAATGGTTTCACGAAGTGACTATTATAGAGGCATAGATAGGTGTATTTATGGAGTAAAGGGTTAAACATAGATCAGTAAGCATCTTATCTACAGCCCAGATTATCAAAGTCCAATATCTAGGTAAAGCATTTTACGAACACTACGAATGTGTCATTAGGACACTGATGCCCAATCCAACTGAAGTTACTATGTGGAAGTCAATCCTGACTCATGGACAAACTCAATCACACATGGACCTAGAGTAACACTTAATGCCCCCATTCGTTTAATGGATGGGTCATAAACAGACAATTATTCTTGTATAGTGCAACTTAAATTGGCAATGTGCACAAAGAAAAGCATTCTTGTCCACTGTACTTGCCACCAAAACGTTTGCATGATTACAAGATATGAAAGAATTTCTCTAAAGCAATAGCTTAACCCTTTACAAAATGTATGAAAT
Source organism: Azorinus chamasolen (assembly GCA_963576725.1). Lineage (NCBI taxonomy): Eukaryota > Metazoa > Mollusca > Bivalvia > Cardiida > Solecurtidae > Azorinus > Azorinus chamasolen. Next base: position 57,321,168 of record OY755245.1, on the reverse strand, counting down.
AATGACTGAATATATTAACCCTATACTCAATAAATACGCCTTTGCAAACAGAGTAGACCGAGCTCTGAAAGCTCCTTTATGAGCCATCTGATCAGGGTCTGCTCCGTTTGCTAATGGTATTTGATAGCACTGTTTCTTTACTTTCTAAAATGGCTACAATGTTCTACCTTTCATAATTCATTATAATTATTTTGACAAAGAATATTCAGTAGGTATGGAAATTTGGAATAAACATAGAACAAGGAAGGGGTTAATGACACAATAATCTTCACAGTCATAATTTGGCTATTTCTATTCACCCTTTACCTGATAGAGATGCCTTTTCACACTGAACTATTTAACCCATTACCTCATAGGCTATTTTTAGATACAACCTCTTTGAATAAATCTACCAAAAAGGAGCATTAACTCGAGAAAAGGAAACTTTTTAGAATTTTGTAGTTTGTAGCAAATGCACTACTTATCACAATGGTTTCACAAAGTGACTTTTACAGAGTCATCAAAGTTGTCAATATGAAGGAATGGGTTACACACAAACCTTTAGAAGCAGGGACATCAAAATCTACATAATGCATATGGCCATGCTCATAAACCATAATTTGTAGCATGCAAATGATCAATTATAGACAATATTTACCCATATCCATTGACAGCTGGACTCCTCTGCGAATAAAAAAAACAAAGCACAAATAGCAAGCAAGAAATAAAACAAATATTCTGTAGAATGTGACTTCTCATTGACTCAAGTGGGACAATACTCCATAAACTTGTTTTATACTCAATTCAATTTCACTTTCAAATAAATTCATGGAAGCTTTACATCATATTGCGAGTAGATCCTAAGCAGAGTCCAGATAGAAAATCTTCCTTGGGTTCTCTTGGATTGAAATGTTCTAACATGAATTTTCTCTTTTTCTGGTGGTATGTCACAGCAGGTAATGCAGTTACGGACATCCAACACAGTTTGATATACAGTAAAACCCCGAACTCTCGAACCCCGGAAAACTCGTTCACTACTCTTAATTCGAACTAATTCTGCGGTCTCAACTCCTTCCTTCTTTAATTCTATATGTTCGACCTCGGATAATTAGACCATGCGAAACTCGAACTCTCGAACCCATCTCCCGGTCCGCTGATTAATAAAACAGTGCAAAGTACCTTTGATAAGTCGAACCGTTGACTTACCTGTATGGTTGTGCGTCGAACCGAAGATTCACACCTCTCAGATGACTATCTCAGCTCGCCGATAATTACGTGACTGGTAGACAATGGGTGAATGTGTCATGTTTTATCAAGGTGTTAAAATTTAAATGTGTGTGTTTGTGAAGGTTGTTTTGAGCTAACATTGACTGTCATATCGTAGGGCTATAACACGATCAAAATGTTCAAACTTCATCGTTCACAATGGCAGAAATAACAGTTGAACGAATATATTTGTTCTCCTCTATTTTTATCTGTGAATGTTAATCGAGTTAATTTATGGCCCTATATGCGAATCCACTTACGAAAACACAAGGAATAGTTTTTCCCCAAAACTGATCTGTTGCAACCATCTAAATAACGGAATTTTACCAATTTTGCGTGTTCTCGTAGATATTTAAATGGGTTGTAGACCGTTGAACATAAACCGAGACGATGATGACAGGTCGTTCAGTCCCGGTTTTTAACCAGACCAAAATGGCGAGATATGTACATAGCATAGATACGTTCATGGCAGAAACACGAAATTAGGAATAATGTGACAATGTTTTTTATAGAATTATGGGTTGCATTAGTATTTTCATTGTATTGCAAAGGCAGCAAAAACAGTGAGTTTTGTTACAGAAGTTTGTTTATTCATTTTCGACATGAAAATATTCTCAAACTCACGTTCGAACAATTTCTGTACTATGCTACCAAACGAATATGAGACTCGGATCTTTCGAACCACCCTTAATTCGAACTAAAATTTATGGTCCCCAAGGTGTTCGAGAGATCGGGGTTTTACTGTATATAGAAAGTTAAAAACAGTAGCTCACCTGTCCAGCAATTTCATCGGGGTCTGAATCAGAATCATTTCGAAAAGCAGACTGGCCCATAACTACTAGTTCTTCTTCCTGTTTAATGAAAACAAACTTTGTAAACCCTAGGTAATTGTCATCTGCATCAAAGTTCTTTGTTCTTTCAGTTATCTTCAAACATGCAGATAGAGCATCTAGTAAGTTTGGGTTCTGACAAGAAACTGAGTGTTAATGGCATCTCATCTGTATCCAAACTGTTTGCCCAATAGTGTGCACAAATTAAAATGTCAAGGTTCAAAATCAAATCTTCAAATGCAGGAAACATGTGCACTGGCATTTGCAAAAGCTTGGTAGACCCAGATCACAGGGCTTCTACAGGAGCCCTCTGATCAGGGCTTGCACTGTTTGTCGTTAAAAATCACCTAGCAAATTAAAGGCTTTCATACTGAATGGACTCTGACTAATTAACATTGAGGGATCATTCCACTTTGAATATTCTGCATTCGAAAAGTTTAACAGATGCATGAGAAGAAGTACCTTGCAATCAATAACCGAAACCAAAGACACAGACTCCGTTACTCTGTATCTCATTCGATGGATCGAAGGATGTTTGTGAGTGACAATAGGGTCACTTAGCACAATAACAGTTAAACATAATAAATGAAAAGATGAAGAAACAATTTATGTCTTCACAGTTCCTGGATCACACGTAATTTGGTACTTGTCTCAATGATACAAAACAACAACAACTGAAAATTAGTGTTAGTATTAAAATTGTAAGCAAAACTGTTAGAATACCATTGGTCGCCTTCTTTTGTCTTGTTCATTGTGGGATACCCTGACTCTAAGTTGGAATCTGTCAATCTGGAAGTTGTTGAATTCTCTAATTGCCTTTTCAGCGTCAATGGCGTTCGCCATAGTAATGAATCTGAAAGATCAGAAAATGTGGTATGATGGATTTACGGGTAGAATCAGATGTACATAATTCCATAACCAAACAGAGAAGACCCTGATCAGACGGCTCCTATAAGAGATGTTTGATCTAGGTCTACTTTGTTTACAAAGGCATAGAACGGCTTACTTATGGAGTAAAGAGTTGAACCTTTCCCTAATACAAGCACTTTTCATGTGTTTGCAGAGTAGACCCAGATAGATGGCTCCTCTATAAGCAATCTGATCAGGGTTTGTTCCATTTCCTTTACAATTAATATAGATCTGACAGTAGAGATTAATATAGATCTGACAGTAGAGTTTCTACCAATACTAAAAACTCCCGTGCCATATATATAAAAATTCAGCTAATAAATATTCATGTCATTATTTCTGACATGAATATTCAACATGGGAAGGGTTTAAAACTCTTTCTATGTCCTATTTAACCTTTTACTACATGTACAGAACCCATCTAAACTGGACCAGGTTGGGGACAGGAAGATGTTCCTGTGTACAAGGGTTTCCAATTTGGACAGGTTTCATCTATTCTACACATACCGGTACACCAATTTGTATATACAGTCTGGACTCAATTTTACGAAAAGGTTGGACTTTCTTAATTAATAATTTTGTGAAAATTTTCGAGAAAGTAGCAAATTACAAGTAAAGACAGCTAAACCTGTTTAATCCCTTTCCCTGCTCTATATTTAGTCCAATTTTCCATACCTACTGAATATTCATGGCAAAATAGTTATAATGAGATATGGAAGGTGCAACATTGTCGCCGTTTGAGAAAGTAAAGACACAGATCTTTGCAAATGCCTAAAATCATGTCTTTATGAAGGAAAGGGTTAAATAAATAGCAGGTGGCTCCTTTAAGAGCTGTCTTAATTACTTCTCTCCTGCATTAAGCTACCGCCTGCCTTACTCACCCAGAATTTACTTCTTTCTAATGTCACTAATCCAACTTATAAAGCTTTTAGCTGAGTCTGAGTTTCGTTCTCAGGCTTTTGATTGGTCAGATTTGAGTTCTCAAGCTTTTGATTGGTCAGATTTGAGCCAAAGGCTCAAATCTGACCAATCAAATGCTTGAGAACGTTCTCAGACTCAACTAAAAGTTTTATAAGCAGGGACCCAGATCTTTATTATTCCATAAGCAAACAGTGTAAACCCTAGTCCTGTAGGAGCTGTCTGATCTGCGTCTACTCTGTTTGCAAAGGTGTATATGTCTCTATTAATAAAGGGTTAAGACAACTTTTGGCACCTTTGCAAACAGAGTGGACCCAGATGAAATGGCTCCTGTTATTTTGCAACATCAAACATCAATGCATACCTTAAAGACCAAGGTCTTCTCTATTGGCTTGTAGAATAATACAAATGTGATTATACAGCTTTTGCCATGGTCAAACAAACATTTCCCTTGTTCATGAAGCCATTATAAAACTTCAGCTAATATTATACATTAAATATTTCTGACATAATTTTTCATGAGGGAAAGGGTTAACACATTCCCTCCTAGTGATGCATTTTGCCGCTCAATAAGTCACATTTTGAAACCATTGTGATAAATAGAGCATTTGCTCCATTGGAGCTCTATTGATCACAATGGTTTCAAAACTACACAATTCTAAAATTCTCCTTTTCGATAGTTAATGCTCCTTTTCGGCAGATTTATTCAAAGAGGTTGGGTCTCAAAATAGCGTATGAGGAAATAGGTTGATACAGGTTCAACTGTAGAGATTTAGATTTAGATTGATACCCATATGTGTCTTGAGCATTTTCTCTCCTTGATGATATCTTCTTCGCTCTGACAACTTTCCCTGATCTTGAGAAGAGCTTTAAAAGGCCATCCTACAATAAAAGACAAGAAAATAAACCTGTGGAATTGACTGACAAATCCACTGTAACTATAATACTTAACCCTGTCCCTGTTCTATATTTATTCCAAATTTCAATATCTACTGAATATTCATGGACAAAATAGTTCCCCTTGTGAAAGATAATATAAATACCAAATGTGAACCAAATATCTTTGACAGCATCTGAGATGTGGACTTTAACATAAAACTTATTCAACAATGAACATTCTAAATCAAAAAGGGGCATAACTATGGCAAAATTAATCTTACAGTTACATGCCCTTGTGAAATGTTTCCCCTTGTAATAGTAAAATGCATACCAAATTTTAACTGAATATCTTTGACCGTTTCTGAAAAATGGACCTTAACCAAAAAGGTTAACCAACGCTGACGCCGACGAGAGGGTCATGACAATAGCTCCACTTTTTGAAAAAGTGGAGATAAAAACCAAAACAAACCCCAACAGATTTTCCTTTATAATTACCCATTAGTTAAAAAAAATTTTTGATGTATAAAACTTTATTAAATAGAAACAAGTTTATATCGGTATAACAGTAATACAATGCAAAATATACAGCTGTGTCAAGATAAAAGATACATACAGGAAATCTCCTCTAAACCGGACGTTTAGTGTAAATATCGATCTTGGAGACAGGTGGCAGCTTAATTTTTTTAATTTTTAGTAACAGTAAAATTGACCCCGACTCGAGATGCACATTCCCATACAATCCAAACCTTTGCCTTTATGACAGCTATCTGTACACCGTCCGACAAGATTAATTATCAGAACTGTTGTTATTTTACTGCCAGTCAGTAAATATGTCCAGCAATAGTTCTATGATGAGTAACTCTACAAGAAGAATTGTCACTAGATAGACCTTTATCTATGAAGCAATACTAAAGCATATATAAACCTGTAAAGAACATTCTGTCCACCGATTTTTCTTTTTTTAATAAAGAAAAGCATATTAATTAAAGAACATTGTTTTCTGATTTTTTTTTAATTGAAGAAAAATATTTGTTTTTTTATTCTATTAAATTGCTGATTAACCTACAAGTGCTTTTCAGACTGGCATTTTAGTAATTCCCGCAAACATGGAGGTTAGTTTACAAAATAAAGCAGAATTGCTGTAAACTCACTATTAAAGATTTGCCAGTTTGATGGATGGCATATTTGAGGCAAGCAAAAATTTGCACTGCTGCCAGTGATTTGCAAAGAAAAAGAATGCAGACCAAATGTTTTTTCTCTCTCTCACTTTTTGCACAAACAATATTATTTACCACATCCAAGAAAATTTCAATCCTGTCCTTGTTTTTAAATACCTCATTGTCGTTCTGACAGATTTTCATCTGATCAGACAGGTGTTCAAGCCCTGTCAACCTGAATGCCAGAAATTTTGAACTTGCATTAAGTCTTTATACTCCCCCTAAACTTAGGTTTGTAGAGGTATAATACATGTGTTTCATTACTACAGGCCTAATACTTTTAGGGGAGGCCCAGTTAAGATCAATTTTTTTTCAAGAACAGCTCCTTTATTTCTCCATCAAACACTGTTGTGACTACTCTTTACAGTCCTCTCGGAGAGACAATTAAAGAGTGGTCGCAACCTATTTATTAGCTCATTTGTTATATTCTAAACTTTTCAAGGGAATTTTTTGCTTACAAAAAACATAACAAGAGTGTTCGGAGGAACACATGTGTCACCTGCTCGCAGCTGACACAAAAACTTATTGTTATTATGAAAAAGGTGAATAACTAAAAAAAATAGTGATGCTAGAGTTTTGGCCCTTGTGCAAGACACTTCCTCTCACCATGCGTGTTCCATGTGTGAAATTTAAAAGCTCTATAATGATTAGTTTAGAAATGACAGCCAAAAAAGAAAGTGTGATGGACAGACGGACGGACAGACGACGGAAGTGATCCCTAAGTGACACACTGCCTCTCGGCAGGTGACACAAAAACAGTTAATATCATGTCAAAAGCAAACAGAGCAGACCATGATAAGATGGCTCCTATAAGAACGATCTGATCTCGGACTACTCTGTTGGCAAATGTGTGAAAAGGCGTTTATATGAGAGAAAGGGCTATATATAACTGATGTTTTAAAACATGTTCTTACCTCTGTTACTTCATTTGGAATGCCTGTCACATAGAGCTGTACCTGCTTGCTAGCATACCTGAAATTGGAAACAGACAGAAATTTAGGAATTGTACACTACAGTAAAGCCGGTCATAAAGTTTAAACCCTTGCAAGAAATAATGACATCATGAATATTAACTTAACTGAAACTATCTTGTGACCACTCTTTACGCCTATAACGGCACTACAAACAACAGGACTTAGTTTTTTTTAATAGAAGCTGTAGAATCAGACATATAAGCAAACAGAACAGACTATATGGCTTCTATAGATCTAGGTTTACTCTGTTTGCAAAGACGTACCTATCCAGGATGCAAAATTACTCAATAAATTATACTCACAAAACACATAAATATATTATTTAACATGAGGGCCATGACGGCCCTGATATCGCTCACCAGACAATAGAGGAGAAGATTTTCAAAGTTTTCACTGTAGTGTATTTCTATAGAAAACTGGCCACACTTTGGACAGGCCTCATTTGAACCCAGGGGAATAATTCATATAACTTTTGTAGGGGACTTCAAGATGATGCTTTGTGCCAAATATGAAAGCTGAGAACCTTCCAGTTCCATAGAAGAAGATTTTCGAAGTTTTGACAATTTGTTTCTATATAAAAGAAGGCAAAAACTCAAAAACCTACTACATCTAGGCCGAGTCCTAATCAGCAGTATGACAAACTCCAGCAATACATGTATGCTAAAATAGCCAATGGTCAAGCAACCAAACTGATTCAACACACCACTATACTCTATCAAAAACCAACAAGTGAGGTTTTACGCAAGCGTAAAATGGCTGCGGCTGCAAATAACATGTTTAAGCAGGGTAGAAGCTTAAAACAGAGAGCAATATTATTATTTAGGACTTTTAACAATGCAAGGACATACGAAATTCTGACTAAAGATGATCAACTGACTTCAAATAAGCAACTTTTCCTCTGAACAGTTATGAGTTTTGTTTTGTATCTGGTGTACATTATACTGGACAGCAAATGAGTGAAATGACCTGCATAATGTTAACAACACATCAAAGATCAGAGTTCTTGGGGATTACTGAGGCTAAGTGACCACAGTGAAAAATATTGCAGCTGCATTTTGCTGGAGTGTAAATCTGGAGTGTAGTCTCTCAGTAAATCATGGTCAGTTTGAATTGGCTGCACAATGAAACAGCAAGCGGCTATAGAAAACTGGCCACCCCTGGGGCAGGGTCAATTTTGACCCCTGCGGGCAGAGGACCTGAACATGACGCTATATGCCAAATATGAAAGCTGAGAACCTTCCAGTTTCAGGAGAAAATTTTCACTATATGTTTCTATAGAAAACAATGCACCCCTTAGGGCACAGCCAATTTTAACCGCAGAGGCATAATTTATATAACATGATGATGCTATTGCCAAATATGAAAGCTGAGATCCCTGTAGATTCAGAGAAGTCTTTCAAAGGTTCAAATTGTTGACGACTGAAGACGCACAACACATGAAGCACGCCAACGGATAACAGACATCAGGCGATCACAAAAGCTCACTCTGAGCACTTTGTGCTCCAGTGACCTAAAAACATTACTATTTAGTATATTGGTGATATTCAGAGACCAACTGGGATAAACAAGAAAACTCGAGTTACTGCCATGTTTCGTTTTTTCTCTCAATTATGACTACATATCAAAAGAGACCAGTGAATACTTAAGAACACTGCTTTTAAAATGGCTGTTCCTCAGGGACACATGGCTAAATCAAGTGTTGGAGGGAACATAATTATGCATCACCTGCCAGCAGAATTGCGACAAAAAACGCATGACAGAGATCAATGGACAGACAGATAATAGAGTAGTGAACCAGAATGGCATGCCGCAACATCAGGTGACACAAAAACTAAGATACAAATCCTGAGCTAGAATGATGGTTTCAAGCTGCCTCTTGTCTTAGCCCTTCGCTTGCTATTCACGTCAATATACCTACCTGTGAATAGTGAAGACCCAGATGAGACAGCTCCTTACAAATTGATTGTGCCACCAGAGCACTCCACAGCATGATACATGATAGAGACATTGTTTGACCTGTTTGCAAATAGAGTTAGTAGATCCTGATGGCTCCTTTAGGAGCCGTCTGGACAAGGTCTGCTGTTTGTTTATAAAATATCAGTCTATACTATTTGTAATAGCAGTGTATTCACTTGTTTTATACAACAATATAAGAACTATTTTAAAGAAATATTTGATTCCTTTGAGGGGTTGATAATGTAATATTCTATATTTACTTTTTATCTCCTCTGTTGACTGACAGGTTCTTTCCAGGACCTCGGACATATGAATTAAACTTCTCATCACGGAAATCCTCTTGAAGGGGGTTCCAGTTCTCCATGATTCAATGAAAGAGTCCTAACACCAAACAAACAAAACAAGAGGGTCAAAATGGTCCTATACCAATCACCTGAGTCAATAGCCAATGAGAACAATAATGTAATGCACAAAATTTAAAACAAAAAAGAACTTTTTTCTGCAAATTTTATTAACTCTTTCAGTGCAGGAAACAAGTCACTAGTTTCCTTTGCAAACTGCTCAGACCCAGATGAGAGGGCCCTTTCATCAGGGTCATGCACTTTATTTCATGTCACTTTTCTTTAACCCTTTACCTCATATAAACACCTTTTCATGCATTTGCAAACAGTATTGACCCAGATCAGACGGCTGGACACACTGACGGGCGGACAGAGTGCAAACCTACAGTCCCCTTCAGCGTTGCCGGTAGGGGACTAATTATGGTGGCACATCAGAGGTTTATAGGTTAATTGAGTATTACTCCCCACTTTTAAAAGTAATTGAGTATCCAAGAAAACAAGTAGAGACTATCTAATTATTAAGACAGGTTCTCCTGTGTAGTGTGCCATAAACCTTTCAAATGCTGCATTTTTTTAAGTGGTACACTATTGTTTAACCTTCTGCACTCTGAGCAATTGCCATTAGTAAATATTGCATAATGATATCCAACCCTATTAAGAAACCCTTTCTCCCAAAATCAATGTCCAGTCAAAACCATGAAATTACATTATAACAAACCTTTATATCTGCTTGCAGATTTCTTTCTTTTTTGTCTCAATATATATGTTGCAGCATGTGATCTTTGTTGTAGGGATCTGTAAATATATGTTCATGTACTATATAAAGTGTATTCTCCCTAACAAATGCCTCCATTCTATAGAATGCCCCATTACTTCTAACTAAAAACCTGCAAAATATCCATTTCATAAATAAAGGTTTTTCAAAATACAGGTGGTAGCTTAACCCTTTCCCTGTTCTGTGTTTATTTCAAATTTCAATACCAACTGAATATTCATAGACAAAATATTTGTTATAATGAAATATGGAAGGTGGAACATTGTAGCCATTTAACCCTTTCCCTTTTCTATGTTTATTTCAAATTTTAATACCTACTGAATATTCATTGACAAAATAGTTATAAAGAACTGTGGAAGGCGGAACTTTATAGGCATTTTAGAAAGCAAAGACACAGATCTATCAAATTCTATAAGAAAAACAGAGCAGATCCTGATCAGACGGCTCCTCTAGGAGTCGTCTGATCTGGTCTACTCTGTTTGCAAATGCATGAAAACACGTTTATATGAGGGAAAGGGTTAAGAAAATGCCATTAGCAAACAGAGCAGACCCTGATCAGACGGCTGCTATAGGAGCCGTCTGATTTGGGTCTACTCGGTTTGCAAATGCGTGAAAACACATATGTATCCGGGAAAGGGTTAATGGAAGTTAATGCAGACTGAAATCAATTGCAGAAAGCTTCCCTAGCTTTCTGCATTGCATTCATTCTGCCTTATGCAACCAGTGATGGCATCAAGGCTTTTCAAGCAATTACCGTTTAACTTTAAATTTTCTTGAAAACAGACAAGCTAATAATTACAAATTTTAATAATAATAAATAAAAAGTTACATAAATGTCACCATTTTGATAGTTTCATAAATGCTACCTTTTAAAAGCTGTAGCTTGTCTGCAATGATGCCTTAGTACCAACATCATTTGTGACACTATTTGCTGATCAACTATGAACATTCCAAACTACTTGTGGTTTGTCTGTACAAACAATATTTTTCTGTGCTGTATTTTGATTAACAATTTTTCTTAGAACTACTTCTACATTTCAGTGACCACCTTCAACTGGCTGAAGTTTATGTCACTGGTGAATTTAAAACTATTTACACTGGTGAATAAACTAATGGGTGTAGGACTAGGAGTGACTTTTGATTGCAGCTTTGAATGATTCAATAGAATCACTCCCAACTACAGTCAAAGGCTGGCCATTCCAGTCCTTAATAGTCCGAGGGAAAAAGAAGAGTTGTCCTGATTGTGTTCTGCATAATGGAAGTTGATAGGGGAGAGTGTGCATATTGCGGGACTGTCTGAGTGGTGGTAGAAGTCTTGTTGGAACGCCTTTACTTTGCCGTCCCCAGAAAAGTACGGGAAAATAAGGTATATTTACTGTATAAGAGTGATCAAGTGAGATACCGATTAAGCCGTTTAATAAAGAATTTTGACCCTAAAACCGGATTCTACACACTTTTTATGGTTAGATAGTATACCATTTGGGAGCTGCTGCCCCCAAACCCCCGCTAACAACGAACAGACTTTGGATCCAAGATGATGTCATGTTTACTAGTGCAAACCAACCAAATGATATCACAGCACTTGTGCATAAAAAACTCCAACCAAATGACATCACAGCACTTGTGCATAAAAAACTAACATCCACAGACCGGCAATGTAAAGGCAACCCAGTCTGTTATTATTTGGAATGGCAACCAGATTGTGCGAAATTTTGTATTTATCATAATGAGCGAAGTTTAATGAGCACAAAATTTACTTCATGTACAATCATACTTGTAAGGATGAACTGATGATATACAATAAGGAAATTTATTGCCATGACTATCAAGTTACGTCAGTAAAGTGAAACAAAGCAGACCTGATAGTGATTTGACAACTCCTTTGTCTATTGTTTGCACATGCATTATTTGATCACATTAATTAAATGGTTAACTGTTAACAAGAACTGTAATATTGTGGGCATGTGTAAAGGGATCAAGAACATTAAGCATGTGTTTAACATAGATCCGTGGAGGTCATCACAGTTGTCTACCTTAGAACATACTTTTAGCAAGTCTGTAGGGAATACAGTTGAAGGCAATCTATTCATGCAAAATTAAACTTTAAGCATCGACTGAAAAAATATTCGACATATTGCATTGTGTATAAATATAAAGCAATGTCACGTTCAAACATTGTTTTGAATGAACTGAAAGTATACTTTCGTTTAGACGGCATTTCCCGCCATCTTGAATCTGTCTCCAAAACATTGAACAGGAGATAAAGCAATAAACTTTTAAACCAACAACAACATTATGTTTCGCATTCCACGTTATTTAATATAACGAACCATTGATTAGTCGACATCAAAAAGCTTCTACATTATCGTTCTATATTAGAAATATATTTGCTTTCACTTCCCACATGGTTTGTACTTTAATGTTTCTTATTTGCCGGACTCTATATTACAGATACATATTTCTCGGTATATAAAACCTACAGGTTATTTCGTCTCAGTCACTAATTACGAGGAGAGTGGTCCTGGACGAGGTTAGTTAGACTTAGACTGGGGCCATACATTTATGATGAACATTGAAGTTATGAATTATCTTTCGGAAAATAAAAAATTATAAGTCCGATCTTAAGACCTTTGGTATGAAATACCGGTCCAAAAATCGACCGTAGCCACCGATATGTGCTAAAAAATCCTCGGTCATACTAAATCTCTGACATGTCATGTGGACAACAAACCATCTCATGAATGAGGTGTCTAAATAAACTCAGGATCTGTATCTGTATGTATATCCGGAAAGACCTCTCACTGAGTATTAACTTCCGGGGGTGCTTTAATTTAAATATGCAGTCTTTCTTTAAATATCCCTATGTAAATTCTAGGCAACAGTTAGCCTACACATCATTTAACGACTGTGTTGGTTTTGAATTGTTGATTTCTGTACATTTACTATATCCTCTGACTATAATGACAATTATGTTTTAGTTTCTAAGGATAGATACAAGAAGAATATTGAATTAATCGGCCCTACAAACTACCAGCTGAACTTTGAAAAATAAAAACACGAAAAAACCCAATCCCTTGATCTGGCCTTTCTTTGAAATGGGAGACATTATTATTTATTTGTTGGACATGCCTGATATGTCAAATAATTTAAATCAACAGTATTTAAATTTTAATTCTCGTTTTATTTTAATAATATCTAGATATTAAGATGTATATAGTCTCATGTCGTTCATTCGTGTGTTGTAAAATGTCTTTCTGGCTACTGTACAGTACCGTAGCAGATCTAGTAAAAGTATTTTAGAATAGATCTAGATCATATCAATCTAGATTATCTTTAGAACTATATTTCACAATAAACTACCTTTTTCAATATACATGTATCTAAATCGTTGGGGTTTAATTATGCTTAGCCATAGATCTAATTAGTCAAAACATAGTTCTCTTCTATTGTTCGGGAAGCTGTTTAACAAATCATAACTTTAGACAATTGGCACATTGTTTGGTAGTTGTCACAATAGAAGCATTTCTGTTACGTAATAGTTCATAACTTTGTTGATAAGACAGTGTGTGATAGATGGCAGTTCCGTGATCGCTAACCCTTGTCCCCTGCTGAGAAATTAGGGGATTTACTGACCATCTGGCACCTTTGATCGTTACTATTTTCCTAGTCTAGTAAGAAAATTAGCATATTTCGGCTGAGTAAGTAATGTAATAATATAGTCTCCAACTGTCTAACACAATTCATTTTTGGTATTCAAAACAAATAGTGTGTATTGTTAGAATATTTGAATGCGGTGAATAAAAGTACTGACATTTTGCAAAATGTAGACCCAGACAATATATATATAGCTAAACAAGCAACCCTCTGACCAATGTCTCCACTGTTTATTATTCAAAATCATATAGCAAATTTAAGTCTTATTATATAATGAATGGGATCTACAGTTAAACAATGACGGGTCATTCCACCTTAAAATTTAAGCATTCAAAGATGTAACCCTTTCTGTAATATAAACGTGTGCTCGTGTATTTACAAACAGCGTGGACACAGATCATACTGGGGCTGCTCTGTTTATTTATGAAATTGTAATAGGTCCGACTCTACAGTTTCTACCAACAAAACAATCCTGTCTACAAATGGCATTAGAAACATTAGCATATAAGTAGTCATGATATCATTATTTCTTACATGAATACTGAGCAGGGAAAGGGTTTGTGTATTTTACCAATATTTAACTTTTTCTGATTATAATTTTGTACTGTGCATTACCCATGCTTTGAAAAGATTATATCTTTCAATTCCACAGGTTGTCATGTTAAACTGTTGTTATTTTTGTTACATAGCCGGCAAATAGTTTATTGTAGATCTGTCGTGTTATTTGTTGTACAACCGACTCCAAATAAAATTGTTTGTATCGTGTAAATTTATCTTCCAGAATCAATTTTCGGTTCATGTTTATGTTTTTACACGTACTATCGATGTAATTATCATCAACGATTGCACCATAATCGTTTTTTTTATTAATTTTAACAGAAGTTTTCAAGTGTTTCTGTTATTGTTTACATATCAGCTGTCAGTCTTTTTGCCCACCAAGCTTTTCTCGGCTAAGATAACAGGTGCGCGTAACGTCACGGCGATTCGCCCTGTAGATCTACAAGCCATTATTTGCTTACCAGAGCAGAGCTCAGGGTGAGCTTTTGGGAGACGTCAACAATTTGCTTGTGAACACTGTAGTGGTCACAATTTTATTCCAATCTTCATGAAACTTGGTCAGAATGATTGTCTTGATAAAAGCCCGGACGAGTTCGAAAGTGGGTCACGTGGGGTCAAAAACTAGGTCACTATGTCATATATAGTAGGAACACATTTTGAACAAGTTAGAGGTCACATTTTCAGCCCAATCTCCATGAAACTTTGTCAGAATGCTTGTCCTGATAAAATCTCGGACGAGTTCGAAAGTGGATCATGTGGTGTCAAAAACTGGGTCACCATGTCAAGTAGTGGAAAAAACCATGTGAACACTCTAGAGGTAATATTTTCAGCCCAATCTTCATGAAACTTAGTCAGAATTATTGTTCTGATAAAGTCTCAGACAAGTTCGGAAGTGGATCTTGCGGGGTAAAAAACTAGGTCACTATGTCAAACAGTAGATAAACCTTGTGAACACTCTAGAGGTCACATTTTCAGCCCAATTTTCATGAAACTTTGTGAGAATTATTGTTTTGATAAAATCCCCGACGAATTTGAAGTGGGTCACGTGGGATCAAAAACTAGGTCACTTGGTCAAACAGTAGAAAAACCTTGTGAACATTCTAGTGGTCACATTTTTGTCAAATCTTCATGAAACTTAGAATGATTGTCTTGATAGAATCTTAGATGAGTTTGAAAGCGGGTCATGTTGGGTCAAAAACTAGGTCACTAGGTCTAATGGTAGGACACCTTGTGAACACGCTAGAGGTCACATTTTTAGCGCAGGCTTGCATGTAATAAAATCTTGGAAGAGTTTGAAAATGGGTTAAATGGGGCCAAAACTAGGTCACAAGGTCATATCTTAGAAAAATATTGTTTACACTCCAACGGCTATATATTTAGCCCAATCTTCCTCACATTTGCTCAGAATGTTTGTCTTTGTGTTATGAAGGTTAAGTTTGATCATGGTCGGGGCGTGATAAAAAAGTAGGTCACTAGGTCAAATCTTAGAAAAATCACTCTAGATGTCACATTTTAGCTCAATCTTCATTGGTCAGAATTATTGTCTTGATAAAATCAATATTCTAAATCTTTGAAAATCTTGTTCTCTAAAACCACTGGTCATGATCCACTATCAATATATTGTTCCCTTAGGTCAACATTAGCCCCATCCTGGGACTACCCAGCTATAATCTTAAATCTATGGTAATCATGTGAGCGATTAAGGGTCATCTTGGCCCTCTTGTTATTTCAAGCATTCTTATTGTCAAGGCTATCGCCTAGCAACCACTGAATTAAGCCATGGTGGGAAGCTTGGCGACTTTAGAAGCGGTTGCACTTTGTCAGTATTGGTAGAAACATAAAATACAGATTATTCAGAATCTGTACATATCAAAAGACCTTCAGAAAGAGATACATGTAGTCAAAATGTCACTTATTTCAATTTCTAATATTAGTGAGTATCTTCAACTGGTTGAAGTTTATGTCATTGGCAGTGAATACGCCACGAATAGGGGACCAAATATAAGTTAAAACTATTTACAGTGATGATTAATAAATGGGTGTAGGAGTGACTTTTGATGGCAGTTTTGAAGGATTCAACGGTTAAAGGCAGGTCATTCCAGTCCCTGATAGTTCGGGGGGGGGGGGGGGGGGGTGAGAGTTGTCTTGATTGTGTTCTACATGATGGAAGTTGATAGGTGAGAGTGTGCATATTGCGGGACTGTCTGAGTGGTGCTAAAAGTCAGTTATTATTTGGAATGGCAACCAGATTGTGCGAAATTTTGTATATCATAATGAGGCGTGTATCTGTCCGTCTATCAGCAAGAGGTTTCTATTCTGAGCTGTTCAGCATGTCACCAACACTAGGGGTATTCCCAAATCTGTTGGTGACAAACCTAGCAGCTCTCCTTTGCACTTTTTCTATATTAGTTATGTCTTCATTAATGCACGGGTCCCAGACTGAAATGGCGTATTCTAAAGTTGGGCGCACTAGGCATTTGTATGCCTGTTCTTTAACTGAAATGGAGCTGATGTTTAAGAAAACCAAGAGTTCTGTTAGCCTTATTGCATATGTTGTTTACATGGGTTTACATTGCCATTTAATACCTGACTGTATTGTGACACCTAAGTATTTTGCTTTGTCAACATGTTCTAAAATTTGACCATGAAGGGTATATTTGTAGTCAAGTGGGTGCTTGTTTTGCTGACAGACAAGACATTGCACTTGTCTGGATGAAACGCCATTTTCCATGCTTACTCCCAACAACTAAGTTTATCAAGGTCATCCTGAAGTATTTTACAGTCATTTTTGGATTTGATGGTGAGATATGTCATTGTATCATCCGCAAAGAGACGTACTGTAGAATATAAACCGATGGGTATATCATTTATGTAAAATAAAAACAGACTAGTGCCTAAAACGGATCCCTGAGGTACCCCAGACAGCACTGGGACATACTCAGATTTCTCACCCTCCAGGACTCAGCCTGAGTATGGTGTGCTAAGAAATTGTGGATCCACTTGTTAGTTTTACCTTGTATTCCATAGTGTAATAGTTTATGGGTTAAAAGATTGTGACTGACTTTATCGATAAATCCTATTAAGTTCCATCCAAATTCAATCAAATGTATTGGAGAAACTCTGAGAACAAAATTTTTCATGTTAATATTTCAAAGTCCCATAACTCTACAGAAACCCATCAAACCGGAACAGGAATAAGGTATGCACAACTAGGCATAATGCTTATCAATTCTATGAAATTTAATGAATATCCAATTAAAGATTTTGGAGAAATCCTGCGGACAAAATTTCCATGTAAAAAGTTCAAAGTCTGCAGAGAATCGGGGCAATAACTCCAATATCATTGAAGCCAGAGTTATGAAATTTATGCATAACACTTCGTTCTATCATGCTCTTTCCATAAATGAAATGTCATTCCAATATTATAGCATCAGTAGAACAGGAGTTATTGATCGGACAAAAATGTAACAAAGGGCAATAACTCCAAAAGTATTGAAGCCAGAGTTATGGTCCTTATACATGACACTTCCTCTCATCATGCTCTTTCCATGTGTGAAATTTCAATCAAATGACATGAGCCATTTAGGAGTTATCGTCCGGACAAAAAAGTGCGAATAATTGACCTTGAATTGTGACCATTACCTTAAATTGTGACCTTGACCTTTGACCCACGTGCCTGAATCCTGCTGTCTGCTCATCGGCTGGCTTGTTAATGAGAACATTTGTGCCACAGCATTTCGGAATCCTTCCAAGGGTTATACAGATGTGGAGCAGATATGAAAATTAAGGTTAAAAATTTACCTTGAATTGTGACCTTGACCATTGAAGAATGTGCCTGAAGCCTGCTGCCTGCACATCGTCTTGTTATGGAGAACAGTTTTGCCACAGCATTTTAAAATCCTTCCAAGGGTTTAGGAGATATAGAACGGACACGAAGGGTGTGACTAAAAACATTTGACCTTGAGTTGTGACCTTGACCTTTGACCCACGTGCCCGAATCGAACGCTCTGCACATCGTCTTGTTGAGTCGAACATTTGTGCCAAAGCATTCTGAAATCCTTCCAGAGTTGTGAGAGATGTGGAGCGGGCATGAGTGTGACAGACAGGCGGACAAACAGACAGACGGACAACTCGACCAAAATCAATATGCCTCCCCATTATAAATGGGGAAGACATAATAATGACATCATTTATATTTATTAGCTGATTTTTATAATGATAACTTTTCAGGGATTTGTTTTGCTTAGACAAAATACGATGATTCAGATCTATAGCATGTCAAAAGCAAACGGAGCCCCAATAGGAACCATCTGATCAGGATCTGCTCTGTTCTACATCATGTCAAAGGCAAACAAGGCCGGCTCTGTTTGCTTATGACATGATGTAGCTCTGATTATTCTGTTTCTGCCTGGGAAAAAAGTTCCTGTTCTCATAATTATGTCATTATAATATTTCATCTAGTTAATATTCATGATGCTATTATTTCAAGCATACATATCCATAGAGTAAATGGTTAAACGAACTGATTCAAACAGTCACTCACAGCTACTCACATCTGGTTATCTAGGGCGATTTCTACCATCCAGGGTTCAACATTATAAAGCTTCTAAGTCGGAGTCGGAGATCATTTTCAAGTATCTGATTGGTCTCAGAATCTGACCAATCAGATGCTTGAGAATGATCTCAGACTCAAGCAAAAGCTTTATAACCTCGGCGCCAGATAACGTATATTGCCTATTGAAAGTCATATATAAATGAAAAGGTTAATAAAACAAATGCAGTACTGGATAAAATAAGAATATACTTTCAGTAGCTGGATAAAAGAACATTTAAATGTTATATCTCCTTACCCTATGAATATTCATGTAACAAATAATGACATATAATGAATATTAATTAGATTAATTGTTATAATAGTTTTACCATGCCAGACACCGTAGAATCATATCTATATTATATCATAGGCAAACAGAGTAGACCCTGATCAACCGGCTCCTACCCAGGTGCCGTCTGATCAGAGGCGTAGAAAGGTGTATTAATGAAGTAAAAGGTTATACATGTACAAGTTTGTTGCGTCCACTTGTAGGCTATGCAAATCCAGATGTGTGTCCATGTAAAATGAAACGGATCCTATAGCTCCTCTAGGAGCTTTCTGCATGACTTTCGCTCTGCATTAAGCAGCCGCCTGCCTAAATTCTTCTCTACTAGAATTTCGGTTTAGGGGGATTTTACTACACTGTTAATTATACCAAAAAGATCACACCGTGTCTTGAAATGTACTAAGAAAGATTCCGCTTCGAATTCAGAAGAGCAGAATAGTTGGAACTTAAAATAACCATTGAATGTATTAAACTATTTTATCTTTCGAAAATGTTCGGATCAATGGAAAAGTAGTAAAGTCAAGCAGGCAAAGCCACATGCAAGATGCAACCACCACCAAAACACCGATAGACAGTATGACACACACACACACAACCACACACCCAAACGCACACACACACACACACACACGAAATGAACACAGAAAACACCAAAAGAGACACAAGAACCAGGGACAAACGTTCCACAACATGAACAAACCACAAGCACAAAGACGCAAGGCAAACAAAAACACCTAAAGAGACACAAGAACCAGGGACAAACGTTCCACAACATGAACAAACCACAAGCACAAAGACGCAAGGCAAACAAAAGGAAGGGTGACAAAGAGAGTACCGCCTTGGCAGTCAAACTTTACGAATATAAAAAAGATATAGAATCAAGTCAAACATTAGAAATATAAAGAATAATAATTATACAGACTTATAAATATATAAGACAAACGTACGTCCTACGTAACGATGGACGAAAATGAAGAGCCGACATGACAGAGCGTGACAGGCCTTCTGTCAGAAGAGATTTGTGAGTATTTGTAAATGCAACTTTTTTTCTGTTTACTGGTTTAGAAAACATTTTAGTAAACTAACAATCAGTAGCTTATTTATTTTGCAGTGAAGTAAACTGTTGGTGTTTGGATTGTTTGTAAAAATAATGTGATATATAACCGCAGTTGCCATTAAAAGCATGATGATGATGATGATGATGATAATGATGATGATGATGATGATTATGATTATGATGATGATGATGGTGATAATTATGATGCCTTTATAAACAGAGTAGACATAGGTCTTATAAATGATTCGTCTGAACAGTATCTGCTCTATTCGTTGGTGATATAATGTATGTGGATCTGATTCTACAGTTTCTGCCATGGTCAAAACGACTGTTTAATTATCTCCTCAGACAATTGCTCCTTCTAGGACAATTACCCATTAGTACAACTGATCATTAGGACAAGTTCTCCTTAATATATAACATAGCAGAAGGCTGTATATAACACTCTTGAATTTTCTCTAAATATTTGGACATGTAAACCTATACAAATAGCATATAGCCCCCATCAGAAAATAGACGCTAATCAAAATTTCCACGGCATATCAACACGAACAGTTTTGCCCTTGTAGAATATATTGTAGAATCAGATGTATATAATTCCATAAGCAAACAGAGCAAACCCTGATTAAACGATCTATGTCTGTTCTGCTTGCAACGACGTTAAAATGTGTATTTTATGGAGCTTTGAAGCACTATAATTTACACTCCGCTACATAAGGGTAAACTGGATTAAAGCAATTGGAAAGGCAAGATTGACAATTTTATGCTAATTGCGTTCATATGTGCCAAATGATTACTATAAAAGCTGCATTGAATTCAGAGACAGATTGGGTCCTGATTACAAACTGGATCACCTAGCATCTGATCAGGATCCATGCTGTCTCGATATTCCCTATTGACATATGAAAATATATGATAATATAAGTACTTGCTTAAACTGTGATACTGATGATAATCTTAAATTATGGAATTAATATAAGTCCGTGCTTAAATACAAGCTTGATCTATTTTCTTATGCATATGATTAAGGGAGGCAAATCTGTTGTAGACACCTTTTTACTATGTCATCATTGTCTCCTTTATCTATTAAAATGTGATCCCTTAACATACAGGCATTAAAATATTGTCTTAGGTCTTTTTAAGGAAACCTTTTTAGAATCATAAATGGTAAGAACTATTTAAATTAAACTTGAGCTTTTAAAATATATCTATTTTATATGTATTTTTTCAATACGCTAAACTTTATCCTATACATGTGTTTACAGGCTGTTTTGTTTAAAAGTGTTATTGTTTTATGTTACTATAGTCGGAAACTAGCCTCGAATATAGCTAATTTTATTTGTTGTAAACCCGACAAAAAATAAAGCTTCTAGTACCTTTTATTTAGGTAATTTAGATATTATATGGTTGATCAAAATTCACAAGTCTTTCTATATATAACCAAGGGGTGGCTGTACGTACGCTTCTGCAATTTTGCCACCCTTATCACTGGCAAACAATCAAATCATTTACTTAGCTGTAAATCGTCAGTGCGAAAAAATCGTTCAAACTTATCCGGATTTACCCTACACTGTAGGTCCCGGGGAGTCCCGGAAATTTATCTTTTTCCCATTATTTATTCTCTACCATTACAAAATACTCTCTACGAAGGAGAATCTGTCACACACGTCAGTTGAGAAAAACTTCAGTTCCTGCTCGAAAAGGAAACATATGGCATGACTCTTTGAATGGGAAATTTGCGGAGATGGGATCGACATTCATAATATTAGGTAAAAGTTTACTGATGTCCCTACTCTGACAAGTGTGGAACAGTTCAATGCGGCGGCTTGTCGTATTGATCATGTTTCACCTTAATCCAGATCACCCACTGTTTTTAGCGACATGCCTTATACTTTTATCCTTCATCATTCTTTTCACTTTCCTTTTATATTAACATTCTATCGGTAGACGCGCATAACATGTCTACGTCCCCAATAGGGGTTTGACATTAATGGAAGATAGATAGATTTAGCACTGACTGAATACAAACAGCCGATTTATTTTGACAAATTTAATTTTTACTCAAATAAATAATTCATTGAATTTAAGTTTATAGTTGACCATGAATGAGAAATCTGTTAAAAGGGCTATGGTATCTTTTAAAGATAAAAGCAGGGTTAACGTTACTGTAGGAAATATGCTAGCTGGTATACCCACAGAATGAACGAAAACACCATATCCATTTGTAACCGGGTGTTCTTATAAAAAAACATACCCACTCAGATCTGGGATCGAACCCGGTTCGCCACGTTCGCAGTTGTGCACTCGACCACGTCGCCATAAAAGCCTACTGGTACAGCAAGACCGTACAAGTAATTATTAAACTACACACTGTGACATACTCCCCCAGCAAGTTGAAATTCGTCCCGAATATCTATGAGAACGACTGGGAATCGATCTCAAAGCACATACAATCATATTCCCCGTTGGGCGCCAAATGTAACAGGGGGAGAAAAATATTCAACCAGACCGTTCCGATGCTCTACCGACTGAGCCACAGGGCTGCTTACATATTCCTCATCCCGACTGTGTTAAGTTCAGTACCGTGAAATAACTAAAGTCTGACTGCATATTTTTCTCCCCCTGTTACATTTGGCGCCCAACGTAAATAACCCACAGGGTGATTTATATGAAGATAATATGATTATTATGTGAAGATAATATGTAATAAGAAACTCATGGAGTGTTCTTTGAGTAAGAATTCGGAGAAGGGGTGTGTGTAGCCGGGTAGAGATTATGGTGAAATAAGTTGATAGGCTTTACTGCATGGCTTGGTAGCTCAGTCGGTAGAGTCTTGGCATGGTAAGCCAGAGGCCCTGGGTTCGAGTCCCAGTCAAGTCACAACTTTTTCACCATGTTACATTTATTTGGTAGTAAAATAAAAGGCCAGTACACTCTGCTCTTCAGACGACATGAAAAGTCAGGGACATGTAGGTCAGATAAGACCTTAAAAAATGCACATGATCATACAATGATAAAGAGAGTTTTACATTTGTACATGTAAATATAAACAATAAACAAATATGTATTATCCTCCCAATTTGACCTGAGATTCGATTAAACTTCGGGGTGTTTATCGGGAATGTTCGTAATACTCTGTGTCAAAAAAAAGTAAATCAAAAGCCGGTAATAATTATGTTCCACGAGGAGTGTACAGTAAAAACCCCATCTAATGCAAACAATGAAAAAATAAACATGGCTGTCTTTATAAACAGGTGGTTGCTTAATGCAGGACAAAAGTTATGCAGAATGCTCCTACAGGAATTTTCTGCATAACTTTCGTCCTGTATTAAGCTACCACCTGCCTTTGCCACTGTGAATTATGCCCCTTTTTGCTGGTCACACTAGAGGGGTTTTACTGTATTCTTATAACGCATTCCTATACCTTCGGAAATTTATTCGAAAGTTACTGACGATAATAAACGAAATATGCATGAGTCTTAGGTCAAATTGGTAGGATAATACTTGGATGTGACAGCGAACATATTGTTTTTCAAACACATGTCCAGTTAAAGGTAGGCACAGCACATTCAGTGCAAACATATTAAAATGGTTGTTAAATTACATTAATTCGGTTTAAAAATAACTGTATTCATGTAGTCTTTCAAACATGTGTCCAATTAAAAGTAGACAGAGCACTTAATCAAGTCCAAGTAATGCTGAATCGCATGAGCTGAGGTGTTAAATAGAAACAAAATAAAGTAAAATACATGAATGCATTTTGTCTCTAATTTACATTACCTTCGTGTCCCTCTGTACACAAGTTTCAATTCATTTTCACCAGTTTGGCAATAACAAGTTTTAATCAATTTTAAATGATTTATTACAAATATAACACATAGATGGATAGTTAAATAATCAATAAATGCATTTAATATAGTTACATACTGAATGCTTAAATTTTGATACAGTTTATTCCTTTTATGTGTCCAATAATAATATAATGCATGTCCTTTTTTAAAGATATGCAGTATGCCATACTTACCTGGTCATATAATAATATTCACATGTGCTTTATGGTATTACAATAAACTTTGTTGAATTATTCATTTCCTACAAAGTGTTGTTCCGGGATCGGTTATTTGCTGATTATAATAATTTAATGTTTTACTGTGGTTAAACCAATACATGTACTTTATATAATATTGTTATTCGAATATTTACTTGACCCAGATCATCTGACATGAAGTAAAACTCATATTATAATTAACTGATTTGTACATGTGGCATTTTTACTTTCTGCATAATTAACGGTATATAATTATCACTTCCTGTTTAATGGGCTGTTTAATTCCATGTGGAATCACTATATACATGTAATTGCTTTCTAGACGAAATCTCCAATTTGTTTTCTATATACATTTATCTATTTGTAGGCAAAATCGTCATCATGTGAAATCTCCATACACTGTTTTAATCACAAGGTGTGTCCTTGTATGTGCAATACTGCTGATATGAGGGACTCTCTAATTAAATGTGTACCATAAGGCTTTGAAGTGTTTGAATACATTATTTATATTTTTCATATGCCTTAATCGATAAAAAATCATTTTACTTGTATACAGAAAAATATCTTAGAAAGCTATTGTCTATTGCACTTTCAGCCATTAGTTTGCAGCATCTGATAAATACAATGTATATCAATCAATAAATAAAATGGAAGATGTCATTATTAAAATGTGTAAATAGTTAAATATATGTTCCAGGTACTTCAATTTTGGCAGTGCTGTTGGCTGGGTATTTTGCACAACGATTTTTACCACCTCCAAAACCAAAAATAGTTGGAGTTGATTTAGGTATGTAAAATTATTCAATTCGAAATGTTCTTGTATTCTTTGCGTAAGCACAGAGGTGGCGCTCCACCATCGGACCCATGATAAACTTGCCTACCTGACAACTGCCGTTCCGCACAGCAGTCTAGTGCAATTTATTGACCTGCATTTGATGGATACAAAAAACCTTTAATAACATAGCATTCGGAAACAATCATGGTATGCTATTTCTGACATGAAAATGCTTCGAAACATTATCTTTGGTTTAGTATGTGCAACAAAATCTACAAATTATAGCAATGTGTAAGAAGGACGCATGGATATAGAAATATCATTCACATGACGAAATCGCATGACTATAATATGAATGAAAGTATTCTCCCATAGGCTGTTACTCAATGAATAAAGGAGTGCATATTTTCACGCATATGCAAACAGAGTAGACCCAGATCAGACGGCTCCTAGAGAAGCTGCCTGATCAGGGTCTGCTCAGTTTGCTAATGGAATTTGACAGATCTGTTTCTTTTCTTCCTAAAATGGCTAAAATGGTCCACCTTCCATATTTCATTATAACTATTTTTGCCATGAATATTCAGTAGCTATTGAAATTTGAAATAAATATAGAACAGGGAAAGGGTTAAAGGACCCATTCCCAATGCAAAATAGTAAACATTTTTCCCATGTTTGGGAAAAAAATCCCAATTAAGACCACATTTTGATTAAAATGCAAAATCAGCTAAAATGGATCCAAAAAATGCTTTCAAAATCTTTGAGTTTTATGCACAAAATAATTCCCAATCATTATAATGCATTTTTCCCAAACTTGCCAGAAAAAGGCATTAGATATGCCAACATAATCTTTATAATTATGATTATTATTCAGAGCTACAGATAAGGGTGCATACTCAAATACTAAGATCGTCATATCTCCACCAAACCCTATACTTGGACCATTCTTTAGAATCATCTCAAAAAGACAATTCTAGAGAGTGGTTACAGTAAAGGGTTTGTTGGAGAAATAAAGATTTATTCTTGAAAATTTACCCATATGATCTTGAGCTCTGATTATTATTACATGTGTTATTATTTATAGGCACAACATACTCCTGTGTTGGAGTGTACCATGCTGTTACAGGGAACGTTGATGTTATTGAAGTTCAGGAGAATCACCAGTGCATTCCAAGTGTTGTAGCATTTAGGTTAGTACAGCTGAGTTTTCTCTGTGTAAAATGTTTGGTAGCAGACAGCAGACAAATTTGAAAATAGATTAACCGTTTGGACATATTGAAAGCAGGTTTGCATTTTCAGAAATACATCATGAGGTGTACCTCCCATACTGCAATGCCATAGTAGTAATAAATAAGTGTTGCTGTGGCCCATTACCCTCTTCCAATCAGGCCAATCAGCACATTTTGTGTATATTACATTTATACATGTGAATAACTGGCTGGAATTCTAAAGCCTTCACACTGCCCTAGGCTATTATTTGAGCAAGGCAAGCTATTGCCACATGCCGCATGTAACGCGAAATTCCCATGGGTGAGTACCATTCCTATATGTGAGCACTGCGTTATTCAAATACTGGTTCATTTTCTTCACAGAAGATAGCCAGACCAAATGCAATTTTAAAATTTACATTTTCTAAGTCTTAGAATGTCATGTTTGACTGTCAATCAATGTCAATATGCTGCTTAATGGAGCTGCTAGAGTATTTGGATTTCAGGGTCTACGATTTCTTGTCTGTATGGTCAACATGGGCAAACTTGTTTTACAAGAGATTGCTAAAAAAGTGACCATTCTCATGTTACAACACTACGTCAGGATGCATACATATACCATGCTCATTGGCTTTAGAAATTCTATGGAAACTGCATAGAATACTGGGCGTTATTGATGAAATATTTCACTACAGATAAAGAGTTGCATTTCTTTTTCATATCAGTATATATTTGACTCAGCATTTACATATAACCTTTTACCTGTTGAATATTCAGGTAAAAAAATAATGTTATCATTAACCCTTTCCCTCATATTAACGACTTTTGGCGACTCTGTAAAAGTCACTTTGTGAAACTATTGTGATAAATAGAGCATTTGCTCCTATAGGAGCAAAATTATGCTCTATTTATCACAATGGTTTCAAACCACAAAATTCTAATATTTTGAATTATTTTCCTTTTCTCTAGTTAATGCTCCTTTTCGGTAGATTTATTCAAAGAGATTGTATCTAAAAATAGCCTATGAGGTAATGGGTTAATACTAATTAGTTCTAATTTTTATAATGGCATAGGAACACATTACATTTTTGCTCTGGCAGAAACTGTAGAATCTGATTTACATTATACCATAAGCAAGCAGAGCAGATCCTCGTCAAAATGCTCTTATAGGAACCATCTGATCAGGGTTTACTCTGTTTTACCAAGACATAAAGAGGCATTTATATAGAGGAAAAGGTTAAATATCAAATGAATGCTTCTATTTTTACATGTAAAACATATCTATGATTTTGGACTGTTGTACAGAATACCCTTCGCTTGCTGTTCACGTCAATATACCTACCTGTAAATAGTGAAGACCCAGATGAGAAAGCTCCTGCAGGAGCTGTCTCATCAGGGTCTGCACTATTTACAAGTTGAGTGTGCAACCAGTGCACTCCATAGCAGTGATTGAACAGCGAAATACGTGTACACAGTGAAGATATATGTAATTATACAACAGGGCATTGGTAAAGAAGGAGAAATGTATTTTAAAATTTAGCAAGCGAAGGGTTAACAGAGCAGACACTGATAAGACAGCTCCTACAGGACCTGTTTGATCTGGGTCTACACTCTTATCAGAAGTTTGATGATCTGAAAAGAACACAACAGGTGAAAGGAACTTTGTTCCAGCATACATTGTTGACTCATATAAGCTGTTGAATACATGTATGTATCTTTTGAAGATTGTTTCTTCATCTTTGTTTGCATTATGTACAGTTTCAGAGTTTGACTTACTTGGTAATGTTTAATAGTCTGACTAACAGATGTGTTTATTGTCAGTGAGACGGGCCATGTTCTGGTAGGTTATGATGCTGTTGGACAGCTAGAGCACAACCCACAGAACACCATTTATGATGCCAAGCGCTTCATCGGGAAAGTCTTCACCCAAGCTGAAATACAGCAGGCACAGAAACAATACAACTTTAAGGTAAACATAGCACATCTTTTGCTACATCTATTGTCTACAAAACCTGGCTATCAATATGAGTGGTGCATTTACTAACGGAGTAGATTCAGAAAAACAACAGTGATAGCCTTGAAATCACTTCATCTAATGAGGTCTACCCTTTTACACTCATTAGCATAAGCAGTACAGTAGAAGTTTTCCTAAGTTGCTATTCATTTATTGAACATAGAAGTCTTAAGAAGGAGGGGGTTTAAAGACCCTTACTTTTAATGGTCCATTCAGCCTCTGCAGCATAAATACGCTTTCTGTGCCTTTGCAAATAGAGAGTAGACCGACAGGAACAGACCAACCGAGGGTATAGAACCCCCGGCTTTAAACAAAACCCATGCTTGATTATTTTTCTCGCTGAAATACGCCCTAAAACCATGTAAATTAACGGATTTCGTGAAGTACTACTTTACATTGCATAATACGACTTCCATATCTAATAGCAACAAACTGCAGCATAAAAGCGTGACACCAAATGACGTCATTTGTTATGACAACCACAAACGTTAACTACAAAACAACGTCTTCGGTTAATTAAATAGGCTTTTAAAATGTTTTTGTGATAAATAGAATTTCATATTCGTGCTAATTATTTTTATTAATTTTAATTTATAAGATTGTTGGCTATAGAAATGTTGGTATAATTCTGTAAGAGTTTCTTCCCTTGTATTGATTTTACCCAATTGCGCGTATGAATACACCAAACAAGGGGTGTTCCAGATAAGGATTTCTAGTTCGGCTATTTTTAGTAACTCAGCTTATCTAGCATGTCTGAGAAGCGAGAAGTGATTCTACAGTTTCTGCCTTTGCCCAAAATTTCCATGTTTATGAGTCATTATAAAGAAATAAACTAATTCATGATGTTATTATTTCATGCATTAATATTTATGAAGTATAGAGTTAACCTTTTCCCTCATATAAACGTGTTTTCACGCATTTGCAAACAGAGTAGACCCAGATCAGACGGCTCCTTGAGGAGTCATCTGATCAGGGTCTACTCTGTTTGCTAATAGAAATTGATAGATCTGTTTCTTTGCTTTCTGAAATGTATACAATGTTCCACCTTCTATAGTTCTTTATAACTATTGTGTCCATGAATATTCATTAGGTAATGAAATTTTAAATAAACACAGAACAGGGAAAGAGTTAAGACAGGTTCTGCTCTATTTCATTAGTATTTACTCAATTTCATTCATGCACATATTGCAGATTAAAGGTGATGAAAATGGAATGGTTTACTTTGCTGTTCTGGTAAATGGCACAGTTAGGCAGTATTATCCAGAGGACATTGGTGCAATACTGATCACGACCCTACAGCAAGCAGCCGCAAATAACCTCAGCGCACCAGTCACCAAAGTTGTCATCTCAGTTCCAGCAGAGTTTGACCAGAAACAGCGCAACTACACAAGAAAAGCTGCAAATCTTGCAGGTAAGCGTGATGAGTCAGTTTGAAAAAAAGGCATGCATTGAGATTTTCAGTGGTATCTGCTTTTATCCAGTTAATAAACTTGTTGATAGTAACAACACGTAAGAATCAGTATTTACCCTATCCCTGTTGAATATTCATGTTAGAAATAATGACATCATGAATATTTATCAGATTACTTTTTATACGCCCACCTAATAAAGGTGGTCGTATATTGTCGTGGCCCTGTCCGTCCGTTCGTCCGTTCGTTCGTTCGTTCGTCCGTCAACATTTTGTTTGTCTGCTGTTTTATAGGAAAACCATTCGACAGATATTAATGAAACTTCACACCAATGTTAAATGCATCAAGATCTGAAGCTGAGTTGATTCTGAGGTTCATTTGATTTTTCATTTCAGAGTTATGGCCCTTGTCCTTAAAAAATATGCAAAGTTTGTCCGCTGTTTTCTGGGAAAACTATTTGAGAGATATTAATAAAACTTCACGCATATATTTAATGCATCAAGATCTGAAGCTGAGTCGATTCTGAGATTCATTTGATTTGTCGTTTCGGAGTTATGGCCCTTTTACTTAAAAAATAATGCAAATACATGCAAATAGTTTGTCCGCTGTTTTCTGGGAAAACTATTTGACAGATATTAATGAAACTTCACACAAATGTTTAATGCATCAAGATCTGAAGCTGAGATGATTCTGAGGTTCATTTGATTTTTCATTTCAGAGTTATGGCCCTTGTCCTTAAAAAATATGCAAATAGTTTGTCCGCTGTTTTCTGGGAAAACTATTTGAGAGATATTAATGAAACTTCACACAAATGTTTAATGCATCAAGGTCTGAAGCTGAGTCGATTCTGAGCTTCATTTGATTTGTCGTTTCGGAGTTATGGCCCTTTTACTTAAAGAATAATGCAAATACATGCAAATAGTTTGTCCACTGTTTTCTGGGAAAACAATTTGACAGATATTAATGAAACTTCACACAAATGTTTAATGCATCAAGATCTGAAGCTGAGTTGATTCTGAGGTTCTTTTGATTTTTCATTTCAGAGTTATGGCCCTTGTCCTTAAAAATATGCAAATAGTTTGTCGGCTGTTTTCTGGGAAAACTATTTGAGAGATATTAATGAAACTTCACACAAATATTTAATGCATCAAGATCTGAAACTGAATTGATTCTGAGGATCATTTGATTTTTCGTTTCAGAGTTATGGCCCTTGTCCTTAAAAAATAATGCAAATAGTTTGTCCGCTGTTTTCTGGGAAAACTATTTGAGAGATATTAATGAAACTTCACAAAAATGTTTAATGCATCAAGATCGGATGCTGAGTCGATTTTGAGATTTATTTGATTTTTTGTTTCGGAGTTATTGCCCTTTTACTTAAAAAAAAATGTAAATATATGCAAATAGTTTGTCTGCTGTTTTCTGGGAAAACTGTTTGACAGATATTAATGAAACTTCATACACATGTTTAATGCATCAAGACCTGAAGCTTAGTTGATTCTGAGGATCATTTGATTTGTTGTTTCGGAGTTATGGCCCTTGCACTTAAAAAAATAATGCAAATCTATGCAAATATGAGGATGGCCATAACTTTTTCATTTGAAATGATATTTACTTCAATTTTTTTATATGGTTAAACCTTAATGTGAATTTTCACATATATTGTGGGGGTTTTGATATGTCATTTTATTCTAAAGTTATGGTCCTTGAACTTCGTGTGTTCGTTGCTTTGTTAGTCGGCCAACTTTAGTTTGTCTGTTGTTTTCTGGGAAAACTATTAAAATGATATAAATGAAACTTAACACAAATGTTTTAAGCAACAAAATTTGAAGCTGAGTTTATTTTGAGGTTCATTCAGTTTGTCTTTACAGGGTTATGGCCGTTTCACTTTACAAAAATCTGCAAAAATGAGGATTAGCTGTAACTTTTTTATTTAATAAGATATTCACTTCATTTTTTTAAAAAATAGTATCACCTTAATATGGAAATCAAGATCTGAAGCACAGATTAGAAAATGTCAACACTTATAAGGCATGTTGAATCAGAGAAATTTGCAAGTGGGCGTATTATGTACCGTATGCGGTACTCTTGTTCTAATCACTTATGAACTCGGGACATTTTAGAAACTGTAGAATCAGACCTATATTATACCATAAGCGAACAGAGCAGACCCTGATCAGATGGCACTTGTAGGAGCCATCTAATGTACCGTAGGTCTACTCTGTTTGCAAAGATGTGAAAAGGCATCTGCATGTATATGAAGGAAAGGGTTCCCCTGTTCTACGTTTATCCCAAATTTCAATATCTGAATATTCATGGACAAAATAATTATAATGAAATATAGAAGGTGGAGCATTATAGCCATTTATAAAAATAAACAAACAGATTTATCAAATTCAGTTTAATAGCAAACCTATAGGAGCTGTCTGATCTGGGTCTTCTCTGTTTGCAAATACGTGAAAAGGTGTTTATATGAAGAAAAGGGTTAAGAGTCATGGGGTTCTGTTGTTGTTTATTTATAGCTTTTCTGGGGGTTTGTATCAACTTCTTTTATAGTAGGGTGATATTTAAGAATCATTTTTGTCATCTGTCTGTCCCTTTTTTTTTTATTACACTTCTGAGACATACCGTCATTTTTATATTCTTGTTAGTTTTGGAAAGAACATTGGAGTGTTGTTATTTGGCATTGATGGTAATGTTGTTAATAAATACACTTTGTTCATAACCAGAGTTATATTCAAATACATGTATTAAAATCCTACAAACCATATGTTTTACCCACTTTTTAGAATTTTCTTGAAGAAAAATATTCTAAAGAGTGGTGACAACATGGGTGTTTGATAAGATAATATTTATTATACCCCCCTTTTGAAAAAATGGGGGTATATTGCTTTGCACATGTCGGTCGGTCGGTCGGTCTGTCGGTCGGTCGGTCGGTAGATCGATGGTTTCCGAACGATAACTAATAAACGACTTGGCCTAGAATCTTCAAACTTGCTGTGGTGGTTGGTCATGACAAGTAGATGACCCCTATTGTTTTTTAGGTCACTAGGTCAAAGGTCAAGGTCACCATGACCTAAAATGGTGAAATAGTTTCCGATCAATAACTGTTCAAGGGTTTGGCTTGGGATCTTGAAACTTGCTGTGGTGGTTGGTCATGACCACTAGATGACCCCTATTGATTTTGAGGTCACTAGGTCAAAGGTCAAGGTCACCATGACCTTAAATGGTTAAATGGTTTCCGATCAATAACTGCTCAAGGGTTTAGCTTAGAATCTTCAAACTTGTTGTGGTAGTTGGTCATGACCAGTGGATGACCCCTATTGATTTTGAGGTCATTAGGTCAAAGGTCAAGGTCACCATCACCGTAACTGGTAAAATGGTCTCTGATCAATGACTGCTCAAGGGTTTAGCTTAGAATCTTCAAACTTGTTGTGGTAGTTGGTCATGACCAATGGATGACCCCTATTGATTTTGAGGTCATTAGGTCAAAGGTCAAGGTCACCATTACCGTAACTGGTAAAATGGTCTCTGATCAATAACTGCTCAAGGGTTTGGCTTAGGATCTTCAAATTTGCTTAGGTGGTTGGTCATGACAACTAGATGAGTCCTATTGTTTTTTAAGGTCACTAGGTCAAAGGTCAAGGTCACCCTGACCTTAAAGGGTGAAATGGTTTGCGATCAATAACTGCTCAAGGGTTTGGCCTAGGATCTTCAAATTTGCTATGGTGGTTGGTAATGACCACTTGATGACCCCTATTGTTTTTAGGTCACTAGGTCAAAGGTCAAGGTCACCATGACCTTAACTTGTAAAATGGTTTCTGATCAATAACTGCTCAAGGATTTGGCTTAGGATCTTCAAATTTGCTTAGGTGGTTGGTCATGACAACTAGATGAGCCCTATTTTTTTTAGGTCACTAGGTCAAAGGTCAAGGTCACCCTGACCTTAACTGGTCAAATGGTTTGCGATCAATAACTACTCAAGGGTTTGGCTTAGGATCTTCAAACTTGCTGTGGTGGTTGGTCGTGACAACTAGATGACCCCTATTGATTTTGAGGTCACAAGGTCAAAGGTCAAGGTCATCATGACCTTAACTGATGAAATGGTTTCCAATTAATAACTGCTCAACGGTTTGGTTCGGGATCTTCAAACTTGCTGTGGTAGTTGGTCGTGACCACTAGATGACCCCTATAGTTGTTGAGGTCACTAGGTCAAAGGTCAAGGTCACCATGACCTTAATATGTGAAATGTTTTCAGATCAATAAATGATCAGTGGTTTGGCTGAGATCTTCAAAGTTGCTGTGGTGATTAGTCATGACCGCTAGATGACCTCTATAGTTGAGGTCACTAGATCAAAGTCTGGGGGGTATACATGTTTTACAAACATCTCTTGTTTTGAGTTGGCAAGCCATTTACAATCCTGTTCTCATAAATAGCCAAAATCCTGTCATGCTATGCAACATGTTTCTTTTTTCCTTGATAAAGGAGGGTACTAGATGAGTATTCATATAATAAAATAATTACATCATGAATATTAATTAGCTGCATATTTTTAATATGAACAAGAAAAGGTTTGACTATGGTACACACTCTAGAATTAATCCTACATTATTTCATAGTCAAACAGAGCAGACCCTGATCACATGACTGCAACAGGAGTCATCTGATCTGGCTCCACTCTGTTTGCAAAGGTCTGAAAAGGTCTTTAAGGTATTTTTCAATATTTGTTACTAGGACAGTTTTGTTCAGAATAGGAATGGCTTTCAGTCAACCTATTAAGCTAACAGGTTACCCAATAGTCATGTACAGTGGCAACTAAGCTAAGGATAGGAATGGCTTTCAGCCAACCTATTAAGCTAACAGTTGACCCAGTAGTCATTCATGTACAATGGCAACTGAGTTCAGGATAGGAATGGCTTTCAGCCAACCTATCAAGCTAACAGTTGACCTAATAGTCATATAAATGGACTGATTTTCAGTCAGCCCATTTATTCTAATTTATGATATTGATGAGCATGGCTTTCAGTCAACTAGTCTGTATCAAGTTTTGTTAATACAGATTATTCTAATTTGTGATAATGATGAGCATGGCTTTCAGTCAACTTGTCTGTATCAAGTTTTGTTAATACAGATTATTCTAATTTGTGATAATGATGAGCATGGCTTTCAGTCAACTTGTCTGTATCAAGTTTGTTAATACAGTTTATGCTATTCCTTGCGGATAGTGATTTCATATCTATTGTATATCTTTTGCATATCTTTCACTGACCGGATGGAAAATCATGTAGTTCCTTCCGGCTAGCGATTTCATATATATTGTACATCTTTCATTGTCTGGATAGATTATCATGCGGATCGTTCCGGTTAGTGATTTCATCCATGTGAAGCGCTTTTGAACGCACATATCCAGTGTGAAAAGAGCGCTATATAAATGTGGTATCATAATAATAATAATAATATGAAGAAACGTGTTGAATTGCTTTTTCGTCCACATTTAGTCACATTAATAGCATTTGTATTTTCAGGTTTGGAAGTGATGCGGGTGATCAATGAGCCTACAGCCGCTGCCCTGGCCTATGGACTGCACAATAAGCTAGGTCTGCTGAATGTTGTTGTTGTAGATCTGGGTGGAGGCACACTGGATGTGTCCCTGTTAAATGTACAGGGTGGAATGTTCCTCACACAAGCTATGGCTGGTGAGTAACTGTGCATGTACTGTATGTGCAAACTAAGACTTGATCTCAACTTTTACCAAGTAAATTAATGACCATGGTTTGGATGCATTACAACGTACTGTGTATATAAGAAACAGTTTGAGTTTTGAGCTGAGAGTTCAGGTAATTTTGAGTTTTATAATCATTGGTTATCAACTAGTCTTTATTCATCAGGGTAAACAGACATTTATTCTCTACAATTATGCCTAAATGATTGAAAGTGCTTATTATTACTATGTACCACATATTTCCTTACCAAATTTCTTATGCCCCCACCTAATCAAAGGAGGGGCTTATTGTTTTTGTTCTGTCTGTCTATTGGTTGTTTGGTTTGTCGCCAACTTTAATGTTGGCAATAATTTTGTTGTCATTGCATGTACATACTTCAAACTTGGCATACATGTGCTTTTGGGTGACTTATTAAGGTCAAGGTTGTATATCAAGGTCAAAGGTCATATGGGGGGCATAGTGTTTCACAAACACATCTTCTTGTATCATGTAGTTTGAAAATTGTGTTACCCAATTGAAAATTATGCAAAAAACAAAATAAAATTGTAAAGACATTCATTCAGTGTAGTGATCAGTGATATACTTTCAGATTGATGACGTTTCAAATTTGTTTTTATTTTCAGTTTTAAAAAAAACAATGGTATTGCTATTTATATTTCAAATAATATTGCGAAAAAATCATTTTCATATTTAATATATTTGAACTTTTACATAACAGTAAGAATATGAAAGAGTATATTATCAATGTTGGGCCTGGTATTTTTGAGTATCCGATATGGTTTGATGCAGTTTGCAAAGCCATTGTTTCAAGTTATGACAACCATTAACACTGTCAAGGTATCAGAAATATTATAAATGTATTACCAGGTAATAACCGTCTTGGGGGCCAAGACTTTAACCAAAGACTCCTGGCTCATTTGAAGAAGGTAATAGAACAGAGGTATAAGAAACCCTTGACAGACAAAGAGGATCTGCAGTCCCTACTGCTGCATGTTGAAGAACTGAAAATAAACCTGACAATGCGGAAAGAATGTGAAATAGAACTGCCTCTACATTCTTTTAAAGACAAAAATGGCAACAACCAGATTTTCAGTGAACATGTTACTAGGACGTTGTTTGAAGATCTAAATGAAGACTTGTTTGTGAAGGTTTTACTACCAATACAGAAAGTGTTAGAATCTGTGGAACTGACTACAGAAGATATAGATGAAGTGGTATTAGTTGGTGGATCAACTCGTATACCAAAAGTGAGGGTATTGATTGGAACATTTTTTGGAAAAGATCCAAACACGTCAATAGATCCTGAGTTAGCTGTGGCCACAGGAGTATCTATACAAGCAGGTATCATTGGAGGAATGTGGCCCTTGACTGTGAGTGCTGTAGAGTTGCCGACACAAGTGAAGAAGATACATATAAACTGATATTTTCCTAAAACATTTTGATAGTCAGATCTGGTGGTAATAGTTTACCTGGTTTTACAAACAGAAATGTTTACTTTACACTTCATGTAACCTTATTCAATCAAAATGGCACCTTTGCTAACAGAGTAGACTCAGATCAGAACAGGTTCAGCTCTGTTTGCTTATGAAATAAGATAAAAAATCTTTGAAATAAGATTGAAAATCTTAATCCTTTTGTTTTTCAGGAGTCATATCTTAATAGAAACTGTTGGAAGTTTTTCAATGAATCTTTGTGTAAATTTTTAGCACCATAATGAAATAGCACATGAATACTAGAAATTTTGGCCCTGACAGAAAATATAGATCCATATCTACCTTATTTCAAAAGCAAACAGAGCAGACCCTGATCAGACGGCTCCTATAGGAGCCATCTGATCAGGGTCTACTCTGTTTGCAAAGGCGTAGAAAGGTGTATTTATGGAGTAAAGGGTTAAAATTTCACAGTCAATTTTTCTTTTGTACCTTTTAAAAAAACACATTCCATAAGAAATAGCATCTGGAAATCTTTAACTGAATTTTTATAACAGCCAGTAACAATAGAAACTTTGGCCATGGCAAAAACTATAGAATCAGATCCATATTATTTCATCAGCAAACAGAGCAGACCTTGATCAGATACCTCTTATATGTGCCATCTGTTCTGGGTCTACTCTTGTTTCCAAAGGCATTAATAGGCCAGTTCAGTATTCGTGTAAAAAATAATGACAACATGGATATTTACTTGCTCAATTTTTATAATGTAAACTTTCCAAGGCAGTATTTTGCTTTTGACAAAAACTGTAGAATCGATCTATATCATGTCAAAAGCAAACTGAGCAGACCCTGATCAGATGGCTCCTATAGGAGCCATCTGATCTGGGTCTACTCTGTTTGCAAATGCGTGAAAAGGTGTTCATATTATGGAAAGAGTTATCAATATGTTTTCTGACTCATTTACACTAGGCAACGTCATGGTTTTTAATTTTACATGGCTGTAGCTACTGTTCTATTCAACAAATATATTTAACCACTTCTCTGTTGAAAATTCATGTAAGAAATAATGGTTAGCTGAATTTTTATAATTGCATACATGCAAACAGGAATATTTTGGTATTGGTAGAAATTGTAGACTCGGGTTTCAGGGTTTTCATTTTCAGCTGATTGCCGATTGAAACCATCGGCTGAAATGAGTTTTGCATTGGTTGTTTTTGTAGAAACCATGAAAATTCAATCTAAGAACATGGCAGTGCCATCAATCGAAAAACATGTCAGTGCCATTTGCTATGTCCAGAAAATAATCTGTTGTTTTGAATGAAAATGAAAACCCTGAGGTCTAATACAATTTTACATGTATAATCAAACAGAGCAGACCCTGATCAGACGACTCCTATTAGAGCTTTTTCGATCTGGGTTTACTTTATTAAAACAAAGGTGTTAAAAATGTTCGTATGAAGGGAGGAGTTTATTAGTAAAGCAACAGTTAAAGAATATTCTGTCAAACTGTGCCATGATTATTATTTACATGTAAGTATTTGTCTAGAGAAATTTAAATAAATATCTGCACACCGGGTATATAGTCGCTTGACATGCATTTCTCATTGTGATGAAATCCTAACTCCATCACCCTTCTTATTTTAAACCCTTTACATGATATAAACACATTTCATACCTTTGCAAATAGACCAAGATCAGATGACTCTCCTATAGGAGCTGTCTAATTAACCCATTACCTCATAGGCTATTTTAGACCCTACCTCTTTGAATAAATCTATCGAAATGGGGCATTAACTGTAGAAAAGGAAACTTTCAGAATTGTGTAATTTTGAAACCATTGTGATAAATAGAGCATTTGCTCCTATGGAGCAAATGCTCTATTTATCACAATGGTTTCAGAAATTGACTTTTACAGAGGTGTCAGTATAAGGGAATGGGTTAAGGTCTGCTGTGGTTGCTTTATATGAAATTATATAGATGTGATTCTACAGTTTCTGACAAGGTAAAAAGCATCCTGTGTTCAATACTATTATAAGACTGCAGCTAATGAATATTCATAATGTCATTACATTGTATTTCTTACATGAGTATTGAACAGGTAAAGGGTTAAGATAAGTGTTTATAATTTTTTGCTCTCATTTAGTTGAAGTTTTTTACTGTCAGAGCCCTTATGAATTTGACATAATGAGTCTCAACTGTTGTGTGAACCTGTATCATCCTGATTAGGGTCTACATTGTAAGTGTTTGTTAACCCTTTCATTCATGAATATTTATACAAGAATTCAGGACTTCATGCGTATTAATTAGATTAAATTTAAGTCTGGTATATGAAAAAAGGAATATTTGGCCATGCCAGAAATTTAATAAATTACAACTACATGTACATGTATTTTATTGCATTAGCAAACAGATCATGCCCTGATCAGATGGCCAATACAGGAGCCATCTGGTCTAGGTCTACTCTGTTGGCAAATGTTTGATAATGCATTTCTGTGAGTGAAGGGTTATGTTGATAATAAAATGCTATATATACTGAATTGTGTTTAAAGGTTTAGAACTTGATCAGAGGCTGGGCCTTTACAAAGTGGCTGATCATGGTCAAATGGTGAGGATTGACTTAAACCCTTTCCCTGTTCTGTATTTAGGCTAAATTTCGATACCTACTGAACATTCATTGACAAAATAGTTATATAGAAATCTGGAAGGTTGAGCATTGTAGACATTTTAGAAAGTAGAGAAACAGATCTATCAAATTTTATTAGCAAACATAGCAGACCCTGATCAGACGGTTCCTCTAGGAGCCGTCTGATCTGTGTCTACTCTGTTTGTAAATGTGTGTAAACAGGTTTATATGAGGGAAAGGGTTAACCCTTTACTCCATGATTTTTCTGCATTGTTTTTGTACTGCATTCAGCAGTCACCCACTTAACCAATTACTCCATGAATATTCATGTTAGAAATAACAACATTATGAATATTAATTAGATTGATTTGTAAAGTAGTACACAGGCACAAAACATTTTGGCCATGGAATAAGCATGTAGAGCAGAACCTGATGAGACAGCTTCAATAGGAGCCATCTGATCTGGATCGACTGTTTGCAATGGGATGGAAAGGCATATAGAGTAAAGGGTTAAGGAGACTGTTTATTCATTTACTTAATTGTCTTAGTAGAGTGGTTCTGCAGTGAATTATTTGAAATAGGAATCTCTAGTCAGAGGCTTTGCTCTCACAGTACTTTTGTACTGGTGTAACCGTTCATATCCTTCATATAAACACATTTTCCCGCATTTGCAAACAGAGTAGACCCAGATCAGATTGCTCCAATAGGAGCTCTGTTTGCCTATAATAATAATATAGATATAATTCTACACTTTCTGTTATTATAAAACAAATAATATACCGGTAGTTAATGTTCATGCTGTCACTCCTTTCTCATACGAATATTCATTTTGGAGTTAACCCTTCACTTGCTATTCACTTCAATATAACTACTTGTAAATAGTGAAGACCCAGATGAGACAGCTCCTGCAGGAGCTGTCTCATCTGGGTCTGCACTATTTACAAGTTGATTGTGCAACCAGTGCACTCCACAGCAGTGATTTCACAGCGAATTACTTGTACACAGTGAAGATATATGTAATTATGTCTCCCCCCATATTTATATGGGGGAGACATATTGTTTTCGTGAGAGTTGTCTGTCTGTCTGTCTGTCTGTCTGTCCGTCTGTCCGTCTGTCCGTCTGTCCGTCACACTTTTTGTCCGGACGATAACTTCAATATGCCTGATGTCAATTGATTGAAACTTCATATATGGAAAGAGCATAATAAGAGGATGTGTCATGCACAAGGTCCATAACTCTGGCTTCACTAATATTGGAGTTATTGCCCTTTGTAAAAAAATCACACTTTTTTGTCCGGACGATAACTCCTATATGGCTCATGCCATTGGATTGAAACTTCATATATGGAAAGATCATGACGAGAGGAAGTGTCATGCACAAGGTCCATAACTCTGGCTTCACTAATATTGGAGTTATTGCCCTTTGTAAAAAATATCATAATTTTTTGTTCGGACAATAACTTCAATATGCCTGATGCCAGTTGATTGAAACTTCATATATGGAAAGAGCATAATGAGAGGAAGTGTCATGCAGAAGGTACATAACTCTGGCTTCACTAATATAGGAGTTATTGCCCTTTGTAAAAAAATCACACTTTTTTGTCCGGACGATAACTTCTATATGGCTTATGCCATTGGATTGAAACTTCATATATGGAAAGATCATAACGAGAGGAAGTGTCATGCACAAGGTCCATAACTCTGGCTTCACTAATATTGGAGTTATTGCCCTTTGTAAAAAAAATCACAATTTTTTGTCCGGATGATTACTCCTATGTGACACATGCCATTGGAGTGAAACTTCATACATGGAACAATCATGATAAGAGAAAGTGTCATGCATAAGATCCTTAACTCGAGCTTCAATAAATTTAGAGTTATTGCCCCTTGTACA
This sequence comes from Azorinus chamasolen, assembly GCA_963576725.1. Classification (NCBI taxonomy): domain Eukaryota; kingdom Metazoa; phylum Mollusca; class Bivalvia; order Cardiida; family Solecurtidae; genus Azorinus; species Azorinus chamasolen. The sequence continues at coordinate 57,279,854 of OY755245.1, read as the reverse complement.
TTTGTTTAATTCTTTCTTGTCCGGACGATAACTCCTACATGGCTCTTGCCATCGTATTGAAACTTCATACATGAAAAGAGCATGATGAGAGAAAGTGTCATGAACAAGGACCATAATTCTGGCTTCAATACTTTTGGAGTTATTGCCCTTTGTTACATTTTTTGGCCGATCAATAACTCCTGTTCGACTGATGCTATTGGAATGACATTTTATTTTTGGAAAGAGCATGATGAAAGTAAGTGTCATGCACAAGGGCCATAAATCTGGTATCAGTATTTTTGGAGTTATTAGCTGTTATCATTTTCTTCTTGAAAAATGTAGTGTGGAAAACGCATAATGAGGGGAAGAATCATTCATCAAGACCGTAACATTTTTAGTGATTTCCCTTTACATATTGTTTTTATTAGAGGGGAGACATCCGTTTTTGTGACAAAAACCTCTAGTTATACAACAGGGCATGGGTAAAGAAGGAGAAATGTATTTTAAAATTCAGCAAGAGAAGGGTTAAATATGACTATTTCCATACAATTTAGCACTTACATGGTATGTCTTAAAAACTTTACTGCATGAATAATCATGAATGTAACAGATACAACGTAATGTTATCATAAATAGCAATTACACATACCTAGTTTTGTATAATAATTCGAGGGCTTGGTGCAAAACTATTGTAACTCCTTCACAAAGTGACGGAGTTACAATAGTTTTGCCCCAAGCCCTTGAATTATGAATACAGAAAATTTGGCAATGGCAGAAACTGTAGAATCATATCTGTATGATTCCATAAGCCAATAGAGCTGACCCTTATCAGATGGCTGCTACAGGAGCCATCCAGTCTAGGGACTTCTCTGTTTGCGATGGTGTTAGTATTATTAGTTATGCAGTGCTTAGTGTCCCTAATATGGACTATACACTGCCAGTAAATATTTATATGGGACGAGGCGAAGCCGAGTCCCATATTAATATTTGCTGGCAGTGTATAGTCCATATTAGGGACACTAAGCACTGCATAACGAATTTATCTTACCGACTACCTTTAATTTCAAGTATTTACAGGCATGTTTGCATCATAGGTCTACGTGTATGGCTTGCCGTAGGGAAGCAAGGGAATTACCTCCCTTTAATAGAATTAAATAAAATATTTTGTATTTGCCTCAAATCTCGTTTATATATTTTGTTTTTTCTTTTTTATCACTGTAAAACTAATTAATATTTATATTTCAACTCCAATTAAAGCATAAATTACATGTATGCATTTTTTAAAACTATAGTGGATAAACATAAAATATTATTATAAGTAACAGAAAAGTATATGGCTATCAAATAAGGGAAGTAACTCTTGTAAAGCCATGATAAGGATTTTAGTACCCCCATAAGGACTCTATGGGGGTTTCTCGTGACCTCTATTGACCAATGGAATGACAAGAATTTTGTAGGAGGTAAGATAAACATACTTATGAGGGAAAGTGTTAACCCTTTCCTCCATAAATACGCCTTTCTACGCCTCTGTAATAACCACTTCTTAGGAGCAAATGCTCTATTTATCACAGTGGTTTCAAACTACAAAATTCTAAAATTTCACTTTTCTCTAGTAAATGCTCCTTTTGGATCTAAAAATGGCCTATGGAGGAAACGGTTAAAACTAAGAATATACATTTCACTTCTTACATAGGATAGCTTTAACTGTTTGATTATCAATCAAAGAAATATGTTTTAATTGTGAAATAGTGTTGTCTTGTTGATATTTCTACTGTGATCCACATTTGTATATTTTGTTGTTGAATTTCCAATTGTGATATTTACTTACTGTACCTGTTGGACTTGACAATTCCAGATTTTGGTACATAAGAATCCTGTTGAATGTTCCTGTCAGAAATAATGACATCATGAATAGTTATTATTATTTTTATAATAGCATATGTAGTTTTATGTACACAGGAGCTATTGATATTGGTAGAAACTGTAGAGTCAGGAGCTCAGGCCAGTACTTATTATTATTATTTTTTATATTGAATGAATATACAGTAGAACCCCTCTAGTGTGACCATTTAAAGATTACCATAGCGGCCATTATAAGCAGGTGGTTGCTTAATGCAGGACAAAAGTAATGCAGAAAGCTCCTCTAGGAGCTTTCTGCATTACTTTTGTCCTGCATTAAGCTACCACCTGCATCTAGCACCCAGAATAATACCTCTTTTAGATGGCCGCATTAACGGGGTTTTACTGTATCTGTTGTAATGGGCATTATCTTTACCCAAACACCTTAGGATGCAATTGCAAACAGAGTAGACCCAGATCAGGATCTGCTTTGTTTCCTCATGTAAATCTGAATTTACAGTTTCCGCCATGGTCAAAATATCCTGTTCATGAATTCATAAGTCATTTTAAAAATTCAGCTAATTAGTATTCATGATATCATTAATTCCTACATAAATATTCATCTGGTAAAGGATAAATCTTTGCATCTGATTGGTGAATAAGTGCCAATACAGTAAAACCCCTTTAGTGCGACCACATAATGCATAAACATGGCTGTCTTTATAAGTAGGTGGTTGATTAATGCAGGACAAAAGTTATGCAGAAAGCTCCTATAGGAGCTTTGTGCATTACTTTTGTCCTGCATTATGCTACCACATGCATCTAGCACCCAGAATAATACCTCTTTTAGATGGTCGCATTAGCGGAGTTTTACTGTATCTATTGTAATGGGCATTATCTTTACCCAATAGACACAATGCTCCTACAGGAGCTTTCTGCATAACTTTCATCCTGCATTAAGCTACCACCTGCCTTTGCCACTGTGAATTATGCCCCTTTTTGCTGGTCGCTTTAAAGGGGTTTTACTGAAGTTTTGACTCAGATGAGCCGAGGTTATAAAACATTTTGCTTGAGACTGCGATCATTCTCATGTATCTGATTGGTTAGATTCTGAGCTTGCTTGCAGAACTTTTATAATCTTTGATCCATGGTGCTGAACAGTTCATCAAGGCCCAAGGTTATAAAAGTTCTGAGTTTTTAGTTCTTTTTCAAGTATCTGATTGGTCAGATTTTGAGCAAGCTCAACATTTGACTAATCAGATGCTTGGGAATGATCTCAGACTCAAGCAAAACGTTTCATTACCTTGGGACCTAGGCCCACTATTTGACACTTTGAAAAAGATGGAGAAAAAGATAAACCCAAAGAATATGTAACAGAACCGTTTTTGCAGACAATTGCTTAGCAAGCAAACATCGGAGAGTTGGTCAAACTTGAGCTGTATGTGTGTATTTATTCAACTCTTTGCATGCTAGGTAACTGACAACAGAGTTTGTTAGAAGTTTCATTCATTTTGTGCCTTGATGAGATGTCAAAGTAATTAGTGTCTCTTCAAGATCCAAACTGTTTACATAGGTCATTATGACTTCATTACTAGCCTGCAAAAAGATATTACAATATCTGTGTTTTCTAGTGTTTATTCTTTAGATATAACATTTGAACAGTTAAACCTTTACCTCATAATGACAACATAAATATTAACCCATTCCCTCATAAGCTATTTTTAGATCCAATCTCTTTGAATAAATCAACCAAAAAGGAGCATTTGCTAGAGAAAAGTTTAAACTTTATAATTGTGTAGTTTTGAAACCACTGTGATTATTTAAATAAGAGTATTTGCTCCATGGGAATTTTACAGAGGCATCAGAAGGCATCAATATGAGGAAATGAGTTAACCCATTCCCACATATTGACACCTTTTGACGCTAAAAGACACTTTGTGAAACCATTGTGATAAATAGAGCATTTGCTGAAAAAATCCTTTTCTCTAGTTAATGTTCTTTTTTGGTAGATTTAATCAAAGAGGTTAGGTCTAAAAATGGCCTAAGTGGGAATAGGTTAAACCAGCTGAATTTTTATAATATGAATAAACCTGTAGAATCAGATATATATATACATGTAGAAGTATTGTTTCAAGAGCAAATAGAGTAGACCTGCAGGAGTCACTTGTCTGGATCTACTCTGTTTGCAAAATGCATTTGTACGCGGGTAAAGGGATAAGGGTTATTTCACATGTGTCATACATCCTCCACAAAAAAAATTTGACTAATCGTGCTTTAATAGTTATGTCAGGATCAATATTAATTGGATTATTACTAGTATTTTATTTGTTGCAAGCTAGGTAATCAGACCAAAGGAGATAATAAGTATTAACCCTTTATCTGGTTGATATCTTCTGAAGCCATAGCTGAGTAGAGTCAGATCGGATGGCTCCTGCAGAAGCTGTCTGATGAGGGTCTGCCCTGTGCAGCTTTCAGATTTATATACATGTTACAGATATGATTCTACAGTTTCTCTATTGGTCAAAATATTGCATTTCCTGTAATGAAACTTGTCTAATTAGTATTCATGATGTACATGTAATTATTTCTTACATGAATATTCATTCATCAGGTAAGGGGTTATCCCATTCCCTCATATTGTTGTGTTTTGATGTCTCTGTAAAAGTTACTGTTTGAAACCATTGTGACAAACAAAGCATGTATCACAATGGTTTCAAAACTACACAATGCTTTAATTTTCCTTTTTCTAGTAAGTGTTCCTTTTCAGTAGATTTAGTGGAAGAGGTTGAGTTTGAAGACATCTCATTAATGGGTTAAACTTCTTTTTTGCATCAGGATGCAAAGGATTAAGTTTGAAATACGAAGCCTAAACTTTGAAAAATGTAATACACAATGTATACACCGAATGTTTTTGGAGACAAGTAAATTCTAGTATACGGAGAAGTGCCCTTCCGGAGAAGTGCCCCTCCGAAGAAGTGCCCCTCTTTTCTTACTGGGCGGAGAAGTGCCCCTCCGTTGCATTTTATGGGGAGGAGAAGTGCCCCTCTGCCATAATTGAGGGGCCGGAGAAGTGCCCCTCCATGTCATAACAAAATGTACTTCCAAATTTCATTAGGTTACACATGTATTATTTGACAGTGAGTGTCAAGAAGCAGCTTATAATCCAAGAAATATCAAAATTTATAAACATTTCGAGACAAATTTGGTTCAACTGTAACATTTGTTTGGTGTTTACAAATGTCTGCAATTACCCAAGTGAAGTAATTGTAGCAACATCAAAATTTATAAACATTTCGAGACAAATTTGGTTCAACTGTAACATTTGTTTGGTGTTTGCAATTACCCAAGTGAAGTAATTGTAGTTGCTTTAGATCTGTTACACAAATATATCTGATATTGCATAAAAAGTACAGGCAAATGGTTTGGAATGTGTCTGTTAGTGTGAATATTATCATTTGTTAGGCAGCTCGAGGGCAATTAAGCTGATGTTCTTTGTTGGAAACAGTGTGAAAATTTGCACATTAATACTGCCAAACATCAAAATAATTTACTGACACGATAAACCATTCATTTTAATAGAAATATTGATACTGTTACATCAACATAATTGCCTCCCTTGTATACAATGAGCACCATTTTCTGTAAAATTCAGTGGGAATACGTTGTGTGTCGTTTAAACACACAACAGTGAGTAAACAGAATCAATATTGTTGCAATGAAAAAAATTCAGCCAGCATATAAATGAAAAGGGAGTACATGTATTGTGATACTGTAAAACCACTCTATAACGCCCACTAAATTACATCAAGTATTTTGTGTTAAAGGCAAGTGGCTGCTTAAAGCAAGGTGAAAGTTAAACAGAACGCTCCTATTAGAGTGTTCTGTTTTACTTTCACCTTGCTTTAAGCAACCACCTGTCCTAAATACCAACTAATTAACACACTTTAGTGGCCATTATAGAGAGGGTTTACTGTACATTTTGTTAGGGCTTGAGGTGCATTGTGTTATGACATGGAGGGGCACATCTTCTGTCCTCAGTTATGACGGAGGACCACTTCTCCATGCCTTAAAATGCAACAATGGGGCACTTCGCCGCCAAATAAGAAAAGAGGGGCACTTCTCTGGAAGAGCACTTCTCCATGATTCTAAATTCTAGGGTCAAACAGCCTCTGGGGCATAGTAATTTTACATCAAACTGTTTATGGCATCACCCAGTTAACCCTTAAAGTGCAGGACATGAGTCATTAATGTACTTTACAAACAGTATAGACCCAGATGAGAGGGCTCCTAAAGGAGCCCTCTCATCAGGGTCTGCACTGTTTGTCATGTAAGATATTTCTTTAGAAAAAGCGATAAATATTCACCATAAGCTTTATCTGTTTGAATTTTGGAATATATGTACTGTAGTCTTTGACAATTCAGTGTTGTAAGGGTTAAACATGGAAATAAATTTTACTATATGCATTTATAGTGCAATATGATTGTGATTGATATATTAGATATGACATTCCTTAATTAAGATATTAAATTATTCAAATCAAATTGCGATTGTTGTTGTTTGTTGTTATTATTCTGATACATTCAGGAAGTTTCAATATACTTGTTTCCACTGAGACACCTTGGACTATTTTTATGTGTCCACACACACACACACACACACACACACACACTCTTCATCTTTTGAGGAATTGGGACATGCATAATTTCTCTTCTTGTCTGCACATACAAAAAATCTTGGCACATGCACTTTTCCTTTAAAAAAGGTATAGAGTTATCAAACTTCATTCCAATATTTATTTGTAAGTTGTGCACCAGGGTTTTAATTTTCATTGGGACCAATTACACTAGAGTTATGTCCAATTTAAAGCATTCAATCTATATGGCAAGCCTATGATAAGTGTGACGGTGGGGCATCCATGTCAAGTGGACACAGTTCTAGTTTGTTTCAAAATGCTTATACCCATAATATTAGAAAATAAATGTACCAACAATATTTCAATGCGCCAACATATTTATGAGGTTTTGTATACTCCTCAAAATGTATATTCAGGGAAAGCATTAGGTCACTGGTCCATTCTTCTGTCCAACTTCTTTCAGCTCTATTTTCAGAAACTACATGTCAGATTTAAATCGTCATTTTTCTCACTACTATAGGGCACATCTATATTATATGAATATTTGAAGAAACTTCAGAGTTACGGCCCTTTCATTTTTAACCTACAGTGGTTTGTAAGCTAGGCCATGTGTGTCGGCTCCTTTTCTCAGCAACCACTGAATGATGTTTCAATTGGACTTGATCATAAGTTTTATTATATTCCATTTAGCCCTTACAGAGCGGGACAGGAGTCACTAATATCCTTTGCAAACAGTGTAGACCCAGATGATGCAGATCAGGGTCTGCACTGTTTGCCATATTACACTTTTCTTTAGAAAAATCCCTAAATATTCACCGTAAGCTTGACCTGTTTGAATTTTGGAATAGTCCATTTTCCAAAATTCAGCCTTGTAACGGTTAATACTGTAGAGAATGGTTTTACCCTGAGTATCTGCTCTATATGCCCCAAACAGTACGAAGGATTTTTGTTAAACTTTGTTTACATGTTCCTCATCTGAAGATGATATTCTTGCAGGCCTCGTGTTCTAGCGACCTATTCCCATGGTTATGGTAACAATTCAAGGTCAAAGAACTATACAATGTACAAATTACAGATCGAGGTGTAGGAAGGCATATTTATGGAGGAAAGGGTTAAGACCAGAACATATATAGCTGTTATGTGACAAACAACTCATGAAGCATATTAAGGGCCGGCTGGGCTAACTTCACTGTGACATCAAATTGGTAGCATAAAGCAGTGATTGGAAAAAAAATGGCAGTGCATGAGCAGAAAGCAGAGTTCTATAGATTTTCAAGCCTTTGCAAAAAAAAGCAGACCAAACCAGACAGCTGATGAAGCTCGCCTCTGCTAGCTCTGTTTGCTAATGAAATTATATAGATCTGATTCTAACAGTTTCTATCAATGTTAAAAATAGCAAAAGTTGAGATATGATCCTGACCTTGACAGCTCATCAGTGGACATGGAGTAATTAATTTAATTATGTTCAAGAATATTTAAGTTATATCCCATATTCCCTCATACTGATGCCGTTTTGTCACCTAAAGTTGGGTTAATATATATGATTATAAATAATGAAATAATGAACAAATTAAGTAGTTTTGATCTAGAAGCTTTAGGGTCGTTTGTTTGTTCCTAATGTATTCTGTGAATGTTTTCTATGTATTCTTTGTCTTAACCCTTTCCTCCATATATATATATATAGGCTATTTTTAGACCCAACCTCTTTGAATGAATCTACCGAAAAGGAGCATTTACTAGCTAGCTAGAGGAAAGGAAAATGTTATAATTATTTAGTATAGAAACCTTTGTGATAAATAGAGCATTTCCTATCAATGGTTTCAAGAAGTGACAATTACAGAGACGTAGAAAGGTGTATTTATGGAGGAAAGGGTTAATTGCTGCATTTGTCTGCATCAGTAAATATTCACAATATTGTATAAATTCTTTCGTGATTGTCTATCAGGGAATAATGCTTTAATATGTGATTATACATAATGAACTAATTAACCCTTCGCTTGCTATTCACGTCAATATACCTACCTGTAAATAGTAAAGACCCAGATCATGAGATGAGACAGCTCCTGCAGGAGCTGTCTCATCTGGGTCTGCACTATTTACAAGTTGATTGTGCAACCAGTGCACTCCACAGCAGTGATTGCACAGTGAAATACGTGTATACAGTGAAGATATATGTAATTATACAACAGGGCATGGGTAAAGAAGGGGAAATGTATTTTAAAATTCAGCAAGCAAATTAAGGGTTAATATGTGATTATACATAATGAACTAATTAAACTAATTTGGATCGATTCCTGACCCTGATATGTATTGCTGCATTTGCATTAAATTTTGAAATTCTGAGTAAAAGCTAGTGGTTTGTAAGAATATTTAATTATCTTGTTCCCTTATATTAAAATCTTAAAGCATATTAATTAGTCTTAACTAGTAGAAACACCAATTATTCTATGATAGATTACAATCGGAATTTGTACTAGTGTCCTAGTAGAACCATTGATTGTTCTATGACAGCTAGATTGAGATCAGAGTCTGTCCTAGTAGAATCGTCAATTGTCCTAGGATAGCTAGATAAGGATCGGAATATGCATTTCCTAGGAGAGATTGTGATCACAATTTCTACTGCAACATCTCCGAAATGGTTAATGCATGAATGCAAAGATTGAGTTATATTGACACATTTTGACAGCTCTGTAAAAGTCATGCAATTCTTGAAACAGTGATTCCACGGGAGCAAAATAATGCTCTAGTTATCAAAATTTGGTTGTTTCGATTCTGCGCAATTCTTTTTTCCCCCATTTTCTAGTCAATGCTCCTTTTCAGTACATCTATTCATGCAAGCGGAGGTTGGGTCTGAATATACTCTATGAGGAAATGGGTTAAAATTATGACTATACATATATACTATATTCCAGGAACCTCAATATTAAGTCAAGTAATAATTATAAATTTAGTCCGATTTAGTTTAGTTTATTATTGTGGTGAATCAGTTGATCGGCATTAGTTCTGTGTGGCTTGGTCGCTCAGTCGGTAGAGTATTGGCATGGTAAGCCAGAGGCCCTGGGTTCGAGTCCCAGTCGCGAGTCCCAACTTTTTCACCATGTTACATGGGTAACACATGCCTACACATAATCCTCAATGTAATGAGGGAGTGTAGTAAATACAAAGAAGAATAAGAAGGGTACGTTTTGACCACTAAAATGGATATGTTTTGACTAGAAAAAATAGGTACGCTTTTTTAGGGGGAGGGGGGCTATGTTTTTAAACAACCCCCCCCCCCCTTTAACATGCCCGAAATTCATAAATATATGTGTTTTATCTAACCCTCTGTTTCCCTTTTTTCTCCCATGAAGATTAATACCGTACGCAGAATAATAGGGAACCATTAAGGCAACCAGGAAACTGTTTGAAAACGAAAGTAGAGGGGGAATTCCTGTTAAATTGTTCTTAATAAAAACACTTTTAGCAGAAAGTATACACGGAATGCAGTGTGTGTATGTTATCCATTAAACTAAAAATCATGTAGGTTTTCTTTTCTTTCTAATAGATAGAAAATAAGAGTCCATTCTGTGGATATTTTACAGGTAAGTGATGTTTTTCAGATTCAGTGGTCATATTTTAATTTGGTTTATGGTGAATTCGCCTAATGACCAACTCGCCTACAATTAGATATATAGTAACTCGAATGGTGAATTCGCCTAGAAAGCAATTATATAGCGATTGTATTTCGCACCTATTATATGGTATCAAACTTGTTTCCAGGTAGTGATTATCAAGATCTTTGAGTGTAGCCCCTGATCATATGCGTTTGAAAGCACATTATGGAAGAGGTTTTGCGTGTAAGGGGGGAGGGGGGGGGGGGGGGGGGGGGGGACATTAATAGTTATTTGTGCAAATCTTAAAATTATTGGGATGAATTGTTGAAAATATTATTGATTTTTGTCAGATCTGTGTACTATCTACACATTTTTGACATTAGTTATGCTAAGCAGTTTGTAGTAATAAATAAAAGTTTACAGGTAAACCGGAAAAATGACTGACCCCCAAATATTGTATATTATAAATACATATATAGGGCTATGAATAATTCTCAAAAAACCCAGATTGTTTCGTATGCGGAACTATTGCGTTTGGAAATGATATGACAGACGCAGATCGATCTATGCTGTATTCTTAACCAAATATCAAGTAAATAACCCCTAAGATTAACCATTTCCTTCCTGTAAACTTGTTTTCATGCATCTACAAATAGAGTATATCCAGATCAGACGGCTTCTAAAATGAGAGCCGTCTGATAAGGATCTACTCTGTTTGCTTATGGACTTTGACAGAACTGTTTCTTTACTTTCTAATCTGGCTACAATATTCCATCTTCCTTCTGTATTTTATTTTAACCGTTTTGTCCATGAATATTCAGTAGATATTGAAAATTGGAATAAACCAGAACACTGGTCAGTTCAATCATATTAAATTGGCTGTTAAGATGCATTAATTAAGTGCATCAATTAGCTTTAAAGAGAACCGTTCTTATGTTGTTCGTCAAACTAGTGCCTATTTAAAGGTGATATACCTGTATATATAAGGTGCGAAATACAATCGCTATATAATTGCTTTATAGGCGAATTCACCATTTGGGTTACTATATATCTAATTGTAGGCGAGTTGGTCATTAGGCGAATTCACCAGCACCCTTTAATTTTCATGCAATTAAAATCAGCACTTTTGTGGCAATTACATCATTCAAACAACAACTGACCTCAGATACGCTCAAATCCACTTTGCCACCACATTGTTATTGTCATGCTATGCGAGTGTATACACACAAGTGCAATTATAGTGGTTACTACATAATCACTACGAGGACTGTACTATTGAAGGTTTATGGTGAATTCGCCTAATGACCAACTCGCCTACAATTAGATATATAGTAACCCGAATGGTGAATTCGCCTAGAAAGCAATTACATAGTGATTGTATTTCGCACCTATTGTAAGGTATCGATAACATAACAAAACGTGTTTTCATGATAGTGTTGACCAAGATTGAACTTTTGAGTATAGCCCCTGATCATCATATGCATTTGAAAGTTTATATACTCACTCCGTTGATAACCATTTATTTTGTATCAAAAAATATACTTGTGCGTATGGAAAGTAAATAAATTCTGGCATGGCATTATTCCCTCCCTACACAGTCACTGATGGGACTGGGAATCGGATTTTGCCAATTTACTTAACTATGGTTTTACTGACTGTGTTATTTTTAAACTAAATTAAAGTAACCCAATATTTACCCTGGCCATCTATATGTATAATACTTAAATTTTCTCATGTTGGTGCAAGCATTTTTATTTTCAGTATAATAATGGTGCATTCTGTTTGCACCAACCCCTTTCAACCGGTTTATCAAATTTGCGCGTAGCGATTAGGGTCTACACTGATCTTTTGGTTTAATTAAAAAAACAAAACATTTGGATAGGAAAACAACAAGGCAAGTTCTTGATACAAACAGCTTTGTTTTATTGGCATGTTACTGGTAGATCTACCTGTAATATAAGGTGTGAAATACAATCACTATATAATTGCTTTCTAGGCGAATTCACCATTTGGGTTACTATATATCTAATTGTAGGCGAGTTGGTCATTAGGCGAATTCACCAGCACCCCTATTGAAACTATTGATTGTTGAATTAACGGGAAGAATCTAGTGTAGCGGACCCCGGAAATCACGAATCATAACAAACCACAGCGCGTGCCTTTTTGAGCCAATAATGTAATGCCTGTGTACTCTGCCGGGATATCATTAAAACTGAAAGCAGCTAGATCAATATCACCATTTAGAGTACACAAATGTGAACTAATCAGCAACTATAGTTTTAGTATTGAAACCATGAGGGTCTTAAATGCCTCTAAACAAATGCTGACAGTTTAGGCAATAAATGGACAGAACTGGAGTATGTCTTTCGTATACATTCACCAGGAGCCTGACAATTAGTAGGAATAACTGAAGTATTTCCTAAGATACGGTAGGTAACAGAGTTGATATTTCTAGTTATATACTGGAAGCCTGGTTTTCAGCAGTTTGTTAATTTTATTCCTTAGAAATGGCCGGTGGTACTAAACAGAGACAGCTAGAGACCAACTCCCTAAAAATGTGTTTGAGGGTATTATTTATATACCAACATCCAGATATAGTAATGCGAATGTACTATACTATAATAAATGAAAAAGAATCATTAGAAAAACCGAAATATTGCCTTTGATCGTATTTTGAACCCCAATTAAAACAACTGAAAGACACAGGCATTGGCCGACTCTGACTCAACATATGCCAACACGTAATATATTGGTGTTACTTTACTAATACAGTATAGTTATAGAAATGGTATAGATGGAGAAAGTTATTCGAAAATGAACAAAATCTCTTGTATAGAAAGCTGTTGGTTTGAAGTGAAAACTGACAAAGAGAAACTGTATTGATTGGTCCAGCGTACAGATGACCTAATTCTGACCAAGAAAATAACTTACAGTTAAATGATTTGATGAGTGCAGTTGGCCATACAAGAAAAGCATCTTAACCCTCTCCCTGTTCTTGGTTTATTCCAAATTTCAATACTTACTGACTATTCATGGACAAAATAGTTATATTGAAACAATGAAGGTAGGATATTGTAGCCATTTTAGAAAGTAAAGAAACAGATGTTTCAAATTCCATTAACAAACAGAGGAGACCCTGATCAGATGGCTCCTATAGGAGCTGTCTGATCTTGGCCTACTCTGTTTGCAAATGCGTGAAAACACGTTTATATGAGGGAAAGGGTTAAGAAGATCATAATAGGTGACTCCAATTATAGGGATATAAATTGGGAACACTGGACGTCTGCGACCCCAGAGACCTGCAATATTAAAAGAGACATTAAAAAAGATATTAAAATTGCTATAGCTTCACCTTTAACACTTATCTTTAAACAATCATAATTATTCAGAGGGTGAAGTTGTCAGAGATTGTAAAACTGCCCATGTAAAAGTTTTGTTTAAAAAAGGCTCAAGAGAAGCTTAAAATTACCATCCTATTAGTTTTACTTGTATTCCGTGCAAAATGATGGAAAAACTTATCAAAGACCACATTGCCAACCATATGGCCACTGATAATTTATTTTCAAATATTCAATATGGATTCTGATCCCTTCGCTCATGTGCATTGCAATTACTTGAAGTAATGGAGACATGGACTGAATAGTTAGATAATGGAAAAAATATATTACGACTTTTCCAAAGCATTTGGTACTGTGCCACATGCTACTCTGATCAGGAAGCTTGAATCCTTTGGTATAGATGAGAAGATGTTAAGCTGGGTAAACTCCTTTTTACAAAATAAAAAACAGAGAGTTGTTGTTAATAAAGATATGTCAGATTGGAGCGAAAGTACTAGTGGAGTATCCAAAGGCAGTGTACTTGGGCCTACACTATTTTTTATGTGTATATCGATAACATGATCGAAAGCACTATCCGATTGTTTGCTCGATGACCCAAAGTTGTTCAACTTAACCCAAATGCCTATGGACAATGAACAAATCCAGAGAGACACTGATAGACTATCCCAATGGAGGGATACTTAATGGTTACATAAGTTCAATACTGATAAATGCAACATTCTTTACTATGGTATACATAACCCAAATAAAACTAACTCACTTGGAGAAGAACCTAAAAACAATACAAATACCAAACAATACGCAACAATGTGACCTTGGAATACTATTTTACAGTTTGACCTTAACCTTTGACCTCATTCATAATAAAATATTGTCCGGAGCATATCTCCTACACTACTTCAGCTAGGACCACCGAATGTGGTGTGTGAGTACATCTTGGGATGGGGAAGTGTGGTATACATGTACTATTAATAGGTCAATTTGACCTTGACCTTGGGCTTCATTTACAAAAACATAGCATATCCCTACACTGAATCAGCTAGGTTCACCAAATGTGGTGTGTGATTACATCTTTGGATGGCGAAGTGTCGTATACTATTAATAGGTCAATTTGACCTTGACCTTGAGCTTCATTTACAAAAAAACATAGCATATCCCTACACTGAATCAGCTAGGATAACCAAATATGGTGTGTGAGTTCATCTTCAGGTGGCGGAATGTCACATACTATTTGTTTGGTCATGTGGCCTTGACCTTTGACACAAAAAAGCTTGTCCAGAGCATATCTTCTACACTACTTTAGCCAGGATTACCAAATATGGTGTGTCAAATATGGTATGTGAGTTCATCTAGGGATGGCTGAATGTCACATACTATTTATGGCCATGACCTCGACCTTTCACCTCAATTGCAAAAACACTTGTCTGGAGCATATCTCCTACAATACTTCAGCTAGGACCACCAAATATGGTTGGGATGGCAGAGTGTCGCATACTATTTATAGGTCAATCTGGCCTTGGCTGCACAATAATTATTGTAAACTTTTCCTTTCTTGAAGTAAATGCTCCATTTCAATAGATTTATTTAAAGAGGTTGAGTCTGAGTATAGCCTATAAGGGAATCGGTTAAATACACAGGTAGTGTTATAAATATTTTTTCTGCACATACCGTATTATTCCTAATAAAAGCCCCTGGGGGCTTAACATTTTCCAAATGGGGGGCCATTATTAAGGTAAGCTTTTCCTAAATCCAATGTTCGGAAGTTTTTGTTAATGCTATATTAAGTGTTCATTAAAATGATTTAAACTTTTGGATTGACTGGATTTTATCAAGATATACTGGATTTGGATGGATTTGAATTTGGATTTTCCTTTGAGTTTAGCCTGGTAAGTAGATTTGTCCTACAAAAATAGCCGGGGCCTTTATTAGGGCAGGGGCTTCTATTAGGAATAATACGGTATATAGTAACAGTTCCCCATCTTTTACATTAGTTACATGTAAACAGGTTAGAACTTAAATCTATTTTCTTGAAGTACTATTTTGATTACTTCATAGATACATGTATGCCCTTCTACTCTTTTGCAAACAGAATACACCCAGATCAGATAATTCCTGTATGAGCTGTCTGGTCAGGGTCTGCTCTGCTTGCATTTAATGAAATGATAAACATGTAGATATGACTCAAAGGTTTCTGTCTTGGCCAATATTTCCTTTGTTCATAATTATGCCATTATAGAAATCAATCTAATAAATATTTGTGATGTTATTACATTTTATTTCTTACTTGAATATTCATAGAGTAAAGAGTTAACCCTTTCCCTAATATAAACATGTTTTCACACATTTGCAAACAGAGTAGACCCAGATCAGACGGCTCCCAGAGGAGCCGTCTGATCAGGGTCTGCTCTGTTTGCTAATGGAATTTGATAAATCAGTTTCTTTAGTTTCTAAAATGGCTACAATGTTCCACCTTCTGTATTTCATTATAACTATTTTGTCCATGAATATTCAGTAGGTATTGAAATTTAAAATAAACATAGAACAGGGAAAGGGTTAAGTAAAGAACTTGACATTTTGAAACTGTTTTCGACCAAACTATGTAATTACTAGTTTCTCATTTTACCATCATCATTTAATCCTTTACTGCATGAATATTCATGAAAGAAATAATTTACAGTAAAAACTCGATACTAGGAAATTTTAGTAATGAAGTATTTATGTCTTTGTAGGCAGGTGGATGCTTAATGTAGTGTGAAAGTCATGCAGAAAATTCCTAGAGGAGCTTTCTGCATGACTTCACCCTTCATTAAGGTCCCACCTGTTTAAAGATCAATAATAGTACATATTTGAGCGTTCATATTATCAAGTTTTTACTGTACCAGTATGTACGAAAATTAATTGGCATATGAACACAAAAAAATTGAGCGCTGATAAAAAAAAACCCCGTAGAATTAGATCTATATAATTGCATAAGGAAACCAAGCAGACCCTGATCAGATGGCTCCTTCAGGAGTCATCTGGTCCAGGTCTACTTTTTTTCAAAGGTGAAATTTGTTGATGAGCCTTAAACATTCTGTAGTTTCTAATAGTATCAATATAATATTCAGGATCTTAACATTTAGATGTATGAACCTTTCTTCCCTTTCAGCTAACTACATGTAGTACCATGTAAGGGATGGAAGAAGTAAGCATTCGGTGTGTGCAGCTGAAAGGGCTGCCTGTGTCTGGAACTGATACGTTCACTGTGACCGAGTACCTAGACCAGACAGAGTTCAGAGGTAGATACCTGCATATTGCAAAACACCAAGAGAGAGACGACGACATTAGATGGCTTGTGCTCTTCAAGTGCAGGGAAGGTAAGTACTATTCATAGGCCCAGATAAGGGTGTAAAGTAAAACATTTGAGTTCTCAAGCTTTTGATTGGTCAGATTTGAGTTCTCAAGCTTTTGATTGGTCAGATTTGAGTTCTCAAGCTTTTGATTGGTCAGATTTGAGCCAGAGGCTCAAATCTGACCAATCAAAAACTTGAGAACGTTCTCAGACTCAACTAAAAGTTTTATAAGCATGGACCCAGGTAACTTCCTTATTTCTCCACCAAACCCTATGATGTTACCACCTTTTAGAATCATCTCAATCGAGGTCGACAATTCTAAAGAGTGGTCACAACATAGGGTAATGTGGAAAATGACTATTTTAGTATTTGAGTATGCATTGTACTATTATCTGTTACTCTGCTATTTGAGGAGAAATAAAAGGCTGATGATTTTAACCCTTTCCGTGCCGAATTTCTAATTGTCGTCTGCAATCCAAGTTTGTTAAATCATTCAGTAAAATAAGGAAATGAGATAAATAAATGCAAATTTCAAAGGAATAAAGCACATATATAGAAATAGATCTAGATTGAGACAAATAGTGAAGTCCCTGATCAGACGCCGCCTTAAAAAGGCGGCATCTGATCTCGGACTGCACTATTTGTTGTGGTGCATTTATACGACTGCGGCGGAGAAAGGGTTAAATCAAAGGCACTTTTGAGTCTTGGGCACATGATTTTAATTTTATTAATGTCTATTGTTTGCTACAGTGTTTGATGAACTGATGTCGATTTAGGTCTACATAATGATATACATGTATATATGTTGTACATATAGTGTAGTAAAGTAGCGCATGGTGAAGACCTGTGTATTAACCCAAAGGCATAAGTTTAACCATTGTGGTCGTCGTCGGCATGCAAAAACTTTAATGTAGCTCATTACTCAAAAAGTATAAGAGGTTTCAACATGAAACTTCATAGGTTAGTAGATCTCATTGAAGGGAAGGCCCCTGCTTAAGAACTATATAACTCCTGATTTCAAAATTTTGGAGTTATGGCCCTTTATTTTTTCATTTTTTTTAGATTTAGCTAGACAAGCACCAACTCAAACGAGTGTTGGCGCCACACACGGCTCTTGTTTAAAAGCTGTAACACCTTTGCAAACAGAGTAAACCCAAATCAGACGGTTCCTGTAGGAGCCATCTGATCAGGGTCTGCTCTGTTTGCTTATGGCACAATATCTATCTTATTCTACAGTTTTTGAAAGGGTAAACAACTCCAATCATTCATATTTATATATTAAAGTAAGTTAACCTTTTCCTTCATATAAACACCTTTTCACATATCTGTAAACAAGGTAGACCCAGATCAGACAGTTCCTATAGTAGCCATCTGATCAGGGTCTGCTCTGTTTGATAATGGAATTTAATAGATCTGTTTCCTTAGATTCTAATATGACTACAATGTTCCACCTTCCATATTTCATTTATATATAACTAGT
Source organism: Azorinus chamasolen (assembly GCA_963576725.1). Taxonomy (NCBI): domain Eukaryota; kingdom Metazoa; phylum Mollusca; class Bivalvia; order Cardiida; family Solecurtidae; genus Azorinus; species Azorinus chamasolen. Next base: position 57,261,659 of record OY755245.1, on the reverse strand, counting down.
TTGTCCATAAATAGTCAGTAGGTATTGAAATTTGTAATAGATATAGAACAGGGAAAGGGTTGTGTCATTATTTCATACAGTTTAGGGTTGAATGTAGTCAAGTAAAGGGCTTAGTTCCAGATGAGATGCCGAGTTATTAGGTATCTTTTCTGGATTCAAGCAGTTTAGTAGCTTAGTTTATACAGATTTTATTTCATGAAATTTCATAAATCATTTTATCACATAACCACCCTTGTATTCATGCTAATATATCCATCACATATTTCTCTATATTACACACATTTAATATAAGCTGTTAGGTCATTTAGAAACACCAAGAAAAAAAATGTAGAAATATACACATAGGATCTGTCAAAAACAGCATTTTTCAGTCGAAATAAGTTATGTGTACTGATAAAAAGGATATGAAGCTCGTAGTCATTTTGTACAATCTTATATTAAATTCAGCTTGAAAAATGTTATTAACAAGCCAGAGGCTCACTTAATATTTTCCAAAACTTGTTTAATATAAGTTTGTGCAAAATGACTACTCACAGTATATCCTTTATGTAACATTATATAGGTAGAAAAAGGATTGGATCTAAAGCAACATGTTTATAAACTTTATAATGACCCTCACCTCACATGTAATAGCATGGTGATGGTGGATATTTGCTATAAGGTAGATAAACTCAGTGTTTGTTGAATAAATCAAGAAAACATATGTCCATTTATGTACAATGAAAACCCTTTTAACCAGATTTAAATAATAGTATCAATACCAGGCTTAAAGACAGGTGGCAGCTTATTGCAGGGTGACAGTCATGCAGATAGCTCCTTTGGGAGCTTTCTTCATGACTTTCACCCTGCATTAAGCAGCCACCTGCTTGACAGACCAAAATTCCTCTTTATTAATATTTATTAATTACTTGCAAAGAGAGTAGGTAGTAGACACATACTGTAGGAGGGGTCTGATCAGAGTCTGCTCTGTCTGCTTATGAAATAATATAGATCTGGGTCTACAGTTTCTACAAAAGTCTATAATTCATGTTTTCAAATGTTATCATAATACTCGGCTAATTGATTTTCATGGTATCATTATTTCTTACAATAATATCCATTGAGTGAAGGGTAAACTTAACCCTTTCCTCCATAAGTACTCCTTTCTACGCCTCTGTAAAAATCACCTGTTGAAACCATTGTGATAAATAGAGCATTTGCACCTATAGGAGCAAATGCTCTATTTATCACAATGGTTTCAAACTACAAAATTCTAAAATGTTCCTTTTCTCTAGTTAATGCTCCTTTTCAGTAGATTTATTCAAAGTGGTTGGATCTAAAAATATAGCCTATGAGGGAAAGGGTTAAACAAGAAATACTAAAAGGTCAAAAGGAAATGGTCTTTATTGAATCCTAGCAGTTTAAAATACATGTCAAGTTGCCCTCAGTATAATAAAAGTTGAAGGAGAAGTTTCCTTTACGGATATAAAGAAGTGTATTAACCCTTCGCTTGCTGAATTTTAAAATACATTTCTCCTTCTTTACCCATGTCCAGTTGTATAATTACATATATCTTCACTGTGTACAAGTATTTCGCTGTGCAATCACTGCTGTTGAGTGCACTGGTTGCACAATCAACTTGTAAATAGTGCAGACCCTGATGAGACAGCTCCTGCAGGAGCTGTCTCATCTGGGTCTTCACTATTTACAGTTAGGTATATTGATGCGAATAGCAAGCGAAGGGTTAAAGGGGGATCTAAGACATTTAGAACAAGTCATGAAGAGCTGAATGTTTATGTCATTTGTATACTGGTAGTCAGATCGACCTGTATTATAATTTCATAAGCAAAAAAACCGGACTCTAATCAGAGACATCTGATCTGGGTCTACACTCTTTGCAAATGCATGAACAAGCCTTGGTTTGAGGGAAGGTGATAACCCTGTTCTATATTTAGTCAAATTTTCAATATATGGAGGGTAGAACATTGGAGCCACTTAAGAAACTAAAGAAACAGATCTATCAAATTCCATTAGCAGAGCAGACCCAGATCAGACTGCTCCTACTGGAGTCATCTGATCTGGGTCTACTTTGTTTGTAAAGGTGTGAAAAGGTGTTTATGTGAGGGAAAGGGTTAACCCATTCCCTAATATTGACGACTTTTGATGACTCTGTAAAAGTCACTTTGTGAAATCATTGTGATAAATAGAGCATTTGCTCCTATAGGAGCAAATGTTCTATTTATCACAATGGTTTCAAACGACAAAATTCTAAAAAAAGTCCTTTTCTCTAGTTAATGCTCCTTTTCGGTAGATTTATTAAAAGAGGTATCTAAAAATAGCCTATGAGGTAATAGGTTAAAGGAGAATCTTCGTTTTTCAGATGCAGAGAAGTGTATTAGAGGGGGGACTTGGACATTCTTCATAAAGAGCAATGAAGAGCTGACTGTGTACCCAGACTACTGCTCTGAGTGTATTGTGCCAACAGAATGGAAGGAAGATGGTGTAAGAAAACTGCATGTCTTTAGTGTAAAATGGTTTAACATCTTCCTTTAACCCTTTCCCTCATATAAGCGTGTTTTCACACATTTGCAAACAGAGAAGACCCAGATCAGACAGCTCCTAGAGGAGCCGTCTGATCAGGGTCTACTCTGTTTGCTAATAGAATTTCAAAGATTTGTCTCTTTACTTTCTAAAATGGCTACAATGTTCCACCTTCTATATGCCGTTATAACTAATGAACTAACAAACACCAAACTAATAACTAATAATAACTACTAACTAATAATAACTAATATAACTACTGTAATTATAACTAATAGTAGGTATTGAATTTCATAATAAACCTAGAACACTGGAAAAGGTTAACCCTTTACCTTATTATTATTCTTGACATCATGAATATAAATTAGCTGATTTAAATGGCTTTTTTAAATGGCTATGGACAAGAGAATTTTTTTTATCATGGAAGAAAGTGTGGATTCAGATTTATAGTACAGTTATATTATAAGCAAACATAGCAGACTTTGATCAGGCAGCTCCTACAGGAGTCATCTGATTTGGGTCTGCTGTGTTTGCAAAAGTGTCAAAAGGCATACATAAGTAAACAGAGCAAACCTTGATCAAACAGAAGCCATGATCTTGGTCTACTCTGTTTACGTAGGCTTATCTATAGAGTAAAGGCTTAACCTTTGATCTCATCAGCAAATTCTTTTCTGCAGATAATGAAGACTGAATAAGCTTTCACTTGATTTCGTCGTTTCTTTATAAACAATGATCTAGTGTCATAATGCCAAATCAGCTGTTTTGTTTTGGATAGCGTACACATAGAAACTTTGATTTTAGACAAGTTACAAAACTTTTTTTCTCTGACGTCTTCTCCAGTTGTAAAAATATTCCTCTTATACTTCTTTTTCTAATACATGATCAGAGTGTCTGGATCCAAACTGTTTGCAAAGATATCACAGATTTACCCATGCCATGCTAGAAGTTAACCCTTTACTCCATGAATGTGCATGCAAGAAATAATGGCATCATGAATATTAATTAGATTATAATGGAACATAGACACAGAATTGTTTGGCCATACTAGAAACTGTATCTATATTATTTCATTTATTAGCAAACATTATACCCTGATCAGATGGGAGCTGTCTGATCTTGGTCTACTCTGTTTGAAAAGGCATAGAAAGTTGTATTTATGGAGTAAAGGGTTAATCCTTTTGATGCCTATACGATCCTTGATCCTTTTATATGCTCATGTAGGAGCCATCTAATGAGGGTCAGCTGTGCTCAGTTTACTTATGGAATTATATAGGTCTGATTGTACACTGGTCAAATTTCTCCTGTGCTCATGGAATTATTGTTATGTTCATGCTGTCATTATTTCTTACATGAATATTCATTTGGTGAAGATGAAACCTGCATAAGTATTTACAAAAGACGACATTTGCTCCAATTTTTCACAGTACAGTTAAACTCCTCTAAACCAGACGTTAACTTTAGTATAAGTATCGGTCTTGGAGACAGGTGGCAGCTTAATGCAGGGTGAAAGTCTTGCAGAAAGCTCCTTTAGGACCTTTCTGCATGACTTTCACCCAGCATTAAGCAGCCACCTGCCTTTAAGTATCTAAATTCTTCTCTACTGAAATTCCAGTTTAGAGAGGTTTTACTGTAAGTGTATGTTTTTGTATTATATTCTATTTCCAAAACACCTTCATAGTGTCAAACTGCTGCGATCCTAAACTGATCCCAAGTTACTTTATGTCTCATATGGTTCCAGGCAGGAAATATTTGAAAGTGATAGAATCCACATAGATTGTAGATAAATCAGTTTTGATGTTAAAACTTTATTTCTTAATGCCCTCAAGATTTTAGTTTTATAAATACATAATTATAGTTTTGATCTGGATTAAATTCTGAGTAGTTTTGCCTCCCATGATGGTCAAAACCATTGCACATTGATTATTATGTTTTTCTCATTTAACCATTTACTCCATAAATACACCTTTTAATGCTGTTGCAAACAGAGTAGACCAAGATCAGACTGCTCCTGTATGAGCTGTGTGATCAGGATCAGGATCTATTCTGTTTGCTTATGGATTTGATTCAATAGGTTAGGAAATGGCCAAACAATTATTGTTCATAGGACGATCAGTATATGAATATTCATGAAGTCTTGTATAAATATTCACAGGGTAAAGGATTATAGAAAAGAAAAGGAAGAAAAGTAAATTGTCTTTGAGTCATTTAGCAAAGGACAATTTATTTGCGGAACACTTACTAAGAATGAAAAAAGTTAAATTTGAAAAAGATAATTTCCTTAGTGGAACCTTCCTTCAATATGTACAGTGTGGTCTCTTGTTATAAATAAAGATATAATACAATTAGCAGAGCTTAGTGGAACCTTCCGTCAATATGTACAGGGTGGTCTCTTGGTATAAATGAAGATATCATACAGTTAGCATAAGATTTTAAAGTAACCAGCAATGAAGATCCTGATCTGTGAGTTGTTACAGAAGCCTTGACATATGGACCTATGCATGTGCAAATGCAGGTTGATTTTAACATTTTAACACCTTTGCAAACAGAGTAGACCTAGATCATATGGCTCCTATAGGCATTTACTAGAGAAAAGGAAAATTTTAGAATTGTGTAGTCCTGAAACCATTGTGATAAATAGAGCATTTGCTCCATAGGAGCAAATGCTCTATTTATCACAATGGTTTCAAAATGTGACTTTTACAAAGGCATAGAAAGGCGTATTTATGGCGGAAAGGTTTAAATACTTACTAAGCTTACATCTTTCAGAGCTCCAGATAAGATGCGTAAATTGACACATTTCCAAGTATTAACTTCTTTATTTCTCAACCAAACCCTATGTTGTGACCATTCTTTAGAATCGTCTCTTCGAGACGATTCTAAAGAGTGGTCACAACATAGGGTTTGGTGGAGAAATGACGATTTTAGTATTTGAGTATGCACCGTTATCTGTAGCTCTGATCTTTACCAGACGAATATTGGTGACATCATAAACATTACAATAATGACATATCGAGCACAGGATAGTTTAACCAGTGTAGAAACTAAAGTGTATAGACCTATACAGTTCTATAAGCAAACAGAGCAGACCCTGATCAGATGACTCCTACAGGAGCTATCTGATGTGGGTCTAGGCATCAAAAAATGTCTCCATCAAGTAATGGAATTTAACCCTTTGTTCCATTAATACACTTTTCTATGCCTTTTCAAACTGAGTAGACCCAGATCAGACAGCTCCCATCTGATCAGGGTCTGCTCTGTTTGTTTATGAGATAATATACATGTAGATATATCGATTCTACAGCTTCTACTATGCCAGTATGGCCAAACATCTCTGTGTCCATGTGCCATTATGAAAATTAATCTGATTAATATTCATGATGCCATTATTTCTTACAAGTATAGGGTTAACCCATTCCCACATATTGACGCCTTTTGATGCCTCTGCAAATGTCACCTATTGAAACCATTGTGATAAAGAGAGCATTTGCTCCTATAGGAGCGAATGCTCTATTTATCACAATGGTTTCAAACTACAAATTTCTAAAAATTTTCCTTTTCTCTAGTTAATGCACCTTTTCGGTAGATTTATTCAAAGTGGTTGGATCTAAAAATAGCCTATGAGGTAATGGGTTAACTTCTATTATGGCATGGGCAAATCTGGGATATCTTCAGAGGACTGTCATAAGGAACCTCTTTTTTTCACTGACAAAGTGGTGGCATGGGGTATATGAGCTTGCTCACTAAAGTTCTTTAATTGACCAATTTTTAAAGAATTAGGAGTTAATTGAGGCATCACACATGCTGCTGCTTGCTAATGATGATCACAAAATATAATATTTCTATTGATTCAATCATTTAACCCATTCTCACATAGGCTATTTTTAGACCTAACCTCTTTGATTAAATCTACCAAAAAGGAACATTAACTGGAGAAAAGGAAATTTTCAGAATTGTGTAGTTTTGAAACCATTGTGATAAATAGTGCGTTTGCTCCTGTGGAGCAAATGCTCTATTTATCACAATGGTTTCATAAAGTGACTTTTACAGAGGCGTCAAAAGGCGTCAATATGTGGGAATTGGTTAAAAACATGGTAAAGTACAAGGGTTGTCCCAAAATAGCGTGACAAATGTTATAATTTGAAAACTGTTATTGCGATTTCAATACAAATTTTGACCGACACTAAATATTCATTTGTGAATAACTCTACAAAGTTTCAAATCAGTATCTCCAAAAATAAAATTTACCGAGTATTTTTAACAAACACACATATCTTCAACTGGCGCTCATTACGATGTCGTTTTGATGCCGGGTTTATTCCTTCTCAAAATACTCCCCGTGACGTTCAATACACAATCTGTGTCATTTGATCCAAGCATTGAATACACCATTGAATCGCTGTGTGCTGAGTTTGCTATTAAATCGGAGGGTAGTGGACATCAGTTTGTCACGATTGTTGGACCTATGGCCTCGTAAGTGTTCCTTTAAATGTGGAAAATATGCAAAATCGCAAGGAGCTAGGTCTGGCGAATAAGGAGGATGAGTGATCCGCTGGAATCCCAGTATATCCAATTTCAAGGTTGTTGTCCCGGCTGTATGAGCTGGGGCGTTGGCTTGATGAAAGATGATTGACTCTGGGTCATTGTAGAGCAGAGGGCGTTTCTTTCGCACAGTGTTCATTAAGTCACGGCGAAGAACCTAAATGATACAAAAAAGCACTAAACAATAAGTCAGACCGATGTTCGCTTTTTAGTTCACCTTCCTGTAATAAATTAGAACATTATTTGATAAAAGTGTCATAATAATAGTGGGCATTGTATTATCCACTTGCTTTGTAGATTTGATATTATTTATCAATGGTAAAAATGAAACATCATACCTTTGAGTAATGTGTGGCATTCACTGTCTGTCTGTGTTTGTGCATCTGAACGGGAGTCATTCCCAAGCCCACGCAGAATTCAATGACTGTTCGGTGCGCCGCTTTATCCTCAGACGTCGCCATTTTTTCACAAAATTTCGATGTAGGCGTGCAATCTTAAACTTATCTTCACGGAGTTGTATTACACAAATTCAATTCAAATATAGTTCTAAATGAAGTCATAATTATTGACGTTAACGTTCACGGGCATTTTGGCATCTAGTAGAATGGATTATTAAGATAGACGGCTCTAATTTTATTTGACAACATCATTAAATCGGATGATTTTGCGACTGCGCCGGTCGCACGTACCAGCTTTTATAAATATGTTTCCATTTAGTAATTTCACGGTGTATTTTTCATAATTTATCGACATATTGATTTAAAATAAATAACAAATGATCAGCTTAAATTTCAAAATTAAAGGACGTCAATAAGTTGTTGTAATTAAGTTTGTCACGCTATTTTGGGACAACCCTTGTAGTCCAGGATTGTAAACATTTATCTTTTCAAAGTTACTGATCAAACGTTTAAAAGATCTCTTCTTTAGTTAATCCTTTACTCCATCAGTACACCTTTCTACGCCTTTGAAAATAGGGTAGACCCAGATCAGATAGCTCCTGTAGGAGCTGTCTGATCATTGTATGCTCTGCTTGCCTATGATATAATACAGATATGGTTCTACATTTTCTGTGATGGCCAAACATTCCCGTGTCGATGTGCTATCATAACAGATTAATCTAAGTAGTATTCATGACGTCATTATTTCTTAGATGACTATTCATGGAGGAAAGTGTTAAAATGTTGACTGATAAAACAGGCAACCTTGAAATATACTCGTATGATTTGTGGAATGATTCATGAATTTGATTGGATCGCTGTGTGCCAGATATTAATCCACAGCACTTGAAATAGTCAGTGTGATATAAAGAATAGAAGAAACATTTTATTTTAGAAATTAACCCTTTCCTCTATAAATACTCCTTTCTACGCCTGTGTAATAACCACTTCTTGAAACCATTGTGATAAATAGAGCATTTGCTCCTATAGGAGCAAATGCTCTATTTATCACAATGGTTTCAAACTACAAAATTCTAAAATTTTACTTTTCTCTAGTAAATGCTCCTTTTGAGTAGATTCATTCAAAGAGGTTGGGTCTAAAAATAGCATATTGAGGAAAGGGCTAACAATTATAATGGAGTTTAGCAGATGTCTGTGTCAGGGCTTTAGATAAAGATTCTTCAGGAAATCTGGTTAAGCACTTACCTCTATGAATATTTATGAGTGAATTGGTCACTTCATGAATATTAATTAACCCTTTCACTGTTCTATATTTAGTTCAAATTTCAATACCTATTGAATATTCATGGACAAAATAGTTATAATGAAATGTGGAAGGTGGAATAATTGTATCCATTTTAGAAACTAAAGAAACAGATCTATCGAATTCCATAAGCAAACAGAGAAGATCCTGATCAAATGGCTCCTCTAGGAGCCGTCTGATCTGGGTCTATTCTGTTTGCAAATGCGTGAAAACATGTTTATATGAGGGAAAGGGTTAACCCATTCCCTCATAGGCTATTTTTAGATCCAAACTCTTTGAACATATCTCTTAAAAAGGAGCGTTTAGTAGAGAAAAGTTTTAGAAGTATGTAGTATTGAAACCATTGTGATAAATGGAGCTATTCAAATGCTCTACTTACCACAATCGTTTAAAAAAATGACTTTTACAGAGGCGTAGAAAGGCGTATTTTTGGAGGAAAGGGTTAATTTAATATTTATATGAAGTTTGACAAAATATTGTAGAATCAGGTCTATATCATGTGGTAAGCAAACAGAGCAGACCCTGATCAGATGGCTCATATAGCAGCCATCTAACCTGGGTCTACTCAGTTTGCAAAGGGGTGAAAAAGCATTTATATGAGGGAAAAGGTTAATTGATACTTTTGTGTTTTTCAACCATACCCTAAGTTTTTTTCATGCTCATTTGAATGACATCTTGGAGGTGATTCTAATGATTTACCAACATGATCAGGTTTTACTGAGAAATAAATGTCTGATAAAATGTACCATATTCTCTCTAATAAACACTGTCTGGTACATTACATTTTGTAAGCAAGCTTTTTGCATTTTATACCTAGGTGGTTGAATGCAGACTGAAAGCAATGCAAAAAGCTCCTTTGGGAGCTTTCTGCATCCTTTCAGACTGCATTAAGCTATCCCCTGTATTTTGAAAGGCCTATTTCTTTTTTTTGGCATTTATTAGAGTGGATGCATTTATTAGGGAGAATACTGTATGTACATTGTACAATGTATATTTCAGTTGGGAAATGACTGGGTGTCTATTGCTGCGGATGGTGCAGATGGAGATGAAAACTCATTTAGCATAATTCCAGAATCAGAATCCATAGATTCTAATGACCTCTTTCTTTCTGGTGAAAAACTGGGACTTCAGAGAGAATTTTTGGAAAACAGTAAAGAAGTTTCTGAAGAGAGATCTGAAGTTCCATATACAAAAATACAGAGAGTTAGTACTGAACCAGCAGTCAAGAGCGAACTCTTTGATAAATCAACAGATGAAATGATTCACTCATTAGATATGTTTGGTGGAGGCTCACTTCACTCATCATGGAGTGTTTCTGTGAAGTCATCTGATCTGTTTGGGAGTGGACGTTTTGAACAAAGCCCTGAAGGGGAACCTACCAATTTGGAACAAGAACCAAGAACCATAGATGTACAAGCGTCATCTCTCAGCGCTGATGCTGGAAATACAGAGGATACTGAGAACTGTTATGAAAATGTTCAAAAAAAGAATATTGGTGACAAGACGTTACCAGTAATATCTGCCACAGCAGCAATGCCTACTGTTGCATCTGGTCAGTCTGCAGGTATGTCAGGGGAACAGTTACATCAAGTTGTTAGTCAGTCTAGCCAAGCTTGTGGTCATATTTCTGGCCAAATTGGTATTGAATCAGGACAGCACTCAGTCCAGACTGGGGGACAATTCTGTGGATGGCCAGAACAGATACAAGGGCTTGGATTTCAGCAGTTTGCAGGGGGCATGAATAATCCTGCATATGACCAAGTTTCTTATCGACAAGGGCCTCATGTGGTTTATCAGCAAATGATGATGATGCCCCATGAGTTTGGGGGTGGCATGATGCTTGTTAACTGCACATACAATGAGAAAGGACAGATAATTTCAGTGTTGCCCGCAAGCTTTCAACAGTCTCCTACCACGCCTGTGCCTCCCTCGAATTTACAGGAGACATTACCTCATGTATATGATACTGTGAAGCCATACTCTTTTACACAAAATAACACTGATGGAAGTGGAACAGAATACACATATATGTCAAGATTTCCAAGCCAGCAAGATAGAGAGGCTCCCAGCTCTGGTAATATATTAACCCTTTACCTCATCAATATTCATGTAAGAAATAATGTCATCATGAATATTTATTAGCTGAATTCTTATAATGGTTTATGAACACAGGCTTTTTTCAACTTTGTCAGAAACTGTAGAATCAGATCTATATAATTTCATAACCCTTTCCCTCATATAAACGTGTTTTCATGCATTTGCAAACAGAGTAGACTCCTCTAGGAGCCGTCTGATCAGGGTCTGCTCTGTTAGCTATTGGAATTTGATAGATCTGTTTCTTTACTTTCTAAAATGTCTACAATGTTCCACCTTCCATACTTCTTTTTAACTACATGTACTTTGTTAATTAATATTGAGTAGATGTTGAAATTTGGCCTAAATACAGAACAGGGAAAGGGATAAGCAAACAGAGTAGACCCAGATCAGATGGCTCCATGGGGAGTCACCTGTTCTGAGTCTACTCTGTTTGCAAAGGTGTGAAAGGTTGTTTTTATCAGGGAAAGGGTTAACTTTCTGCACACTAGCAGTGAAGGTATGATAATTATTATGCAATCAGTTTGGATCCAGATTAGTTTGGACTAGTAAATATAAACATTCAAAGCATGGAAATGTTATAACCCTTTCCTATTCATGTACCAAATGATGACATCATGAATATTAATAATGCCATACATGTATGCACACAAGAGTATTGTCATTGATAGAAACTGTTGAGTCAAATCTATTTTAACCCTTCGCTTGCTGAATTTTCAAATACATGTGTCCTTCTTTACCCATGCCCTGTTGTATAGTTACATATATCTTCACTGTGTACAAGTATTTCGCTGTGCAATCACTACTGTGGAGTGCACTGGTTGCACAATCAACTTGTAAATAGTGCAGACCCTGAGACAGATCCTGCAGGAGCTGTCTCATCTGGGTCTTCACTATTTACAGGTAGGTATATTGACGCGAATAGCAAGCGAAGGGTTAATTTCATAAACAAATGCAGCAGATCCTGATCTGACAGCTCCTGCAGGAGATATGGGTCTATTGGTTTGCATTTAGGCATGAAAAATCGTTTATCCCTTTCCCTGGTGTTCTATATTTAGGTCAAATATCAATACCTACTGAATATTCATGGACAAAATAGTTATAGTGAAATATGGAAAGTGGAACATTGTAGACATTTTAGAAAGCACAAAAACAGATTTATCAAATTCTATTAGCCAACGGAGCAGACCCTGATCAGACCGCTCCTCTAGGAGCCGTCTGATTTGGGTCTACTCTGTTTGCAAATGCGTGAAAACATGTTTATATGAGGGAAAGGGTTATATGAAGGAAAGGGCTTACCTGTTCCCTAATGAACACTTTTGCACAAAATAATCACCTCATAAATATTCATTAACTTCTGTTTTATTATGTTACCTTTTCAAAGGAAAACTTAAACAAAAACTGTAGGATCAGATCCATATATAGTTACATTAGCTAACAGAGCAGACCCTGGTCAGATGGCTCCTGTTATGTTGCTACAGCTCTGCATTTGTATAATTAGGGATCATAAAGCAGATGCACTTCCAGATAACCCCAGGGCTCAAGCAAGAGGGCAATTTAGGAGAAAAAGTCTCCTAACCCTGCTAACTTCTCCTTGTTTTGAGCTTAGGGAGAAGTTTTTATATACACACCTAGCAAAGGTGGTCGTATATTGGTGAGGTCTGGCTGTCCATCCGTTCATTCATCCGTTCGTTCTGTTGTCCACCTGTCAACAATTGTTTGTCCGCTGTTTTCTCGGAAAACATTTGTATTTGACGGGTTTCTGAGGTTCATTTGATTTGTCATTTCGGAATAATGGCCCATGCACTTAAAAAAATAATGCAGATATATGCAATTACGAGGATGGTCATAACTTTTTCATTTTAAATAATATTTACTTTAAATGTATTATATGATTTTACCTTAATATGGATTTTCACATATATTGCAGGTTTTTAGCTCACCAGAGCACCTTTGTGCTCAGGGTGAGCTTTTGTGATCGCCTGATGTCCGTCGTCCATCGTCGTGTTTTGTCAGTCGTCAACAATTTGAACCTTTAAAAATCTTCTCCTCTGAATCTACTGGGTTCTCAGCTTTCATCTATAGTAAATAGCATCATCTTTAGGTCCTCTACAAAAGTTATAGAAATTATGCCCCTGGGGTCAAAATTAACCCCGCCCCAGGGGTGCCTTGTTTTCTATAGAAACATTTGGTAAAACTTCTTCTCTGAAACTGGAAGGTTCTCAGCTTTCATATTTGGCACATAGCATCATGTTCAGGTCATCTACAAAAGTTATATAAATTATGCCCCTGGGGTCAAAATTGGCCCGCCCTAAAGGTGGCCGGTTTTCAATAGAATCATATAGTGAAAACTAAAAATCTTCTCCTCTGAAACTGGAAGGTTCTTAGCTTTCATATTTGGCACATAGCCTCATGTTCAGGCCCTCTACAAAAGTTATATAAATTATGCCCCTGGGGTCAAAATTGGCCCCGCCCAAGGGGTAGCCAGTTTTCTACAGAAACATTAGTGAAAACTTTGAAAATCTTCTCCTCTGAAACTGGAAGGTTATATTAATTTGAACTCTCATATGTGGCACACAGCATCATGTTCAGGTCCTCTACAAAACTGATCCTGCCCAAGGGCCGGCTAGTTTTCTATAGAAACTATATAGCGAAGACTTTGAAAATCTTCTTCTGATTGTCTGGTGAGCAATATCGGGGCCTTTCAGGCCGTCTTGTTTAGATTTCTGCACTCCATCTATTCATAGTTGCTTAAAACAGGTTCTACTGTATTTACGATGTGCTGCAAACCACCAAGAGTCTCACATTGAGTTTCTTTTTTATCATCTTTCACAGAATCACCCTATTCCAGAATAGACAGTACAAAGATTCCCATTGTATATGCACCAAAACTTCCACCTAGAGATGAAATTCCTTCCAGTTCAGCTGAGGGTGGTGGTATCAAACAAGCTTCAGAAGATACAGATGAACTGCGAAAAAATATAGCCAGCAACTTGAAAATCATTGATGAATCTAGGAATAGCCTTGAAGCAAAACCTGAAATTGATGACGCAGAAGATGAAGAACAAAGAAAGAAGAGAGAAAAAGAAGGATGCTGTAAGATCAAGGTATCTGGACTTCCAAGATCATTATCAAAAGAAACAGTTGAACTGTTTTTTGAAAGCAAAAAGCGGTCAGGGGGAGATGAAATTGTGCTTACGGAGATGAAGACAGATAAAGGGGAAGCCATAATAGAATTTGAAGATCCTTCAGGTATTGAACAGTTTCCTTTCCATTCCAAACTTTTAAAAGATAAGCCATGGTTTTGTGACAGGCCATGGTTATGACACCTTGATTCTTGTTTAATCTTAAAAGTGAATTTTCTTTTTTATTTCATTCAAATCACTGTTTCAAGCAGTGTGGTAGTTGATAAGATGTTAACACGGGTTTGCGTTGGTAAAAACTGTGGAATCTGGGTCCATGCTTATAAAGCTTTTAGTTGAGTCTGAGTTTCATTCTCAGGCTTTTGATTGGTCAGATTTGAGTTCTCAAGCTTTTGATTGGTCAGATTTGAGCCAAAGGCTCAAATCTGACCAATCAAAAGCTTGAGAACGATCTCAGACTCAAATAAAAGCTTTATAAGCATGGACCCAGATCTATATTATTCCATAAGTCAACATAACAGAGCAGACCTTGATCAGATGGCTCCTATAGCATTTATCTGATCTGGGTCAACTCTGTTTGCAAAGGTGTAGAAAGGTGTTTTACACTGGCACTAGATTGAAAAAGACTATAGTTTATTTTTAACACCTTGTGCATTAATTATTAATGTACTCTAGGTGCTATAGATAAACTAGTCTTTTTAGCTCATCTGAGCAAAGCTCAGAGTGAACTTTTGGGAGACTTGAATGTCTGGCATCGGTTGTGTGTCATCTGTCGTCAACAAATTGCTTGTGAACACTCTAGTGGTCACAATTTTAGTACAATCTTCATGAAACTGGTCAGAATGATTGAATTGATAAAATGTCGGGCTGGTTTGAAAGTGGGTCACATGGGGTTAAAAACTAGGTCACTAGGTCAAATAGTAGGAAAACCTTGTGAACACTCTAGAGGTCACATTTTTAGCACAATCTTCATGAAACTTGGTCTGAATAATTGTCCTAAAAAATATCGGACGAGTTTGAAAGTAAGTCATGTGTGGTCAAAAATTAGGTCACTTGGTCAAATATTAGAAAAAACCTTTTGAACACTTTAGAGGTCACATTTGTGGCCAAATCTTCTTGAAATTTTTATCAGAATGATTGTTTTGATAAAATCTGACGACTTTGAAGGTGTGTTTGGTGGAGTCAAAAACAAGGTCACTAGGTCAAACAGTAGAAAAACTTTGTGAACACTCTCGGACAAGATTGAAAATTGGACATGCTGGATTATGAACTAGGTCACTAGGTCAAATGGTAGGGAAACCTTGTGAACACTCTATAGGTCACATTTTTAGCCCAATCTTCATGAAAATTGGTCAGAATGATTGTCCTGAGAAAATATTCAATGAGTTTGAAAGTGGGTTACGTGGGGTCAAAAAGTAGGTCACTGGGTCATATCTTAGAAAATCTTGTTTATACTCCAGGGGCCACATTTTTAGACCAATCTTCCTCAAACTTGCTCAGAATGTTTGTCTTGGTGATATCAGGGTTGAGTGTGATCATTGGTGGGTGGGATAAAAAGTAGGTCACTAGGTCAAATCTTAGAAAAATAACCCTAGAGGGCACGTTTTTAGCCCAATCTTCATTGGTCAGAATAATTGTCTTGATAAAATCAATATTCTAAATCTTTGAAAATCTTGTTCTCCAGAACCACTGCTCATGATCCACTATCAACATTGTTCAAATATTGTCCCATAGGTTAATATTTGCCCTACTCAGGGACTACCCGGCTATAATCTTAAATCTATGGCATTCAGGTGAGCGATTCAGGGCCATCTTGGCCCTCTTGTTCGATATAGTGCCAGTGGTCAATTATAGACAATTAATCATTAATGTGTATTAGCTGAATTTTTGTAATGGTACATGAACAGTAGGTTTTTTTATACTTTGAGCAGAAACTGTAGAATCAGCTCTATATAATTTCATAAGCAAGCAGAGTAGATATTGATCATATGACTCCGATGGGAGTGTCTGCTGTGTTTACAAAGATGTGAAAAGGCGTTAATATGAGGGAAAGAGTTAATTATTTTGTAAACAGAGAAGAACTTGATTAGATGGGCCTTGTAGGAGCTGTCTGATCAGGGTTGGCTCTGTTTGCAAATGAAATTCTACAGTATATGCCATGGTCAGTTATCAAAAATTAGCTAATTGATATTCATACGCCATTATTTCTTACATGAATATTCATCAGGGAGGGGTAGTAATGTAGTAAGTGCCAAAGACCTGTGATGGAATGTAGATACAGTATAACCTGTCCTAGGCCACCATTCATTTATTGATTAAAGCTTTTTATGGCCGTTTAACCCATTACCTCATAGGCTATTTTTAGATCCAACCTCTTTGAATAAATCTACCGAAAAGGGGCATTAACTAGAGAAAAGGAAATTTTCAGAATTTTGTAGTTTGAAACCATTGTGATAAATAGAACATTTCCTCCTATAGGAGCAAATGCTCTACTTATCACAATGGTCTCACAAAGTGATTTTTAAAGAGTCATCAAAAGTCGTCAATATAAGCGAATGGGTTAAGACAGGTTCTTTACTTTCTAAAATGGCTACAATTTTGCACTTTCCGTAATTCATTTAACTATTTTGTCCATAAATATTCAGTATGTATTGAAATTTGGAATGAATAGAACTGGGAAAGAACTAATGGTTGTCAAACATTCATTTTCACTATTTTCAGTTGCTCAGCGAGTGCTTGAGAAGCACACAGAGTCAGAACTGGTCTTACAGGGTACCCCTCTGAAGGTGATGTTACATGACCCAACAATTGATAAGAACAAAGTGTTTGTCACTGGCTTGGCAAAGGAAACTTCACAGGAGAGTCTGGAACTATTCTGTGAAGCAAGATGTGGTCATTCACCTACTGCAGTGGTATATGGGGAGACACCAGGAACAGCTTTGCTTCAGTTTGGATCTGAGACTGGTATGTAATTTTGTTCATGAGTATAACTCTTTACTTCATAAACAGAGGTCCAGATAAAATGCGTAATTTGAAAAATATTCAAGAATAACTCCTTTATTTCTCCACCAAACCCTATACTGTTACCCATCTTTAGAATCGTCTCTTTGGGATGATTCTAAAGAGTGGTCATATTATAGGGTTTGGTGGAGAAATTACGATTTTAATATTCAGGTACACGCCTTTATCTGTATTGCTGTTATAGATGTGCCTTTTAACCCTTTCCCTCATATAAACGTGTTTTCACGCATTTGCAAACAGAGTAGACCCAGATCAGACGGCTCCTAGGGGAGCCGTCTGATCAGGGTCTACTCTGTGTGCTAATAGAATTTGATAGATCTGTTTCTTTGCTTTCTAAAATGTCTACAATGGTCCACATTGCACATTTCTTTATAATTATTTTGTCCATGAATATTCATTAGGTGTTGAAATTTTAAATAAACATAGAACAGGGAAAGGGTTAACACCTTTACAACTTTAATAGTAGGAACTGTCTGTTCAGGGTCTTCCCTGTTTATTAGAGCCATGCATTTAAAATGCAGGAGCCCTATAGGTATCACATTTTCTGTCTATCTGTCTGTCCATCCGTCTGTCCGTGCGTCAACACTTTTGATGTGACACGATAACTCAAACAGTACTTCATATATTGGTTTCATTCTAAGGGCATATGCTTAGTATCATGAGAGGAAGACACATATAGTTTTTGGGTTGAATCAGATCACTATGTTGAGTTATCTACGCTTGATTACAGGGCCCTCTCTGACTGAGTCAGTTTTCTAGTTTATGGTATAATATAGAACAGACTCTGCAGTTTCTGCCATGGCCTAAATTTCCTGTGTTCATGTCTCAATATTGAAATTCATCTACAGTAAAACCCCGCTAATGCGACCACCAAAAACGGGCAGAATTCTGGGTGGCAGAGGCAGGTGGTGGCTTAATGCAGGACGAAAGTTATGCAGAAAGCTCCTATAGGAGCTTTCTGCATAACTTTCGTCCTGCATTAAGCAACCACCTGCTTTAGACGACATCAATGGCTGTTTATTAAGTAGTCGCATTAGCGAGGTTTCACTGTATTTCATATTCATTATGTCATACTTTCATAGATAAATATTCATGAAATAAAGGATTAACCATAGCTTGTTAAATTCAGTGCAATTCAATATCAATTCGAAATTAAGTTTATTTCTACATTTGTCTCTCAAAGTTTTCAAATTCCTTTTCCATGAAAATTCTTGCCTGATTCAGCCTATTTTGAATATTAACCCATTCTTCCATAAATATGCCTTTCTACGCCTCTGCAAACAGAGTAGACTCACATCAGACGGCTCCTGATCAGAGTCTATTCTGTTTGCTAATGGAATAATATAGGTCTGATTCTATAACTTCTACTTGGGGAAAAAATCATGTGTAAATATGCCACTTTGAAAATTTATCTAATAAATATTCACGATGTCGTCATTTTCCACAGGCACTTTCTTATCTTGGTCTGTGTTGTTGCAGTTGCGTTAACAGATAGGATTATGGAAGAATGGGTTTACTCTTTACCTCATAGATAAGAATGTGATAAAATGTATGGTAATATCCTCCTAAACGGTTGTTCAGTTTAGTATAAATATCGGTCTTGGAGACATGTGACAGCTTAATGCAGGGTTAAAGTAATTCAGAAAGCTTTCTGCAGCCTGACTTTCACCCTGTATTAAGCAATTACTTGCTTAAAAGTATCTAAATTCTTCTCAACTAGAATTTAGGTTTAGCAGGGATTTGCTGTACTTGGTGTTGCATCTGGGTTCACTCTGTTTTGCATAATTTAGGAGTTATTGCCCTTTGTTATTTTTCATACAGTAAAACCTCGATTATTCGAATTTTCGGTATAGAAGAATTTAGACCCTTTTAGGCAGGTGGCTGCTTAATGCATGGTGAAAGTCATGCAGAAAGCTCCTCTGGGAGCTTTCTGCATGACTTTCACCATGCATTAAGCTGCCACCTGCCTTAAAGATCGATAATAATACGTATTTTAGGTTTCGAATAATCGAAGTTTTACTGTACTTAAAATTTGTCTGCAGTTGGGGAGCATCCATCGGTTCTACCGATTCTCTTGTTCATTAAGCGGTCGCATTAGCTGGGTTCTACTGTTATCAATATTTATCTGATTATTATTTATAATAGTGCATGAACACAAGACATTTGGGGCTTAGGCAGAAATTATAGAATCAGATCTATAAATTATTATACCATAAGCAAACATAGCAGACCTATCACAGTCTACACTGTTTGCCAAGGTGTGAAAAATAATTTATATAAAGGAAAGGGTTAACCCATTCCCTCATATTGATGCCTTTTGGCAACTCTGAAAAAGTTACTTTTTTAAAACAATTGTGATAAATAGAGCATTAAAAAGTTTGCTTCATAGGACCAAATGCTCTATTTATCATGACACATATTTACATGAAGTTTAGACCCAGATCAGTCCGCTACAGAAGCTGTCAGCTGGTCTGGGTCTACTCTATTTACAAAAGGAGTAAACAGATGGGATTATCAAGTAAAGGATTAGTTTTTTCTTCACAATCTTTCAGATTTCAAACATCTCCAGAAGGAATGCTCTAATAAGCCCTTAGATGGAAAATACCTGGTGATGTATGAGGTCGAGGTCACAAGCAGTATCAAGGTCACAGGATGTGGGGATAGAGCATCCGAGGATGCACTTACATTCTATTTTGAGAATAAAAGGCGAAGTCAAGGAGGTCCAGTGGAAAGTGTTACACATCAGGAAAGAACAGGAGCCTATATAGTTACTTTTACTAATGCTGCAGGTATAGACTATTTTGTCTGCTAATATTGCAGGTATAGACTATTTTGTCTGCTAATATTGCAGGTATAGACTATTTTGTCTGCTAATATTGCAGGTATAGACTATTCTGTCTGCTAATATTGCAGGTATAGACTATTTTGTCTGCTAATATTGCAGGTATAGACTATTTTGTCTGCTAATATTGCAGGTATAGACTATTTTGTCTGCTAATGCTGCAGGTATAGACTATTTTGTCTGCTAATATTGCAGGTATAGACTATTTTGTCTGCTAATATTGCAGGTATAGACTATTTTGTCTGCTAATATTGCAGGTATAGACTATTTTGTCTGCTAGTGAAAATGTCTCAACTATCTAGATAATACATATGCTTTTTATATTTGCTTACCTGAACACAATGGATTTATTAAAAGACAGTCATTAGTTTGTCTCCTACCTCTGTCTGTCCATCATCCATTGCCCATCCACATTTAGCACCCACAATTCTTAAGCAATGGTAATCAAACTTGGGCAATATTGGATACACAAGGCTAAAGTTATTTGCCCTTGATTTATCAAATAAGATGTATTTTGCCATGTTCAAACACTACCACATCTGTTTCTTCATGGATCCTAATCATATTTATAAAAAAAATAATTATAAAAGCTTAGTGAAGTTAAATTATTGGTAAGATTTGATCTATAGGACTACAGTTTATGTGGCTGTGGTTATTGTCTTCCACTGACAACCACGTAGCCCCTTACCACTGTGGTTTGAATCCGGGTCTAGGCATTTAGAATTTTCATGTGAGGAAGCATTCAAGCTGGCTTGCCGTAGGTTGGTAGTTCTACGCAGGTGTTCCTCTGTGCATGAAACAATGCAGCGTGTTCTTCCACCTGTTTTAAGCTGGAGCTTGTGATACTGTTAAATTGACATAAAACCCTGATACTAACAAATGGATAATAAATGTCATATTTCACTGTGTTTGTACTCTAGCTCTTTTGTTATGCACTCCACAGGGTAGGAGGTATATAGCTTTGCTCATGTCCATCTATACATCCATTCGTACATACATCTGTATGTCCTGCAAATCTTGCATGTCCAACTGCTTATACACAAATGGGAGGATTTACTTTTAACTTTCACAGATGGACATCATTAATCTGTAGATGTAGGCAAAGAGGGGAATGTTTGCCCCAACTATTTTTACTAGAATTATGGAACTTTAACTTTGCGTTGACAAAAACTGACAAAACAAAACATCCTGTCAATTTTTTTACATAATTCAGTTAATTAATATTCATCATGTGTTACATGAATATTGAACAGGGAAAGGGTTAAAGAATATTGAAATACATGTATGTCATGAAAAAGCGACTGACATCATTCTTTAAACTCTTCTACACATTACAGATGCCGAAGCTGTCTGCAAGCAACGTGGTCACTCCCTGAACTTGACAGAGATCTCCGTCAGCCTTTATTACCCATGCCTCGACCTCGATAGTAGCTATGAGTTCTCAATTCCAAACGCCATAGAGCTGACGGACATGAACAGATATGTGAAAAAGTAATTTGAAGAACCCCTTCCCTTCACATAAACGCTTTGTCACACCTTTGCAAACAGAGTAGATCCAGGTCAGACTGCTTCTATAGGAGCCATCTGATCAGGGTCTGCTCTGTTTGCTTAAGAAATTACAGTAGATTTGACCATACAGTTTCTTCCAACACCAAACATTCATGTGTACATAATTATATCTTTATAAAAAAAAATCAACCAATAGATATTTGTGATGTCATAATTTCGTACATGAATATTTAAATGGGAAAGGATTAATCAAACAAGTCGAGTTTGATTTAACCCTTCACACATTTTCACACCTTTGCAAACAGAGTAGAACCAGGTCTGCTCTGTTTGCTCAAGGAATATAGAACTGGTTCTTAACCCTTTGCTTGCTATTCAGGTCAGTATACCTACCTGTAAATATTGAAGACCCAGATGAGACAGCTCCTGCAGGAGCTGTCTCCTCGGGGTCTTTTACTATTTACAAGTTGATTGTGCAACCAATACACTCCACAGCAGTGATTGCACAGCGATATACTTGTACACTGTGCAGGTATATGTAATTATACAACAGGGCATGGGTAAAGAAGGAGAAATGTGTTTTTAAATTCAGCAAGAGAAGGGTTAAGTGTCGCTTATTGCCAATAGTTTGCTTGTTTAGGTGCCTGTATAAATATGAGGCATAAAAAAAACCTATCTAGAACTGATTCTAAAACTTCTGTCATTGCCAGAAGTTAGCTTCTTAAGATGCCTTTATAAAAATTAATTGATAAATATTCATGAAGTGCTATTCTTTCCTCAATAATACACCTTTCTATGCCACTGTAAAAGTCACTTTTTGAAACCATTGTGATAAATAGAGCATTTACTCCTAAGTTTCAAAACTACAAAATTCTAAAAAAAAATCCTTTCTCTAGTTAATGCTCCTTTTTGAGTAGATTTATTATGTCTCCCCCAATATTTTTATTGGGGAGACATATTGTTTTCGTGAGAGTTGTCTGTCTGTCTGTCAGTCTGTCTGTCCATCGGTCTGTCACACTTTTTGTGTCACCTGCCGAGAGGCAGTGTGTCACTTAGGGATCACTTTTCCGTCGTCTGTCCGTCCGTCTGTCTGTCTGTCTGTCCATCACTTTCTTTTTTGGCTGTCATTTCTAAACTAATCAATTTAGAGCTTTCAAATTTCACACATGGAACAAGCATGATGAGAGGAAGTGTCATGCACAAGGGCCACAACTCTAGCATCAATATTTTTTGAGTTATTCCCCTTTTTCATATTAACAATAAGTTTTTGTGTCAGCTGCGAGCAGGTGACACATGTGTTCCTCCAAACATTCTTGTTCATATTTTCTTGTTTGTCCAGATGATAACTTCAATATGCCAGTTAATTGAAACTTCATGTATGGAAAGATCATATGGAGAGGAAGTGTCATGCACAAGGTCTATAACTCTGACTTCAATAATATAGGAGTTATAGCCCCTTGTAAAAAATGTTTTTTGTCCGGACAATAACTCCTATATGGTTCATGCCATGGGATTGAAACTTCATACATGGAAAGATCATGATGAGAAGAAGTGTCATGCACAAGGTCCATAACTCTTGCTTCACTATTATTGGAGTTATTGCCCCTTGTAATTTTTTGCTCATATTTTTGTCTGGACAAAAACTCCTATATGGCTCATGCCATTGGATTGAAACTTCATACATGGAAAGATCATGATAAGAGGAAGTGGCATGCCCAAGGTCCATAACTCTGGCTTCACTAATATTGGACTTATTGTCCCTTGTAAAAAAATTTCACACTTTTTTGTCCGGATGATAACTCCTGTATGACTCATACCATTGGATTGAAACTTCATACATGGAATGATCATGATAAAAGAAAGCGTCATGCACAAGGTCCATAGCTCTGGCTTCAATACATTGAGAGTTATTGCCCCTTGTATATTTGGTTAACACTTTCTTTTCCGGACGTTAACTCCTACATGGCTCATGCCTTTGGATTGAAACTTTATATATGGAAAGAGCATGATGAGAGAAAGTGTCATGAACATGGGCCATAACTCTGGCATTACTACTTTTGGAGTTGTTGCCCTTTGTTACATTTTTTGTCTTATCAATAACTCCTGTTCTACTGATGCTATTGAAATGAAATTTAATTTATGGAAAGAGCATGATGAAAGGAAGTATCATATATCAAGTACTATATATCATAATAGGGAATTTCACTGAAGCTTTTCACATTCAGTTTAACTATTTACCTAATAATTCTGCCATTCAACCCATATTTGAATGCTGGAATTTAGAGAGCTGGCATATTCAACACTGTAGACCCAGATCAAAGGGCTCCTCTAGGAGCCCTCTGATCAGGGTCTGCACTGCTTGTCATTCAAATCCATATTACAGATTATACTCTTTCAAACTGAATGGACTCTGTAGTTAAACAATGATGGACCATTCCTTTTTGAAAATTCAGCTTTGAAAGGCTGAATGCATTTGCTAACAGAGTAGACCTAGAACAGATAGTGTCAGTAGGAACTGTCTGATCAGAATCTTCTCTGTTGCTAGTGTGGTAGCATGGTACAGTTTGCCATGATAGCAGAGTTTGTTGTTATATACTTTTAATACAGGAATTGAATCAACCCTTTACGAGTTCAATGTTCATGTAAGCAACTCTGACATCATCAATATTTTTAGCTGGATTTTTATAATGTAAACGTTTACTGTGATTAAAACTGTAGATTCAGATCCATACCATTTTGTAAGCAAATACAGTAGACTCTGATCAGATGGCCTACAGGAGCTGTCTGATCTGGGTCTATTCTGTTTGCAAAGGTGTGAAACATTGTTAACCCTTTCCCTGTTCTATGTTTATTTCAAATTTCAATACCTACTGAATATTCATGGACAAAATAGTTATAATGACATATGGAAGATGGAAAATTGTTGCCATTTTAGAAAGTAAAGAAACAGTTCTATCAAAGGACGTCAGTATGGGGGAATTGGTTTAATAACAATCTGATATTCATGGTGACATGATTTCTTACATAAATGCTCATTGAGTATGGAATATCCATGAAAGAAATAATTTCAGCATGATTATATTTTACCTAAATCTTTATAAAGGTGTATGATATTAGGATCTTTTGGATGTAGCAGAAACAGTAAAATCAGAGCTATATTATTTCATAAGGAAACAGAGAAGACCCTCCTACATGAGTCATCTGATCTGGGTCTATTCTGTGTGCAAAAGACTCATTATAAGATTAGTTTAGTCTGTATCTATGGAGTGATGGGTAAAACATTAGCTCTTTACTCCATAACTTCAGTAACTACACCTTTGCAAACAGAGTAGATCTAGATCAGATGGTTCCTGTAGGAGCCTTCTTATCAGGGTGTGCTCTGATTGCTTATGATACAGTAAAACCTCACTTAACCGGACGTTAAATTTAGTATAAATATCTGTATTGGAGACAGGTGACAGGTTAATGCAGGTTTGAAGTCATGCAGAAAGCTCCTAGAGGAGCTTTCTGCATGACTTTCACCCTGCATTAAGCAGTCACCTGCCAAAAATGTCTAAATTCTTCTCTACTAGAATTCCGGTTAAGAGAGGTTTTACTGTACAATAATGTAAATATAATTCCACAGTATCTGTCATGGCCAAACGTCTTGTGTCCATGTGCTATTATAACAATGAATCTAATTAATATTCATGATGTCATTATTTCTTACATGAATATTTAGAGTAAAGGATTAATATGCTGATGATAATTTCTAGGTTTCTCCTTGGCAACAAGAAATACAGTGGATTAATCAATGTCAAGGTCAAAGAATGCTTTGGTCGGGTACATTGGCCAAAAACAACCGATGAGGTCATCAAAATATCCTGTACTGTGGAGAAAAACGATATGGAGGGTTATTCTAAAGTTGAAAATTGGTCGGAGAGATGTATGGAAAAAGTGCAAAGTGTCTGTGATATGCTTATGGTGGATGATCAGTTTCAGATTGCAGAAGAGGTTTGTCATCATATTTTCTAACTGTTCATTGTACACTGCCATGATAGATTATTGATAAAGGAATGGGGTCTCCTTCTGTTCTTACTTCTATCCTTCTGTATTACGTATAAGTTTCATATCTCCAAACTCTTTGGCTGATTTCCATGACACTCGACAAAATGTTCGTCCATCTTATCGAGTTGATGTTCAGAACTCATTATATTTTCAAAAGGAGCTTCTTGCATTTTGTACACAGGTGATAACTGGTTGCTAATGCAGAATGAAATCAATTGAGAAACCCCTTTGGGAACTTTCTGCAGTGTTCTCAGTCTGCCTTAAGCTACCACCTATAATTTTAAAAACCTATATTTCTTTATTTAATGATTATTATCCCTTTACTCCATACATACACCTTTCTATGCCTTTGCAAGTAGAGTAAACCCAGATTGGATGGCTCCTGAAGGAGCCGTCTGATCAGGATCTGCTCTGTTGGCTTATGATAAAATATAGATATGATTTTAAAGTTTCTGCCATGGCCAAACACTCCTGTATCCATGTGCTGTTATAACAATAAATCTAAATGATATTCATGGTGACATTATTTCTTATGTATATATTCATGGAGTAAAGAGCTATACATATATGTATACGGTTTTATTTGTTATATTGGTTTTTAGGGGGAATATGATATTCAAACACTAATTTAACCCTTTCCTCTATAAATATGCCTTTCTACGCCTCTGTAATAAACACTTCTTGAAACCATTGTGATAAATAGAGCATTTGCTCCTATAGGAGCAAATGCTCTATTTATCACAATGGTTTCAAACTACAAAATTCTAAAATTTAACTTTTGTCTAGTAAATGCTCCATTTGGGTAGATTCATTTAAAGAGGTTGGGTCTAAAAATAGCCTATGGAGGAAAGGGTTAAGACTCATCTCTCCACTGGTTTGTAAAGCTGAATAAATCAATAAGGAACTGGGCATGTTGTTTTTGATCTGTGCATGTGCTACTTATGGAGTCGAACATTTTTAGGGGTGACTTATTATGATCAAGGTCAAAGGTCAAATTACGGGTCAAATTTATATTGGCGATAATTTTTTTGCCATTCAACATACATACTTCAAACTTGACATGTATGTGCAACTTATGGAGGCGAACATTTTTAGGGTAACTTATTAAGGTCACGGTCATACAGCAATGTCAAAAGTCAAATTACAGGTCAAATTTAGATTGCCGATAATTTTGTCGCCATTTAACATACATACTTCAAACTTGACATGCATGTGCAACTTATGGGTGACTTATTAAGGTCAAGGTCATACATCAAGGTCAAAGGTAAAATTATGGGTCAAATTTTGATTGGCAATAATTTTGTCATCATTCAACATACATGTGCAACTTATGGAGGCAAATATTCTGGGTCTACTCTGTTTGCAAATGCATGAAAACACGTTTGTATGAGGGAAAGGGTTAAGCTACCACCAATAATTTTAAAAACCTATATTTCTTTATTTAATGATTATTATCCCTTTACTCCATACATACACCTTTCAATGCCTTTGCAAGTAGAGTAAACCCAGATTGGATGGCTCCTGCAGGAGCCGTCTGATCAGGGTCTGCTCTGTTGGCTTATGATAAAATATAGATATGATTTTAAAGTTTCTGCCATGGCCAAACACTCCTGTATCCATGTGCTGTTATAACAATAAATCTAAATGATATTCATGGTGACATTATTTCTTATGTATATATTCATGGAGTAAAGAGCTATACATATATGTATACGGTTTTATTTGTTATATTGGTTTTTAGGGGGAATATGATATTCAAACACTAATTTAACCCTTTCCTCTATAAATATGCCTTTCTACGCCTCTGTAATAAACACTTCTTGAAACCATTGTGATAAATAGAGCATTTGCTCCTATAGGAGCAAATGCTCTATTTATCACAATGGTTTCAAACTACAAAATTCTAAAATTTAACTTTTGTCTAGTAAATGCTCCATTTGGGTAGATTCATTCAAAGAGGTTGGGTCTAAAAATAGCCTATGGAGGAAAGGGTTAAGACTCATCTCTCCACTGGTTTGTAAAGCTGAATAAATCAATAAGGAACTGGGCATGTTGTTTTTGATCTGTGCATGTGCTACTTATGGAGTCGAACATTTTTAGGGGTGACTTATTATGATCAAGGTCAAAGGTCAAATTACGGGTCAAATTTATATTGGCGATAATTTTTTTGCCATTCAACATACATACTTCAAACTTGACATGTATGTGCAACTTATGGAGGCGAACATTTTTAGGGTAACTTATTAAGGTCACGGTCATACAGCAATGTCAAAAGTCAAATTACAGGTCAAATTTAGATTGCCAATAATTTTGTCGCCATTTAACATACATACTTCAAACTTGACATGCATGTGCAACTTATGGGTGACTTATTAAGGTCAAGGTCATACATCAAGGTCAAAGGTAAAATTATGGGTCAAATTTTGATTGGCAATAATTTTGTCGTCATTCAACATACATGTGCAACTTATGGAGGCAAATATTTTTAGTGTTGACTTATTAAGGTCAAGGTCATGCATTAAGGTCAAAGGTCATGTTGGGGGCATAGTGATTCACAAACACAACTGTTTGATCTGGATCTGCACTATTTGCATAAATTTGCTTATCCAAATATTTCGATGTATTTACAGTATGATAAGCTTAAGAATCTTCAATAAAGATTGAAACAGATTTTTTTAGAGGATTATTTCTTATCCCTTTACCTCATAGAGGCATCTTTTGATGCCGTAGCAAACAGAGAAAACCAAGATCAGAGAGAGCTCCTATTGGAGCAGACTGATCAGGGTCTGCTCTATTTGTTTATGATTTTAACCCTTTCCCTCATATAAATGTGTTTTCATGCATTTGCAAACAGAGTAGACCCAGATCAGACGGCTCATAGAGGAGCTGTCTGATCAGGGTCTGCTCTGTTTGCCAATGGAATTTTAAAAATCTGTTTCTTTACTTTCTAAAATGGCTACAATGTTACACCTTCCATATTTCATTTTAACTTTTTTTTATGAATATTCAGTAGGTGTTAAAAATTGGAATTAACATAGAACAGGGAAAGGGTTTCCCTGTTCTATGTTTATTCCAAATTGCAATACCTACTGAATATTCATGGACAAAATAATATAGTTATAACGAAATACGGAAGATGGAACTTTTGTAGCCATTTTAGAAAGTTAAAGAAACAGATCTTTCAAATTCCATTAGCAAACAGAGTAGACCCTGGTCAGCCGTCTGATCTGAGCCTACTCTGTTTGCAGATGCATAAAAACATGTTTATATGAGAGATCCTGTTTATATATTCCATTGTAAAAATTCAGCTAATAAATATTCATGATGTCATTATTTATTTCATAAATATTGAACAGGAAAGGTTTAAGGTGAGTAGCATTCATGGAAGAAATAATGACATCATGAATATTAATTACTGTTGATTAATTGTTATAATTACATGGTCACAGGAATTTTTGGCAATGACAGAAAATGTAGAATCATATCTGCATTGTACCATAAGCAAACGGAGTAGACCCTGATCATACAGCTCCTACAGGAGCCATTTGCTCTACAGGGTTACAGATAAGGTTTTGATGCAATTGGGTATTTACTCCTTGATTTTTTACATAATTGGGTATTTGCAATTTTTATTGGGTATTGACAATTTTCGTAATTGGGTATCATTCATATTCTCATTATGTGTTCTATTTTTTTTGCTTTGTGTTACTCATTGTTTTGAAAAACAATTGCTTTTTCAACAAATTTAATTGGGTAAATACCCCAATACTCCCCTAATCTGTAACCCTGTACTCTAGGTCTACTCTTGTTTCAAAGGTGTGTAAAGGCATATTTATGGAGTAAAGCATTTTTCTGTTATTCTATCTTTTTATACAAACATACAATCTTGATGTAAACAGTTTCATATCCTGATGAGAAGCAGAGATCCAAACTGTTTACAAGAGTACTCTCAAATTCAATGAGCTCAAATTTAATAACTCTTTACTCTTGGAATTGTCTTTTAATTCCTTTGCAAACAGAGTAGACCCAGATCAGACGGCTCCTATAGGAGCCGCCTGATCAGGATCTGCTCTGTTTGCTTATGAAATAATATAATGTCCGCCATGGCCAAAATATCTTGTGTTCATTAATTTTACTGTTATAAAAATGAATCCAATTAATATTCATATTATTATTTTGTACATGAATATTCATTGAGTAAAGGATTAAACAGTCAGTGTTTCATTTCAGGCTTGGTCATCGTTTAAAGAGAAACTGGGAGAAATCAGTATTTCTGAGCCCGATAAAGTCGCTGTTTTCTTGAACCCCCAATCACATGGCATGGCAGTAGTAGGGGAGAAATCAGTAGTCTTGGAGATATGTGGACAGGCCAAAAATCTTGCCACAGAACTTGAGCAGCAACTTGAATTACAGCAACAGGCCATCACAAAAAAGAAAAGAATTAAAAAATACCAGGTTATACTACTGGTGGCAGCAAGATTTCTTGACAAAGTCAGGAAAAAGTCAGTCCATGTGGAGATGAGTCATGAAAATGGGGAAGTGACTTTCAAGGTATGCACCCACATGATATCAAGGGAATTCAAACTTTTTTTCTAAACAATTTGCATTTTAGTGAGATCATTTTCATTTATCTTTACCTTGGAATACAAATAAAATTCAGGAATAATGCTCCACAAAATTTCCTCCTGAAAATTAATAATTTTATTTCAAACATAACCAGAACCATAGTCAACATTTTTAACCCATTCCCTCATATTGAAGACTTTTAACGACTCTGTAAAAGTCACTTTGTGAAATCATTGTGATAAATAGTTATCACAATGGTTTCAATCTACAAAATTCTAAAATTTTCCTTTTCTCTAGTTAATGCTCCTTTTCGGTAGATTTATTCAAAGAGCTTGGATCTAAAAATAGCATAGGAGGTAATTGGTTAACAGGAACCATCTGTACGGGGTCTGATCTCTTTGCAAAGGCATAAAAAATTGTTTTTATACAGTAAAGGGTTAACTCTTGGTGTGGTATTCATGGAGTAAATGCTCGACTCTGTGGCATTAACCCTCTCCCTGTTGAATATTCATGTTGGAAATAATGACATCATACATATATTTATTAGCTGAATTTTTGTACACATGAATTTTAGGTCCTGGTAGAAGAAACTGTAGAGTCAGACCTGTGTGTGTCTGTCTGTATGTCTTTCTGTGTGTGTGTGTGTGTGCGTGCGTGCATGCACGCACAAGTATCATGGGATAGCGAAGTGTTACATACCATTTTCAGGTCACTGTCACTTTTATCTTGATCTCTGACTTCAGCTATAGCATGTGTGTGGGTGTGCATGCATGCGTGCGTGCGTGGGTGGGTGAGCATCATAGGATGGTGAAGTGTCACTTACCGTTTTCAGGTCACTTTGACCTTTATCTTGACCTCTGACTTCAGCTATAGCAAAACCTTGCATGGAGCATATCTCCAGTGTATACTAAATTTGGTCTGTGAGTACATCTAGGGATGTAGAATTGCCATGTACAGTTTTTTGCTCACTGTGACCTTGTCCTTTGACCTTATAAGAAAACCCTTTACACTTACACTTAGAAATAGGTATTTTACATTATATCGGGAATATTTTTGATAGTCCAGGGGTGAGAATTTTCCAGGGGTGGATTATATTTCACTCAGGGCCGTTTTTGAGGTGAATGTAAATCCGATGAGAAATTTGGAAAGGGGGGGAGTGGGGTGTATTGCGATTCAATCAGGAAATTATTATTCGCTGATATATTCTTTCACTATTCCAAGTAAATCTGCATTAATAACGTTTATCATGTTAACAGTGAGATTTCAGTTCAGCTAATGGAATAACGAGACTCTTGTCCTACAGCCAATCAAAACGCTCGTATTATGTAGTGTTCGTTCAACCTTCCAATATTGCGTCCGTGTTATGAAATTCTGTATCTATACTGTCAATTAGTCTGAATTTAAGACAAAAATAAGAAGCATAGGCAGAGATTATGATAACAGTGTGAAAAATAAGTTCTACCCAAGATGGCTAGAGAAAGAAATTACGTTGACATTTTGTAAAGAAACAAGAAAAGTGATAATTGTCGACGATTTCATGAAACTGAAAGTAAACCTTCTCGGAAGAGGGGTCCTTGTGTAATACTGTAAATTTCGTTCCAAACAAATGAATTAAGGAAAACGCTACTGTGTAGCATTCAAGAACCATCTGAAAAGCATTAAACATGTCCAGTTATTGAAACAGCGGATTTCCAGTCACACGTAAAAACCTGTAATGTCAAGTATTCACCAGAAAGTTGTGTCTGTCAATAGTTATTCATAGGTAATGTTAAAGGAACTGGTCAAGATGTATAGGTTCAGAAAAGTTATATTTTATTATAATAAACCAGTTTAATGAATTAGAAGATGGTTTATTGACATAAAAAAGTAATGAGAATCAGAGTTTGAATGTGAACATTGACTAGAAATTGTGACTGTAATGTGAACTTTGTCTAGAAAGTTAACTAGTGTTAACTGTTATAATACCATGCCAACTTTAAATCAAATTTTGTATCTTTATCTGTGATCACCGAGTTCCATTTGATTTGATTTTTAAAATGTGTGAGTTTTAATGGCTTGTGTTTGACGAGAAATTAATCTGTCAATGTTGATTGGATCCATTAATAAACTGAATGTAAATTGTGTACAGCTCATCATGTATGACATACAACTCAAGTATAATTGTAAAAAACACATGAATGACAGACCCAAGTGAAAATGTAGGAGAGGGCTCCTGAAGTGCTCAGGAAAGCTATATTTCATTTTGCGTCGGTGGGGTTCGCCCCCTGATCCCCCCACATGGGCGCTGCCCATATCCCTCAAGGGGCCTAGGCGGCCCCCTTGACCCGCCAATTTTCCTCTTTTTTCACAAACAGCCGTTCTCACCCCTGTGAGACGTTACTTGTTTAAAGTAATTTAAGTTTAATTTCAAGTCACACTATATACCCCTGCAGACAAAGTTTGAGAGGGGGTATATTATAGGAGTCAGTATGTTGGTCGGTCAGTCGGTTTGTCATCGGTTTGTCTGTCTGTACGTGTCACAACCTGGTACGAATCATATGACACAAACTACTTCTACATTTCTTTACCGATTTACATGAAACTTTACATATGCATTTATTATGAAGTGTACAAGTGTACTGCCTCCAAAGAGTTACAGAGTTATGGCCCCTGATTTGACTTAAAAATCAACCTATTTCCCCAAAAGGGCATTAGTCACTTGTGTATTGCACTGAAATGCTTAGGCATTTTTTTTTATGCCTCCGCCTATAGGCGATGGGGGCATTAAGTTTCACCCTTGTCCGTCCGTACGTTAGTCCAAAATTTCTTGGCTTGTGTAAGGTGGAATGATTTGATATTAATTTTGGTCTGAAGCATTATCATAGTGAGTTGTAATGTGTCTCCCCTTTTCAGGTCTGTCTTCCATCTACTTCCTGTGATTGAATTTTGGTGATTGTTTAATAACAAAAATTTTCGCCAAAGATTCCTTCCCTTGTGCAAGATGCAATGATTTGATATTTGGTCTGAAGCATAATCAAAGTGGGGGCATCTGTGTCCCATAGACACATTTTCTTTTATGCTATAGATGAATCATTGATTGCATTTCAATCGGTTTGAATCCAGGTTAATCCCTTTTTCTTCCAAAACTGTTGACTTTTTGAATAGACATATGCATTTGAAAGTTGTAGGAACATAACCAGAGATTATTTTGGACTTGGAAATTTTTGGGTTCCCCATACCCCAGGACACTTTGGGTGGGACCAAACCATAGAAAAGCAATATTATCCCCATTTCCTCAAAAACCTTCGACTTTTTGTATAGGCATATGTATCAAAATGTTTTAGGAACCAGAGCAAAGATCCTTAAATTTGTTGGTCCCCATTCTCGGGGGCACTGCAGAATTATCTCCCTTTGAACTTTAATTTTTTTTTGTCATTCTTGGTATAAAACATTGGGAGTTTGTGTTGCAAATTCCTCCTTCAGTTTTTAAAGTTATTGAATTTAAATTTGGTATACGTAATAACCATGAATAGTAGATGTGCAAGATGCAACTTTCATGTGTTTATCAGTGGGCATTGCAGAATTATCTCCCTTGAACTTGTCCATCCCGTCCATACGTCCGTCCATCCGTACGTCCATCCGTACGAAATTTTCGTGAAGGATTTCTTGGCTTGTGTAAGGAAGAATGATTTGATATTTGGTCTGAAGCATTATCATAGTGAGTTGTAACGTGTCTCCCCTTTTCAGGTCTGTCGTCCATCTACTTCCTGTTTGCCGACACTTTGATTGAATTTTGGTGATTGTTTAATGACAAAAAATTTTGCCCATGTAAGCTGCAATGATTTGATATTTGGTCTGAAGCATAATCATAGTGAGTTGTACCGTGTCTCCCCTTTTCAGGTCTGTCGTTCATCTACTTCCTGTTTGCTCGCGGGGCATCCGTGTCCCATGGACAGATTTTAATTTATTTTATCTTTTTTGCATGAAACAGTTGGTGTGAACTTTTCACTGAATTGAGTTATTCGCTTTATATTTAGTATACATAATAACCATGAATAGTAGATGTGCAAGAAGCGTTTTTCATATGTTTCAGGCTGGGCATTGCAGAATTATCTCCCCTTGAACTTTGAGTATTTTTTGGCAGTTTGGCATGAAATTTGGGGAGTTGGTGTCGCGAACTCCTCCTTCAATTTGAAAGTTATTGAATTGATATTTGCCATACATAAAAACCACGAATAGCAGATGTGCATGACGCAATTTTCATATGTTTGTTGCAAGCATTACAGAATTATCTCCCCTTGAACTTTGGTGTCGCAATCTTGGATTTGCAATCAAAGCTGCTGTGCGGGGGTATTCATCACCTTTAGTGATAATTCTAGTTTCATTAGTTGCATATAGCATACAGTGCTCCCTCCGAACAAGGACATTTTTCGGAAACACATAAAAGTGTCATTGTGGGGAGGATGTTGTTGTTGTGAGGGAGCACTACACAGACATATTTTGGCAGTTGGATGGATGGGTTGATGATTTGATAAATAGGTAGATAGATAGACAGATTAACAGACAGACAGACCTGTTTAGAATTCATAACAAAATGTATGCCTACATCCACGAATCGCAATCCGCAAGTCGAGAAATAAACGTGTGCGATTAGGTCCACAAGGAGTAGAAATGTTCGGAAGAACATGTTCTACTTTATTCACCGTTTCCTACTGAGAACACTAGAGGAAAACGGAATAAAAATAATTACGCATTTATATTCAAATTTGACAGAGTACTGTTGCCATGAAGAATTTTTAGTTTCTAAAGTCAGTTTATGACCGTGCTCTATTGAAATTTTATTTCTGTCACATGATCTTGTTCTAGAAGTGACAAATTGAACGCGTCTATGGTTATCGTTCTGAAACAAGAGACAATTAAACTAATTTAACTGATAAGATTTTTATACTTTATAAATATAGAAAACGTGTTTCTCAATTGGAATTCAGTATTTTCTTAAGCAGTCATACACAACAGCATAGTCAGTCAGTCACACTTCAGGAGGGAGTTTTACTTGAAAATCCTGCAGGGGAATAGACGCTGTCGTTATGGGGAGGGAACCATTATTGAGAGGTGACTTTAATGGAGGTAGCACTGTATATACAAGCCTGCCTACAAAATACATTTCAGATCTTTGCATAGTGGGCATTTGTCATGTACTGTGACACATTGTATTAATATTTACAACCATAGGCCCTACAAGTATTACTCAAATAGACTTTGGAACACCAACTAATACAATCACCAACTTATGTTAATAACTCAGTTAAATACTGAGACTGACACTTGTTTGGTGGGGGATATCAATTCAGTGAATTTCATTTCTGCTAAAAAGTGTTTTTTCATGTTCAACAGGGCCCAAAGAAAGATGTGGATGATGCTATTGACCAGATGGTGCAGACAATCAGCAGTTTTGCCAAGAAAACTATTCCAGGTGGGAAATATATGTAGACAGAAATTTTTCACAAAACTTCTTTTGAACTTTATCCTCCTTAATATTCATGTAAGAAATATCAGGGCAACATATAAATATTAAAATCGTCATTTCTCCACCAAATCCTATACTGTGACTATTCTAAAGAGTGGTCACATTATAGGGTTTGGTGGAGAAATAAGACCGGGCTTCCACTAGTGTGCCAAAGGGTTACCGAATGTAGATATCGTAGATTCTGGATGATTCAGCATTTCTTCGGGATGTTCTGGAACCCTTCAGCACCTTTCCTGAATGCTTTAGTAACCCTTCTGGACACCGAGTGTTTTATTTGAGAGGGCTTTGGGACCTTTGGCATGCCTTCTGGAACCCTTCGCGATGGCTTCGAAGCAGTTTCGTGAGCATTCTGCAAGGCTTTGGGATCTCCTGTCTATCCCAAGCAGTTCCCAAATTAAGCCGAATCGATTTGAAAGGCTTCTAAAAGACGGGGAAGGGCTGCTGAATCCATGCGAAAGACATGCCAAATGTATTATGAACGATTCAGAATTGTCTCAGAAGACGCTGATGTCAGCAGAACTTAAATACCTGTATATCTGAAAAAGAGCGATCGTCAGATTGCCAAAGGTATTTCGCGAGAAGAGACATCTGTCCTACTCCAGTAAATTCTATTTATTCTGTTTGTGTGGTTGGGTATTTTGTGCCTTGTTGGGTAGTTTTAAATAGAAGACATACCCAACAAACGTCTATATTTGCAGAAATCAGTCCGTCTGTAACTCCGTCAAAAATTGCTTTAGATGACATCTCCTCTGAAACCACAAGGCAGAATGTAATTATACTTAACAGAAATTACTTTTGTATCATGCTCTATCAAAATTGCTTAAAGAAATTGGATCCATGTAGAACTCTGGTTGCCATGACAACCAAAAGAAAAATCTTTTAAACATCTTCTCAAAAATTAGGGGTCAGAATTGAATGATATTTGACAGGAATAGTCTTCTTGTGACCCTCTACCAAATTGCTAAAATCATGTTGATATCTCAAAACATGGCTGCCAGGGACGGGGCTAGACCTTTGAAATTCTTCTCCAAAACTAATAGTCCAATTTGTATGGCATTTTGTAGAAATAGTCGCCTTGTGACCCTTTATCAAAATTGGGAAAAATCATCTTGAAATCTAAAAAATACATGGCCGCCAGGGGTAGGGCTAATTTACATGGAATTTGGTAAGAATGATTAACTGGGGACCCATTATGAAAATTGCTTCAACCATTATGCTGTCTGAAAAAACATGGCTGCCAGGGTTGGAGCTAAATTTCCTAATATGCCTATAGGAAATATTTTATAAATCTTCTTCTCCAAAACTAGTGGTAGAATTTGAATGGTATTTGGTAGGAATAGTCTTCTAGTAACTCTCTACCTAACTTGCTAAACCAGGTAATCCCTGGTTGATATGCAACAAAACATGGCTGTCGGGTGGGGATAAATTTCCTTACATGTACAATGTATGTCTATTTTGAAAATGTTAAAAATCTTATTCTCAAAAATGAATTGGTGTTTGGTAGAAATATTCCGCTGATGACCCTTTATAAAAGTTGCTAAAAGCAATTATTTTATTTGAAAGAACATGGCCAGCAGAGGCGGATCTAAATTTCCTTATATGATTATAGGGAAAACTCTCCAAAACTGGTGGTCTACTTTGAATGGAATTTGGTAAGAATAGTCCTCTACCAAAATTGCTAAAACCATTTGATATGTCAGAAATTATTGCCACAAGGGACAAGGCTAATTCTCGCAGGTGAGCGATATAGAGATTTTATGGCCCTTTTGTTTCATAATGTCACATGAACAACACATGAATGTTTGGCAGTGGCAGAATCTAGAATCATATCTATATTGTTTCATAAGCAAACAGAGCAGACCCTGATCAGATGGCTCATTCTGAAGCCCTCTGATCTGGGTTTACTCTGTTTGCAAAGGCATATTAAAGCGTATTTACGGAATAAAGGGTTGAGATGATTTTGAATTTTTATCTCATACCTTAGTTGACTTGTAGCCTGAAAGAAGAGCTAATCCGCAAGTTTCGCAAGCAGTTGATTGTGAAAAAAAAGAAAAGAAAAGCCTATCCTAGCTCCTACGCTTATGCAAAATGAGTTGGCCTAGATCAGTCATCTCCTGTAGGAGCTGTAAGATCAGGGTATGCTTGCTACAAATCAGATTCTGTTTGCCATGGTAATAAATATCCAATTAATATAGTTTTTAATTCAAGAGTTAAATCAATTACTATGTATAATGGACAGATTCTAACATGAATATTCATCAAGTAATGAGTTAACTCTTTCCTTCATACAAAATCTTTTTCATGCCTTTGCAAACAGAACAGACCCAGATGAGAATCTCCTGTAAGAGCTGTATGATCAGGATCTGCTCTGTTTGCTGATGAAATTATAATAGAATTATAAACTCTACAGTATCTGCCAATAAAAAATCCTGTGTACATAATAAAAAAATATGCCATTATAACAATTCAGCTAATAGATATTCATAATGTTATTATTTCTTACATGAATATGGAACAGGGTATGTGGAATATGGTGTTAATTTCAGGGTTTGGAAAGCCGGCTCTTGACCTGCTGTTCACTGTTGAGACAAGACAATATATCAAGACTCGGCTGAAGTCTAAGAAAGTGACAGGAGTATGGGATGTTACCAGAAACCAGACCCTAGAGCTGTACAGTAAAAATGAAGCAGATGTTGAGATAGCAGAGAAAGTGCTTAATTCCTGTATCAAACAAGGATCAATTTCGCTAGACTCACAGATGTATGCAATAACACAAAAGGAGGATTGGAAACGAACTATCGAAAGGTTAAAAATAGGTAAAGAAAACCTGTTTAAGGTTGAGGTGAAACCAAATGAAGTTTTTATTGCATCTGTCAACTACTGTCACCAAGAGGTGGTGGATGAAGTTAAAAAAGTCTTTGACCTACATTCCAAAACATCAGATTTCCTGGAAGTTGACCCTGGAAAGTTTAGGTTCATTTCTATGCACAAGAATATGGACCTTCAGGCAATTGAAAGGCAATTTTCAAAACTTGATGTTCAAATCCTAAAAGTTGACAGATCTAATGGCAAAGGTTTCAAGGTAACAGGAAACAAGGATGGATGCAAATTGGCTATGCAGCAAATCAAAAGAGTTGTAGACAGTGTCTTGCATAAAGACCATGTATTGACCCATCCCAACATTAGTGAGTACATCCACACTTCAGATGGACAGCAAGCTCTAGCTGATGTTGAGAAGAATTCCAGCTGTAAATTGGAAATTGCCACATTAGATTCCATGTCTAATGCACCATCAAAGCCTCAAGTGAAGATGAAATGTCATTTAGGGCCAAATGTAATTGCAGTGACAGAGGGAGACATGACAAACATGTTGGTCGATGCAATTGTTAACCCGACTGATTCAAGGATGAACAATCAAACCGGACTTAGTGCTGCCATTATTGACAAAGGTAACCATTACTTTATGATTATTAGTCCTCTACGGCAATGCCGAGGTGGCCTATAGGTTTGCACTCCATCTGTCTGTCCATCCATCCATCAGTCAGTCCGTCACACTTCAGTTTTCCAGAGATTATTCCTGGTTTTCTAAATCAGATATTGAAGTGATATTTCGGTATATATGTTATATAGCTATTAAAATGAGTTACAGATCAAGTTTGAATTTTGTTAGACTACATTGATTTTTTCACAGAGTTACAGCAGTTGGACTTAGAAGTCAGGTTGTGAGCGACTATAGTATTGCTGTCAATGCTTCCACAACTTGCTCATGTAAGAAATAATGACATCATGAATATTGATTAGATCATTATCAGCTCGTGTGTTTGGAAAAAAAGTCGAGCTATTGTGATCACTGGGTCATAGACGACGTTGTTGTCTTCGGCGTGCAAAAACTTTGATGTAGCTCATTACTCGAAAAATATAAGAGGTATCAACATGAACCTTTATAGGTTAGTAGATTCCATTGAAGGGAAGGTCCCCTACATAAGAACGGTAACTCTTGATTTCAAAAGTTTGAAGTTATAGCCCTTTTTATTATGCCTCCGCCTTTAGGCGACCTGGGCATAAAGTTTTACCCTTGTCTGTCCCGTCAATCCGTCCTTCCATATGTACGTCCGTACGAATTTTTATGCCCCCAAAGCTAGGCTTTGGCGGCATACAGTGATCGCACCGTGCGTGGGTGTGTGTGTGGGTGTGTGTGTGGGTGTGTGTACCTTTTGTCCGGAG
This sequence comes from Azorinus chamasolen, assembly GCA_963576725.1. Classification (NCBI taxonomy): domain Eukaryota; kingdom Metazoa; phylum Mollusca; class Bivalvia; order Cardiida; family Solecurtidae; genus Azorinus; species Azorinus chamasolen. Next base: position 57,221,950 of record OY755245.1, on the reverse strand, counting down.
TATATTTCCTTTTTCACATCAGCTACAGATACCAAATTTGGTGTGTGAGTTCATCTTGGGATGGCAGAGTGTCGCGTACCATTTTCATGTCACTGTGACCTTGACCTTGACCTTTGACCTTGATTTTACAAAAAGCTTGTCCGGAGCATATCTCCTATATCTTACCAGCTACAGATTCCAAATTCGGTGTGTGAGTTCATCTTGGGATGGCGGAGTGTTGCGTACCATTTCCAGGTCACTACGACCTTGACCTTGACCTTTGACCTCGATTTTAAAAAAAGCGTATACCTTACCAGCTACAAAATCCTTGTCCGGAGTATATCTCCTATACCTTATCAGCTACAGATTCCAAATTTGGTGTGTGAGTTCATCTTGGGATGGCGGGGTGTCGCTTACCATTTTCAGGTCACTGTGACCTTGACCTTTGACCTCGATTTTACAAAAAACTTGTCCGGAGTATATCTCCTATACCTTACCAGCTACGGATTCCAAATTTGCTGTATGAGTTCATCTTGGGATGGCGGAGTGTCGCGTACCATTTTCAGGTCACTGTGACCTTGACCTTGACCTCGATTTTACAAAAAGCTTATACCTTACCAGTAACAAAAACCTTGTCCGGAGTATATCTCCTATACCTTACCAACCAAGGATTCCGAATTTGGTGTGTTAGTACATCTTGGGATGGCGGAGTGTCGCGTTCCATTTTCAGGTCACTGTGACCTTGACCTTGACCTTTGTCCTCATTTTTACAAAAAGCTTGTCCGGAGAATATCTCCTATACCTTATCAGCTACGGATTCCAAATTTGACCCTGTGTCTTTTTTCAAAACGTTAAGAATTTACCCAGGATCTGTTTTTAACGTTGACAATCAACCCCGGGGTCCTTTTTAACGTTGAGAATGACCTAGGGTCCTTTCGACCCCCGGCTCTTTTCTTAGCTATCATAATCGTCAAAGGTTCTGACTCCTGTGTCATTTTTAACAGCATCAAAATTTCATGTAACACCTGCATTACATTGTATTGTTTTTCCGCCAAAATGCATTTCGGTGTCAAACACTTTGGGGGCATTTTTCACCTGTGACGACTCTCTTGTTTGTAAAGGATTTCTTGGCTTGTTTAAGATGGAATGATTTGATATTTAGTCTGAAGCATAATCATAATGATTTGTACCGTATCTCCCCTTTTCAGGTCTGTCATTCATCTACTTCCTGTTTTCCGACACTTTGATTGAATTTTGGTGATTGTTTGATGACAAAATGTTTTAAAGATTTCTTTTTTCGTGTAAGCTGTAATGGTTTGATATTTTGTCCGACGCATAATCATAGTGAGTTGTACCGTGTCTTCCCTTTTCAGGTCTGTCGTTCATCTACTTCCTGTTTGCAAACACTTTGATTGAATTTTGGTGATGGTTTAATGACAAACATTTTCGTCAAAGATTTTTTCGTTTGTGTAAGCTGCAATGATTTGATATTTGGTCTGAAGCATAATCATAGTGGGTTGTACCGTGTCTCCCCTTTTCAGATCTGTCTTTCATCTACTTCCTGTTTGCCGACACTTTGATTGAATTTTGGTTATTGTTTAATGGCATTTTAGATTTCGTCAAAGATTTCTTTGCTTGTGTAAGCTGCAATGATTTGATATTTGGTCTGATGCATAGTCATAGTGAGTTGTACCATGTCTCCCCTTTTCAGGTATGTCGTTCATCTACTTTCTGTTTGCTCGCAGGGGCATCCGTGTCCCATGGACACATTTTCTTTTATTTTCAAAATCTTTTAAGTTAGCTGGACAAGCTCCAAATCATATGAGTGTTGGCAGGCGGCTCTTGTTTTTAGCTCACCTGAGCCAAAGGCTCAAGGTGAGCTATTGTGACCGCCTGTCGTCCGTCGTCCGTCTGTCCGTCTGTCCGTCTGTCCGTCTGTCCGTCCGTCTGTCCGTTCACTTTTATTTCAAATGACTTCTTCTCCTAAACCACTGGGAGGATTTCAACCAAATTTCACAGAAATGTACCTTAGGGTGTCCTCTATCAGTTTTGTTAAAATCATGACCCCCGGGCAAAAAATGGCCCCGCCCCACTACTTTTACAGGTTGTTTTTTTAAATCTTTAAAAATCTTCTTCTCTGAAACCACAATTTCTAGAGCTTTGATATTTGGTATATAGCATCATCTAATGGTCCTTTACCAAGTTTGTTAAAATGATGACCCCCGGGCCAAAAATGGCCCTGCCCTTGGGCTTGTAGTTTTTACATAGACTTATATAGGGAAACCTTTAAAAATCTTTTTGTCTGAAACCACATAATCTAGAGCTAAGATATTTGGTATGAAGCATCACCTAATATACCACTATCAGGTGTGTTCAAATAATGACCCCTGGGCCAAAAATGGTCTCACCCTGGGGTTTTATGCTACTTAACATCTGAATCTGTAACACTTAAAAGGTAATTTCCTCACAGTTATTTCCCTTGTCCCATCAGCATAGCCATAAGGGACAAAGGGAGATAACTGCATTGGAGTTCTAGTGTCATTCTATTTATATCTATTTATGATAAAATGTTGAAGGTGAATCAGTGTAGCTGTTTTAGAAGGCATAGAAACAGATCTGTCAAATTCCATTAGCAAATAGCAGACACTGATCCTACAGGAGCCACCTTATCTGGGTCTACTCTGTTTGCAGATGCATGAAAACAAGTTTATATGAGGGAAATTAAGGGTTAAATGAACAACTCCAGATCCTTCAGTTCAAAGGTTACAGCACTGGGCAGTAAAATCTCTCCAGGTCAATGCATGACTCTTAACTCTTTGCATGCTAGTGGTGAAACTGTGATTACCTATGCAAACAGTTTGGATCCAGATGAGAGGCCGCATACTGCAGCGTCTCATCAGGATCCAAACTGTTTGTCATCTTAACCATATTTTTGCAATAAAAAGAAAGTAAGTTTAATTTAAGAATTGAAGCAGATGACAATAACTTTTTGTTGCAGACGAAACATTAAAGGCATTTTGACCCATTAACCCCAGTGTGTAGTGTTAGTGATAGCTAGATGTTACATGGTGTCTTCCAATGTCTCTCAAATTAGATGTGAGAGATATTGGAAAGTAACAATTCAGCCAATCAAGGAAAATGATCACCATCTAGACTTTTGATCTGGGTCCAAACCCAACTGATGTAAGTCATGGTAATGTTTAAGAAAACTGTGAAAACATGATAATGCAATGGCCCAACTGATATAAGTCATGGTAATTCTTAAGAAAACATGATAATGCATTTGCCCCCCTAACAATGATAGGTGTTAAAATTACTACTGCTGCCCAAAAAAGCATCTTAAATATAACATTTTTATATAAAATTTGATGACAACACATTAAAAAGTCCTAAAATGTCTGAATTTTGTATGATATTAATGAAATAACTGAGTAAATATAACTTAATTATAACAGTAGACGTAACTCTTCTCAATTTCAATTGTTAAAAATACTAATGACCCATTTAATTTAATTATCATGAGATATTCACACCTAGATCTAGAATTATTTCTAAACACCTATTAACCCTTAACCTATTTGCTTTGACAAAAATTGATCTGGGACTACTCTTGTTTGCTAATGCTTAAAAAATTGTTATTGCCATAAATAGAAGTTTTAGCTTGAAAAAAACTGTAAAATCAAATCTATATCTTGTCAAATGTAAACAGAGCAGACCCTGATCAGACAGCTTCTATAGCAGCCTTCTGATCTAGTCTACTCTTATTTTTAATGTGTAAAACACATTATTTCTCTGAAGAGAAGTTTTTGCTTTGACAAAAACTGTAGAATCCGATCTATATTGTGTCAAAAGAAACAGAGAAGACCCAGATCAGACAGCTTCCGTAGGAGTCGTCTGATCTGAGTCTACTCTGTTTGCTAATGCATGAAAACAGCTTTATATGAGGGAAAGGGTTAAACGATTTTTAAAGATATTCTTATTGGTCATTTCACACAAAAACTGGCATTATGTACTGCCTAGCACTTTATTTGCCTACATACCTGGGTCAAGGTATAATTGCATTAATTGCATAGCTTTATTGAAGTCATTTGAATTTCTCAAAGACCAGTTTTAGGCATTTTGAGCTAAGGCAAAAATGGCACAAGTTGTAAACAGTTTAGATCTTGGTCAACCAGTCACTTGGTATTAGTTCTGAATCCAGTTCAAGTTTATTCAGCAGTGAAAGGGTGAAAGCAGTGCACTAAGCTTATTTCATCTGCTAGATTGTTTTCCACTGAAAAATTAACATGTCAATATACATGTATTACTGTAACTCAGGTGAGCGATATAGGGCCAATGGCCCTCTTGTTGTAATAGAGCATGAACACAGAAAAGGTTGACACTGGCAAAAAATATAGAATCATATCTACAGTATAGTTCCGCTATAAGAGGTATAATTCTTGGTGTTAGATGCAGGTGGTAGCTTAATGCAGGGCAAAAGTAATGCAGAAAGCTCCTAGAGGAGCTTTCTGCATTACTTTTGTCCTGCATTAAGCAACCACCTGCTTATAAAGGCACCCATGTTTATTCATTAAGTGGTCACATTAGCGGGGTTCTACTGTATTTTATTTCAGTAGGAAGCAGAGCAGACCTTGATCAGAAGATTGCTACAGGAGCCATCTTATCTGGGTCTACTCTGTTTGCAAAGGTGTAAAAAGGCATATTTATGGACTAAAATGTTCACCCTTTCCCTGTTCTGTATTTTTTCATAAACTGTAGAATCATATCTATGTATTATATCATAAGCAAACAGAGCAGACCCTAATCAAATGGCTCCTATAGGAGCCGTCTGATCTGGGTCTACTCTGTTTGCAAAGGTGTAGAAAGGCATAGTTATAGAGTAAAAGGTTAACGCTTTCAACAATGAAATATGAAAGTGGAATAGCCCATTAGTTATTAGCTACAGCCCCAGTAGGAGCCATCTAATCAGGCTTTGCCCTGTTTGCATATGAAATAGTATAGATCTTATTCTGTGGTTTCTGCCATGGGCCAAACTTCCTGTTTTCATATCTAATTGTAAAAGATTTGGCTAGCTCATAACTATGATGTTATTATGTCATAACTCTTTCCCTGTTCTGCCTTTATTCCAAATTTTAATACCTACTGTACCTATGCAGTGTGAGGTGGTCTAGTGGTAACACGCTTGACTACATGTATCAGTCCGGAGGTTCGGGGTTCAAATCCCGGTCCCTCTCGAAAATTTCAGAGACGCTTCACACCTGTACCTCCTGAGACTCCCCCTGTGAGGGTCACTAGCCGGTACTGCGGCCGCATGATTGCGCCATATGTTAGCAGTGCTCAATATTGTTTGCGAATGACTCAATGACCAGGGGAGTAAATGTACAGTTGGCTGAGCGGTCATTCGGACTGAAAGTAGACTATAACTAGGTACTTTACTTTTTTTTTTACCTACTGAATATTCATGGAAAAAATACTTACAAAAAAATATAGAACTTTGTAGCCATTTTAAAAAGTAAAGAAACAGGTCTTTCAGATTTCATTAGCAAACAGAGCAGACCCTGGTCAGACGGCTCCTATAGGAGCCGTATGATCTGGGTGTACTCTGTTTGTAAATGTGTGAAAACATTTATATGAGGGAAAGGGTTAACATTTTCCCTATTGCATATTCATATAAGAAATAATGACATCATGAATATTGATACTGGCATAATGTACACACACATTTTTAGCTCACCTGAGCAAAGCTCAGGGTGAGCTTTTGGGATACTTGAATGTCCGTCGTCCGTCGTCCGGCGTCCGGCGTCCGTCGTCAACAATTTGCTTGTGAACACTCTAGTGGTCACAATTGTAGTCCAATCTTCATGAAACTTGGTCAGAATGAATGTCTTGATAAAATCTCGGACAAGTTCGAAAGTGGGTCAAGTTGGGTTAAAAACTAGGTCACTAGGTCAAATAGTAGGAAAACCTTGTGAACCCTCTACAGGTCACATTTTTAGCCCAATTTTCATGAAACTTGGTCAGAATGATTGTCTTGATAAAATCTCGGAGGGGTTTGAAAAATAGGTCATGTGGGGTAAAAAACTAGGTCACTGGGTCAAACAGTAGAAAAACCTTGTGAACACTCTAGTGGTCACAATTTTAGTCCAATCTTCATGAAACTTGGTCAGAATGAATGTCTTGATAAAATCTTGGACGAGTTTGAAAGTGGGTCAAGTGGAGTTAAAAACTAGGTCACTAGGTCAAACAGTAGAAAAACCTTGTGAACACTCTAGTGGTTACATTTTTTGTCCAATCTTCATGAAACTTAGTCATAATGATTGTCTTGATAAAATCTTGGACGAGTTTGAAAGTGGGTTATGTGGGGTTAAAAACTAGGTCACTAGGTCAAATAGTAGGAAAACCTTGTGAACACTCTAGAGGTTACATTTATAGCCAAATCTTCATGAAAATTGGTCAGAATGATTGTCCTTATAAAATCTTGGACAAGTTTGAAAGTGGGTTATGTGAGGTCAAAAAGTAGGTCACTGGGTCATATCTAAGAGAAATCTAGTTTACACTCCAGTGGCCACATTTTTAGCCCAGTCTATCTCAAACTTTCTCAGAGTGTTTGTCTTGGTGATATCAAGGTTGAGTGTGATCATGGGTTGAGTGGGAATAAAAAGTAGGTCACTAGGTTAAATCTTTGAAAAAATACTTTAGAGGGCACATTTTAGCCCAATCTTCATTGGTCAGAATCATTGTCTTGATCAAATCAATAGACTAAATTTTTGAAACTCTTGTTCTGCAGAACCACTGCTCATGATTCACTGCTCATGATCCACTATCAACATTGTTCATATATTGCCCCTAAGGTCAATATTGACCCTAACCATGGGCTACCCAGCAAAAATCTTAAATCTATGGTAATCAGGTGAGCGATTAAGGGCCATCTTGGCCCTCTTGTTGTTATTGGTAGAAACTGATCTATTATAATTTCATAAGCAAAGAGGGCAGACCCTGGTCAGACAGCCCCTACAGAAGCCATTTGATCTTGGTTGTCATTGTTTGCAAAGGCGTTAAAAGTGTTAACCCTTTACTTGTCCAATATTAATTTAAGAAAAAATTACATCATGAATATTAATTAGCAGTTTTTATGTTGTAAATTTTTCAAGGAAATGTTTTGCTTTGAAATAACTGAAAAATCAGATCTACATCATGACTGTTATAGGAGCTGTCTGATGTTGGTCTACATCATGACTGTTATAGGAGCTGTCTGATGTTGGTCTACATCGTGACTGTTATAGGAGCTGTCTGATGTTGGTCTACCCTGTTTATGAATATTTGTGTAAGAAATATTAACATCATACATATCAACCCTTTCCCTCATGTAAACGTGTTTTCACGCATCTGCAAACAGAGTAGACCCAGATCAGACGGAGCTGTCTGATCATGGTCTGCTCTGTTTGCTAATGAAATTTGGTAGATCTGTTTCTTTACTTTCTAAAATGGCTACAATGTTCCACCTTCCATATTTCATTATAATTTTTTTGTGCATAGATATTCAATAAGTATTGAAATTTGAAACAAGCATAGAACAGGGAAAAGGTTAATTAGATATACATGTACATGTATATTTTATAATGGCACATGAACACAAGAAGTTTTGGTAATGGCAGACACTGTAGAATCATATATATATTATTTTTTAAGCAAACAGAGCAGACCCTGATCAGATGACTCTGAAGGAGCTGTCTGGGTCTACCTTGTTTGCTATGATGTAGAATTGGGTATTTATGGAGTAAAGGGCTATACTGTGATCAGAATCTTTTTCCTTATTTTTGTAGCTGGACATGAAATACAAAAAAAATGTGATGATTGTCGAAGAAGTTCTACAATATTGTCAGCAGGGGACGTTCACTGTACTAATTCTGGAAGACTGCCATGTCAGGCGATTCTTCATGTAGTGATGCCAGAGTATCAGACTGGGCAGAAGAATGAAGACAAACTGAAGTGTGCAGTTCGTAAATGTCTAGAAATGGCTGATAAACGGGGCTACAAGAAGTTAATGCTTCCTCCACTTGGTTTTGGCAAGACCAAGTTCCCTCTACGGTTAGCACTCCAGTGGATGTTTGAGGAACTTGCTAGCCAGCTCAGACTAGCTGGAAAATTTGAAACTCTTAGCAAGATCTACATTTGTGACATCAGGTCAGAGGTTGTGGATGAGGTAATGTCTGCAATGAAAGTCACACTAAGGAAATATGCTGAAGTGAAAGAAGTAAAAGGTAAATGGAATGTGGAAGTTATAGTTGAATGGTTGCTTTTTAGCTCACCAGAGCACAAAGTGCTCAGGGTGAGCTTTTGTGATTGCCTGATGTCCGTCGGCATGCGTCGTGCATCGTCCGTCGTGCGTCGTCAGTCATCAAATTTGAACCTTTAAAAATCTTCTCCTCTGAATCTACAGGGTTCTCAGCTTTCATCTTTGGCACATAGTATCATCTTTAGGTCCTTTACAAAAGTTATATAAATTATGGCACTGGGGTCAAAGTTGATCCCGCCCCAGGGTGGGCAGTTTTCAATAGAAACAAATAGTGAAATCCTTGAAAATCTTCTTCTCTGAAACTGGAAGGCTCTCAGCTTTCATATTTGGCACAGAGCATTATGTTCAGGTCCTCTACAAAAGTTATATAAATTATGGCTCTGGGGTAAAAATTGGCTCCGCCCCAGGGGTGGGCAGTTTTCAATAGAAACAAATACTAGTAGTGGAATCTTTGAAAATCTTCTTGTCTGAAACTGGAAGGCTCTCAGCTTTCATATTTGGCACATGTTCAGGTCCTCTACAAAAGTTATATAAATTATGGCCCTGGGGTCAAAATCTATAGAAACATATAGTTAAAACTTTGAAAATCTTCTCCTCTGATTGTCTGGTGAGCGCTTCAGGGCCATTCTGGCCCTCTGGTTTGAAAATAACATTATCCTACCTTATTTACCTCAACCTTCTCAATGCTGGGTTTTCCAAGTGGTATAAACAATCAGTGTTTAACCCTTTACTCCTTGAATAGGCATGCAAGATATTATTAATTAGATTAATTGTTATATTAACACATAAACACAGTAGTTTTTGGCTTTGATGGAGACTGTAGAATCATAAGCAGACCGAGCAGACCCTGATTAGACGGCCCCGTAAAAGTAAATTACCTACTAATAGTCTACTTTCAGTCAGAATGACCGCTCTGCCGACTGTACATTTACTCCCTTGATCTGGGTCTACTTTGTTTGCAAAGGCGTAAAAAGGCGCGTTTATGGAGTAAAGGGTCAACTGTAGAATCCTCTCAATATAAAAGGCTTAGACTTTGAATTACAGAATTTTGAATTGCAAACAGTGAAGTCCCGGATCAGAGAGCTCCTAGGAGCCCTCTGAACTGGGTCTACACTGTTTGCCAATGACAGTGCTCTTGTTTCTTTCATTCAAAGGGTTATATGCTCCATCGCAAATCTCCCCTCCCTAATGGCTTGTAAAGCTGAAGAAAACAGTTCCCAGGGCACTTTTTCACCATTTTCGGAAGATGACCCATACCCCTGAAATAGGGAATTTTGTCTGATTTGGAAGTTTTTTAGCTGTAGGAAGATTTCAACAAATTCCTTGGTACAATAATTGTCCATTGCAAACACAATACACCTGGTCAGGTCAAAACCTCTAGAGTCTGCTACTTGTTTATGAATTTTAGAAGTTTTGGTCTGACTGAATTTTCTTGTTAAACACTTTTGCCTCTGAATTGGGAATTTTTCAATCAAAATTTGGAAAAAACACACTTTTTGCCATTGGGAACACTTTTGATAATTTTAGACTGATATACAGTTGAACTTCGAAATCTCGAACTTCAAAGGACTAAACAAATTTGTTCGAGATAACAGAAATTCGACTTATACACTTCCTAATCTGAACAAAGTCTTGAGTTCACAGCTTAATACAGGTCTAAAGTAATGCTGAAAGCTCCTGTAGGAGGTTTCAGCATTACTTTAGACCTGTATTAAACTGTCGCACATGTTTCTAGATATCTGTAGCGATACATTTTAGAGCAATTCTGTATTTAAGTTTTGAAAGGACCAAACTTTAGTTTGAGTTATCCCGAAGTTTGAGTTATCCGAGTTTGAGATATCGAAGTTCAGCTGTAGTGGTATAATGTGTAACTCCTGATCAAAAGAGTAGTTAGATCTGGGTCAGTTCTATTTACCTAAGTTTGCCTGTCTGAATAATAACTTTGGAGCATTGGGTTATGATTTGTGTCACTAAAAAAGTCACTTTTATGGCTGTTTAAATGGTCAATTGTTTAGAACCTGATAAGTTGAATGTACACATTAGAATGTTCCAACGGGGGTAAGTACAGTAAAAGCTCTCTAAACCAAACATTGAAGTATGTATAAATAACAGTTTTGGAGATAGGTGGCAGCTTAATACTGGATGAAAGTCATGCAGAAAGCTCCTGGAGGAGCTTTCTGCATTACTTTCACCCTGCATTAAGCATACAAGCCTAAAAGTATCCAAATTCTTCTCTACTATAATATCATTTGTATCACGATGCCCAGCTAGTTACAGGTGAGGAAGTCCCCAGATGTTTTTCTGGGTACTGAACAAGTTGCATTGTTTCATGCACAGAAGAGGATCTGAGTAGACCCACTTACCATAAGCCATGGCCCAGCTGAAAGGCTTCCTTGCATGAAAATTCCAAATGCCCAGACCATGATTTGAACCAGCGGTGAAGGGCTAATATAAGTTGAAACGTTTTAAACCCTTTATCTGATAGAGAAGCCTTTTGACTCCTTTCCAAGCAAAGTAGACCCGGATCAGACAGCACCTGTTCAAGCTGTCTGATCTGGGTTTGCTCTGTTTACTTATCGAGGGCTTGGTGCAAAACTGTTTGAACTCCTTCACAAAGTGAAGGAGTTAGAATAGTTTTGCACCAAGCCCTCGTTATGGAATTTTACAGATTTGATTCTACAGTTTCTGAAATGGACAAAAAATCCTGTGTTCATGTACTTTTATGAACATATTCATGATGTCATTTTCCTGTATGAATATTCTTCAGATTGAGGGTTAACCCATTCCCTCATATTGACAACTTTTGACGCCTCTGTAAAAGTCACTTTATCAAACCATATGATAAATAAAGCATTTGCTTGTATGGAGCAAATGCTTTATTTATCGCAATGGTTTCAAAACTACACAATTCTAAAATTTTCCTTTTTAGCTCACCAGAGCACTTTTGTGCTCAGGGTGAGCTTTTGTGATCGCCTGATGTCCGTCGTGCGTCGTCGGGCGTCAACATTTTGAACCTTTAAAAATCTTCTCCTCTGAATCTACAGGGTTCTCAGCTTTCATCTTTGGTACATAGCATCATCTGTAGGTCCCCTACAAAAGTTATATAAATTATGCCCCTAGGGTCAAAATTGGCCCCGCCCCAGGGGTGCCTTGTTTTCTATTGAAATATATAGTAAAACTTTTAAAATCTTCTTCTCTGAAACTGGAAGGTTCTCAACTTTCATATTTGGCACATAACATCATGTTCAGGTCCTCTACAAAAATTATATAAATTATGCCCCTGGGGTCAAAATTGGCTACACCCCAGGGTGGCCAGTTTTCTAGCAAACTTGAAGCTGACTGCACTTTTAAGCATCTTATCTTTACTCATAAAGGCCATAGAGAGGGGAGACTGACCTAGTATAGCCAGTTCTAGTGTTTGTGCAAGTTTTACCCTTAGTCTGATCAGTAGAGTAGAAATTGTGTTTAGCCAAATAAATAATAAACACTCATTTTAGATTGAGAAAACTAAGTGGATAATTCTCAAAATGCTCTTTGCATATCTATGTCCTGCATTAAGCTCTCAGATATCAATATAGAGTCTTATCAGTATATCTTTGTGAAGTTCAGCTGAATACAAGTCAAGTGTTCTATGCTGTAGCATTCTTTATCAGTATTATATGTCTGCTTCAGAATTGTTGTCTGCTTGTCTAAGATTGTTCACATTGTTTTTTAATACATGTCAATCTTACAATTAACTCTCTTGTACAAAACAATTATGAAGTACAATATTGGATTCTGATCTGACACATATGTAACTTGAAGTTACATATGCATCAGATCAGAATCCAAACTGTGCTAGGTCTCCCTTTGCACTTTTGATAACAACTGGATTGCCTCCCTTCTTGGTAGACAACTGATATTTTTAGATCTGGCCTATTGCACAGACAATTAACCCTTTATTCCATAATTATGCATTTCTACACCATTGCAAACAGAGTAGACCCAGATTAGATGGCTCATTTAGTAGCCATATGATCAGTCTGCTCTGTTTACTTATGATATTATATAGTGCAAATTGCATTAAATTATTTCCATTTTGTGTACAATATACAATGTACTCATAATATGTTTACTTAACCCTTTCCCTCATATAAATGCCTTTTCATGCATTTGCAAGCAGAGCAGACCCAGATCAGGTGGCTCCTTTAGCAGCTGTCTGATTAGGGCCTACTCTGTTTGTTAATGGAATTTGAAAGATGTTTTTCATTACTTTCTAAAATGGCTACACTTTCTATTTTTCATTATAACTATTTTGTCCATGAATATTCAGTAGATATTGAAATTTTGAATAAACATCGAACAGGGGAAGGGTTAAAAATAAGTTAAGATATGAATAATAATATGAACTCATGTAGAAGGTATAATGAAAATATCTGAAATTTTGAACATAAGTATAGATTAATTTATTCTTTCTGAAATTCAACCATTTTGCCCAGGGAGATGCTATACATACTTTTTTTTATATGACCTTCTTTAGATTTACATTGTTATAATATGTTTACATTTAATTTTTCTTTAATTTCTATTCACTTGAGGTCCTCTACAAAAGCTATATAAATTATGCCCTTGGGGTCAAAATTGGCACACCTCAGGGCCGGCTAGTTTTCTATAGAAACATAATAGTGAAAACTTTGAAAATCTTCTCCTCTGATTGTCTGGTGAGCGATGTCAGGGCCATTCTGGCCCTCTTGTTGTTAGAATGCTCCTTTTTGGTAGATTTAATCAAAGAAGTTGGATCTAAAATTAGCCTATGAGGGAATGGGTTAAGAATAACATCTAATTAATAGTAATGTGAAATCAATATAGAAGAGAATAGGTTTTGTAAGAACTTTTGTGTAATTGCTTATTTAACCCATAACCTTATCTATTCCTCTGTTACTGTAGGAGATGTCTGATAAGGGTAGCAATTTATAAGTATAAAGACCCTGATTGAGCTGGAGCAGTTTGAACAGGATCTACACTGTTTGCTTAAGCTTGTCTCTCAGAATACTTAGTGTAGTTAGGGAACTCATGTGAAAACAGATCATGTTCTGAGCCCGAATCGTTTTTTCAGCACCATAAGATTTAACTTGGTCATTAGTTCATTACATTTGCAGGTGAGAAAAACAGCCCATATTCATTACGTAGAAGTGTGGATCGAGCAAGAACTTTTCAGGAAAGTAGTGCGAAACAGGAAAGCAGTTTGGAGGAGCAGAAGGAAGACATTGGAGCAGTTGGTGGGGCACCTCCTGACACATCTACAGGAACCATAAAAGTGTCTGTTGTGATTGGAGAACTAGTCCAACAAAAGGTCTGTATAACTCTTTGCAGTATAAATATGCCTTTCTACACCTTTGCAAACAGAGTAGACTCAGATCAGATGGCTCCAGTAGGAGTAATCTGATCAGGTTCTGCTATGTTTACTTATGACATAATATAGATCTTATTCTACACTTTCTGTCTTGGTTAAATAATTTTGATATACCTGTGTTGATATGATATTATTGAAAATACAGCTAATTAATATGTATTATATTACTTCTTACATGTATATTCATGGAGTAAAGTGCCAATCAAACCTCCCTTCACACCTTGAGTGCTAAATTTTCACACTGAAATGGTCCATTATTGTAAATACAATGATAGAAGTTTTATTTGTATGAAATGGTATACTTTGCGAGAGATTTTAATTGAATGATAACCAGTGCAGACCCTGATCAGAAGGCTCCTCTAGGAGCCCTCTGATCAGGGTCTTTACATCTTTTTTACACATTTGCAAACAGAGTAGACCCAGATTCTACAAGAGCCATCTGATCACAACATGCTCTTTGTGTTGATGGTATAGATTCATTGAATGGATACCAAGTTATCAAATATGTAAAGTGCTGGGAAATCATCACACAAACTGTCAAAATATTTCTGCTAGTGTTAGTGAATGAAAAAATTAAAACATTGAGATATAAATTTGGAACAGTGAAAATAGTAGAAATTTTCAGTGTAGAAGTTATCTTTCCCAGTTCCTTCGCTTGCGCGTGTTTCATCATTTTACCTATAGCTCGAAAACACCGTATATCAAGCAGAGCTCCAGATAAGATGCGTAAATTAAATTACTTTCAGGAATAACTTCATTATTTATCCACCAAACTCTGTACTGTGACCACTCTTTAGAATCGTCTCTTTGAGTCAAGTCAAGACTTTGTTAATTGCATCCAACTATAATATATTAATCACTATTTTGACATTTTCATGTACCAATCATAATCAGTTTGATACCAGTTGAGATTTTTTAGAAGTGATACGCTTCGACAAAAAATGATATGTTTTGGAAACGTTACGCTTCGGTAATGGTACGCTTCATCCATTTCCCTTTGGCATACTTTACGTTACTGCACTATAAACAATATACATGTATGTATATAATACAGTTTTATAAGATTATATATGTAGTAATGTATGCCAAAAACCTGTGGTCGTGAATGTTAGTAAAAACTCTGTGTGCAGTATGGACATGTAGTTATGCCCTCCACATTGTGGGAGAGGGTAATTGATACAGCTTACCATTACCAAAGTGTACCAAAACGTTGCATACCATTTCCTGGTCGAGGCGTACAACTATATAAATCATACAGGAAAAAGGTCACATTACATTAAATTATTATATTAAAATTCTTAATTCAGAGTAACTGTCGATAGATTTTGTCACTGTTGTGTATTTTGAAAGAAGATTTGGCCTCTCTCTTAGTCTTTAGGAACTTGTGCTTGTCAAGGATATCTCCAAATCGAAAGTCGATTTAGGAGTCCTAACAACTTGGATTAAGGGTAACTGTCTGTCATGTCAAGACTTTACTTATTACATCAAACTATAATGTATTAATCACAACTGACGTTTTCATGTACCTATCATAATCAATAACGTTACCAATTGAAAAAATTTTTTGAGTGGTTTGTTTAGACCAAAAATGGTACACTTTGGTAATGGTACGCTTGAGTAATGGTACGCATTGTCTATAAACCTTTAGAGACATATAGCTTTTCTCTATTCTATCTGTCTGTGTGTTTACATTTGTATGTGCATAATGCAAATCTTGTGTGTCCATGTCCTCATAAAACAATGGAAAGACTTACTTTCATCTTTCACAAATGAACAATATTCATGTGAAGATTAGCATTTTTGCCAGAGTTATTATACATGTACTTCAAATTTTCTTGACTATATAGCATATAGTGGGGAATCTTGTGTGTCCAACTCCTCATAAACCAATGGCAGGACTTTCACACATGAACAACATTGATATGAACATTTGGATAAAGAAAGGAATGTTTGCTCTATTTTTACCAGTGTTATTGGACTTTGAAATTTTCTTCACTGTTTAACATATAGAAACAATATTGCTAGGGGTATCCTTGTCCAGTGGACACAATTTTCTAGCTTAGACTGGATTCTTATGTTTATCTGCAGGTGGATGTGATTGTCAATTCTGCTAGTCCTGATCTGAATCTGAGCCATGGAAATGTATCCAAGGCAATACTGAGAGCTGGAGGAAGCGTTATCCAAGATGAATGCAGAATACAGTATCCCAGCGGTGTCAGGGTTGGTGAGCTTGCGATAACATCAGGTGGGAGAATGGCTTGCAAACATATATTTCATGGTGTGCTGGTTTCCTGGGACCCTAGCAATCAAGATCCTGAATCGGTATGAACTGTTAGATGTTTGACGCTTTACACCCTGAATATTCATTAAAGAAATGTCATCATGAATGTTAATTAGTTTAATTAAAATTATACCAAAATTAATGTACAAAGGAATTTTTGGCCATGGCAGAAACTTTAGAATCATATCTGTATTATATCATAATGCTAACAGAGCAGACCCTGATCAGACGGCTCCTACAGGAACCATCTGATCTGGGTCTACTCTGTTGCAAAGGCATAGAAAGGAACATGCTTGATTTTAAGATAAATTAAGATTCATTGGAGTTGCAAAAAGAGGCACTAAGTTAGCTTTGCAGCCAGTTATCCTACTAAATTTATGACTAAGCCTAATTTCACTAAGCCTAAATCAGACAGACTGACTATTAAAGGAATCTAGTGACCATAACAGATACAATAGTGTAACTATCATTGAAATGACATTTCCATATTTCTTGGTGATGATTTCCAGTAAAATTATTTCAAGGAGAATCCACTTACTGTGACAAGAGATCATAACCAATAAAACTCATGTGACATTGTGAATTGGCACATGACACATGGCACCTAGTTTTCCCGGTCACTGTTTAGGGTAATTAATGTATTTTGTTCATGAATATTCAGTAGGTATTGAAAATTATATTAAACATAGAACAGGGAAAGGATCAATAATATTGAGTCCACTAAGTATGAAAGGGCATATTTTGCAAAAGGATTTTGAATAGCAAACAGTGCAGGCCTTTATTAGAGGGCTCCTCTAGGATTTGGTCTATACTGTTTGCATATATCGGTATGTGTGTGTCCTGCATTCAACCCTTTCCCTGTTCAATATTCATGTAAGAATAATGACCTCATTAATATTAAATTTGATTAATTTCATATGGTACAGGGCCTTTTGGCTCAGGCAGAAACTGCAAAATCAGATATATATTATACCATAAGCAAATAGAGCAAACCCTGATCATACAGGTTCAGAAGAAGCTGTAATCTGGGTCTATTCTATTTAGAAAAGGCTGCTCATCTGTTTCGAAGAAATCACGAGCTATTGTCGTAACTCCGGCGGCGTCGTCATTGTCATTGTCCGAAATCTTGACATTAACCATAACTCTAAAAGTATAAGAGGTATCAACATGAAACTTCATAGGTTAGTAGATCTCTACATAAGAACCATAACTCTTGATTTCAAAATTTTGGAGTTATGGCCCTTATATTTTTTGACAATGACGACAGACAAGCGTTTGCACCCGCTTGTGGTGCTCTTGTTATTTTCTTCCAGTTTATTAACCCGTTACGTCATGAAATTCATGCAAGAAATAATAACATCATGAATATTAATGAGCTGTATTCTTATAATTGATTTATAAACATCAGCATGTTTGGCTATTGCAGATCTGTATTATATTATAAACAAACAGATCAGAACCTGATCAGACAGCTCCTGCAGGAGCTGATCTGGCTCTACTGTTTGCAAAGGCACAGAAAGGCATGTTTTTGGAGTGAAGAGTAAAGGTTTTTGACTTAGTGTTAACTCTTTCCCTTATGTGAACATGTTTTCATGCATTTGCAAACAGAGTCTTTTCCTTATGTGAACATGTTTTCACGCATTTGCAAACAGAGTAGACCCAGATCAGACGGCTCCTATATAGGAGCAGTCTGGTCAGGGGTTTGTATTCAACAGGAAAAGGGTTGAACAGATGTCCATTAACTCTTTCCCTTATAGATTCACCTTTCTATTGCTCTGCAAACAGAGTAGACCCAGATCAGAGAGCTCCTATATGAGCCATCTAATCAGGGTCTGTTCTGTTTGCTTATGAAATAATAAAGATATTATTTTACATTTTCTGCAGGGGCCAAAACATCCCGTGTCCACGTATCATTATGGAAAATCTAATTAACCCTTCGCTTGCTATTCACGTCAATATACCTACCTGTAAATAGTGAAGACCCAGATGAGACAGCTCCTGCAGGAGCTGTCTCATCAGGGTCTGCACTATTTACAAGTTGATTGTGCAACCAGTGCACTCCACAGCAGTGATTGCACAGCGAAATACGTGTACACACTGAATATATATGTAATTATACAACAGGGCATGGGTAAAGAAGAAGAAATGTATTTTAAAATTAAGCAAGCGAAGGGTTAATATTCATGATCTCATTATTCCTTGTATGAATATTTATGGAGTAAAGGGTTAAATTTTGTCAAAATATCTATTTGTGCATTATCATGAATATTCATGTAAGAAATAATTATATCATAAATAATAAATAAATTGAATTGTAAAATTGCTAATAAGAAAATAAAAGTTTGGCTATGATAGAAACTGTACTATCAGATCTATATTATTCTATATTAAGCAAATCAAGCACCAATGACCTGCAAACAAAAGTAGGGCAAAAACTGGATCAAATTAACCCTTCTCTTGCTGAATTATAAAATACATTTCTCCTTCTTTACCCATGCCCTGTTGTATAATTACATATATCTTCACTGTGTACAAGTATGTCGCTGTGCAATCACTGCTGTGGAGTGCACTGGTTGCACAATCAACTTGTAAATAGTGCAGACCCTGATGAGACAGCTCCTGCAGGAGCTGTCTCATCTGGGTCTTAACTATTTACAGGTAGATATATTGACGTGAAAAGCAGGCGAAGGGGTAAGTGGCATTTGTAAACAATGTAGACCTAGATCAGAGGGTTCCTACAGGAGGTATGTGATCAGGATCTACTCTGTTTGCAAATGTGTGAAAATGTGTTTATGTGGAGGAAAAGGTTAACTCAGTAACATTGTAACGGTAAGAATGACATTTCCAGATGATGAAGCAATTTGTGTACAAATGCCTCGATGAAGCTGACAATAGACGGCTTACCTCCATTGCTTTCCCAGCACTTGGGACTGGCATACTTGGATATCCTGTGGAAGTTGTTGCCAAGGTTATGTTTGAAGCACTTACATTTTACCAGAGTAGAAACCCTTTGACAAGCTTGAATGAAGTCCTGTTTGTGATCTGGCCAGGGGATATAAATGCGACTCAGGTAAGTACATTATTTTGCTATTTTGTCTTCTTCAACAGAGGAACAGAACCAAAACTAAGGGGCTTAACTCTTTTGCTGCCAATATATAAGATACAGTTAAAATATCTTCTGTGTCCCAATTCCTCATACACCATTCACAGGAATTGCTTCAAACTACTTTGATATCAAGATAGTCATAAAAAATGGAGTTTTTGCTCTGACAATTTTTATGCCCTCAAAGCTAGCGTTGGTTGCATACATTAGTCAAGCTTTGTCCAGAGCATATCTCTTGTATTACTTAGATAGAAATGCCAAATTATGTTTTAGTACATCTTGGGATGGTGGAGTGTCTCGTACCATTTCCAGGTCACCTTGTCCTTGATCTCTGACCTCAGCTATAAAAAAACCTTGTCTGGAGTATATCTCCTATATTACTTGAGACAGGAATGCTAAATTTGGCATGTGAGTACATCTTGGGTTGACAGAGTGTCACATGCAGTTTCCAGGTTGCTGTGACCTTGATCTTGACCTTGACCTCTGACCTCTGACCTCAGTTATAGAAAAACTTTGGACCATATCTCAGCCAATTTTGGTGTTTTAGTACATCTTTGGATATTGGAGTATCAAGTACCATTTTCAGGTCACTATGACCTTGATCTCTGACCTCTCCTGTAGAAAAATCGTGTTTTGAGCATATCTCCTATATGAGGAGTGCAGAATTTGGTGTGTGAGCACATCTTTGCATGGCAAAATGTCATGTGCAACTTTAAATAAATGATATTGGTATGAAGCTCTATCAGAATTGCTAAAAGAATCTGGATTCATGAAGAACTCTGGTTGCCATGGCAAAAAAATCTTAAGAAATCTTCTCCAAACCCAGGGGTCAGATTTGAATGATACTTGACAGATGTAGCTCTCTACTTTCCCGCCAGTCTTTCAATGATTTCAGTGCTTTGATTTGTTTATGGCGTTGTTTTTATGCCCCCAAAGGCGGGCATATAGTAATCGCATTGTCCTTCCTTCTGTCTGTTCGTCCGTCCGTCCGTCTGTCCTTCCATCCGTCCCAAATTCGTGTCCGGTCTGTAACTTCTTCATCTATCAATGGATTTCAATATAACTTGCCACAAATGTTCACCAGACAGAGACGATGTGTAGCGTTCAACTCCCTGGTCCATGGGTCAAAGGTCAAGGTCACAGGGTACAATTACTTTGTCACAAATTTCGTGTCCGGTCTGTAACTTCTTCATCTATCAATGGATTTCAATATAACTGGGCACAAATGTTCACCACACAAAGACAATGTGTCACATTTAACTCCCAGGTCCATGGGTCAAAGGTCAAGGTCACAGGGTACAATTACTTTGTAACAAATTTCGTGTCCGGCCTGTAACTTCTTTATCTATCAATGGATTTCAATATAACTTGCCACAAATGTTCACCACACAAAGACGATGTGTCGCGTTCAACTCCCAGGTCCATGGGTCAAAGGTCAAGGTCACAGGGTAAAATAACTTTGTAACAAATTTCGTGTCCGGTCTGTAACTTCTTTATAGATCTATATCAGTGGATTTCAATATGATTTGGCACGAATGTTCACCAGACAAAGATGATGTGTCGCTTTCAACTCCCTGGTCCATGGGTCAAAGGTCAAGGTCACAGAATACAATTACTTTGTCACAAATTTCGTGTCTGGTCTGTAACATCTTTATCAATGGATTTCAATATAACTTGGCACAGATGTTCACCAGACAAAGACGATATGTCGCGTTCAGCTCCCTGGTCCATATGTCAAAGGTCAAGGTCACAGGGTACAATTACTTGTTTATCTGTGAATGGATTTCAAAGGAACCTGGCACAAATGTTCACCACACAAAGACGATGTGTCAACTCCCTGGTCCATGGGTCAAATGTCAGGGTCACAGGGTACAATTTTTGGGGGCATTTGTCACGTGACTGTGACATCTCTTGTTTGTTTATGGTAACTTTAGTTCAAATTCAGATGACACTATGTAGTCTTTATATTGGAGTCAGCATGTCCGTCTGTCTGTTCATCCATCCGTCTGGCTTGTCAGGATCATAACTTCCAAAGTATAAAAACTATTGACTTCAACTTCATATACATCATATCCGTCTGTCTGTCTGTCCGTCACACTTTTTTCCGGCAGATAACTTCAATATGCCTGATGCCAGTTGATTGAAACTTCATATATGGAAAGAGCATAATGAGAGGAAGTGTCATGCACAAGGTCCATAACTCTGGCTTCACTAATATTGGAGTTATTGCCCTTTGTAAAAAAAATCACACTTTTTTGTCCGGACGATAACTTCTATATGGCTCATGCCATTGGATTGAAACTTCATATATGGAAAGATCATGACGAGAGGAAGTGTCATGTACAAGGTCCATAACTCTGGCTTCACTAATATTGGAGTTATTGCCCTTTGTAAAAAATATCATTTTTTTTTTGTCCGGACAATAACTTTAATATGCCTGATGCCAGTTGATTGAAACTTCATATATGGAAAGAGCATAATGAGAGGAAGTGTCATGCAGAAGGTACATAACTCTGGCTTCACTAATATAGGAGTTATTGCCCATTGTAAAAAAATCACACTTTTTTGTCCGGACGATAACTTCTATATGGCTCATGCCATTGGATTGAATTTTTATATATGGAAAGATCATAACGAGAGGAAGTGTCATGCACAAGGTCCATAACTCTGGCTTCACTAATATTGGAGTTATTGCCCTTTGTAAAAAAAAAAATCACAATTTTTTGTCTGGATGATTACTCCTATGTGACACATGCCATTGGAGTGAAACTTCATACATGGAACGATCATGATAAGAGAAAGTGTCATGCATAAGATCCTTAACTCGAGCTTCAATAAATTTAGAGTTACTGCCCCTTGTACATTTGTTTAATTCTTTCTTGTCCGGACGATAACTCCTACATGGCTCTTGCCATCGTATTGAAACTTCATACATGGAAAGAGCATGATGAGAGAAAGTGTCATGAACAAGGGCCATAATTCTGGCTTCAATACTTTTGGAGTTATTGCCCTTTGTTACGTTTTTTGGCCGATCAATAACTCCTGTTCGACTGATGCTATTGGAATGACATTTTATTTTTGGAAAGAGCATGATGAAAGTAAGTGTCATGCACAAGGGCCATAAATCTGGTATCAGTATTTTTGGAGTTATTAGCTATTATCATTTTCTTCTTGAAAAATGTAGTGTGGAAAACGCATAATGAGGGGAAGTATCATTTATCAAGACCATAACATTTTTAGTGATTTCCCTTTACATATTGTTTTTATTAGAGGGGAGACATCCATTTTTGTGACAAAAACCTCTAGTTGCCCTTTGTTTTTTATCTCAAAATTTGGCTGGTCCTGATCATAACTTTCAAGGTATAAAAACTATTGACTTCATACTTCATATACAGATAGATCACAGCGACCATAAGTGCAACGCACAAGGTCCATAACTCTGTCTTCAGAATTTTTGGAGTTATTGCCCTTTGTTTTTTTTTCTCAGAATCTGGCTTGTCCGGATCATAACTTTCATAGTATAAAAACTATTGACTTCAAACTTCATCTACAGATAGAACACATTGACCACAAGTGCAGTGCACAAGGTCCATAACTCTGTCTTCAGTATTTCCGGAGTTATTGCCCTTTGTTATTTTTCTCAGAATCTGGCTTGTCCGGATCATAACTTTCAACGTATAAAAGCTATCGACTTCAAACTTCATATACAGATAGAACACATTGACCACAAGTGCAGTGCACAAGGGCCATAAATCAGTCTTCAGTATTTCTGGAGTCATTGCCCTTTGTCAAAATCTGGCTTGTTAGCTCACCTGTGAGCTATTGTGACCGCGATCCGTCAGGCGTCCGTCGTCCGTCCACATTTTCAAACGACATCTCCTCTGAAACTACTGACCCGATTTTAACCAAATTTTGTCAGAAGCATCAGTGGGTAGGGGGAACGAAATGTTGTTCACATTATGACCCCCGGGCCAAAAATGGCCCCGCCCTAAGGCTTATCAGTTTGTCATAGGAAAATCTTTAAAAATCTTTTTCTCTGAAACTGTAAGGCCTAGACTTTTGATATTTGGCACGTAGCATGATCTTATGGTCCTCCACAAAGATTGTTCAAATTATGACCCCCGAGCCAAAATGGCCCGCCCAAGGGCTTATCAGTTTTTCATAGGAAAATCTTTAAAAATCTTCTTCTCTGAAACTGTAAGGCCTAGACCTTTGATATTTGGTATGTACCATGATCTAATGGTCCACTACAAAATTTGTTCAAATTATGACCCTCGGGTCAAAAATGGTCCCGCCCAAGGGCTTATCAGTTTTTCATAGGAAAATCTTTAAAAATCTTCTTCTCTGAAACTGTAAGGTCTAGACCTTTGATATTTGATATGTTGCATGATCTTATGGTCCTTTACAAAATTTGTTCAAATTATGACCCCCGGGCCAAAAATGGCCCCGCCCAAGGGCTTATCAGTTTGTCATAGGAAAATCTTTATAAATCTTCTTCTCTGAAACTGTAAGGCCTAGACTTTTGATATTTGGTATGTAGCATGATCTTATGGTCTTCTACAAAGATTGTTCAAATTATGACCCCCGGGTGAAAAATGGCCCTGCCCAAGGGCTTATCAGTTTTTCATAGGAAAATCTTTAAAAATCTTCTTCTCTGAAACTGTAAGGCCTAGACCTTTGATATTTGGCATTTAGCATGGTCTAATGGTCCTCTACAAAGATTGTTCAAATTATGACCCTCGGGTCAAAAATGGCCCCGCCCAAGGGCTTATCAGTTTTTCATAGGAAAATCTTTAAAAATCTTTTTGTCTGAAACTGTTAGGCCTAGACCTTTGATATTTGGCATGTTGCATGATGTAATAGTTCTCTACAAAGATTGTTCAAATTATGACCCCTGGGCCAAAAATGGTCCCCCAAGGGCTTATCTGTTTTTCATAGGAAAATCTTTAAAAATCTTCTGAAACTGTAAGGCCTAGACCTTTGATGTTTGGTATGTAACATAATCTAATGGTCCTCTACAAATATGTAGCTTGGCTTGTGGTCCTCTGCCAAGAATGTTCAACTTACGACCCTGGCCTCTGGGCAAAAATTGGCCCTGCCTTGGAGCTTATCAGTTTTTTATGGGAAAAATATGAACTATTATTTATCTCTGAAACCATTAGGCTTAGACCTTTAATTAATGGCATACTGCTTTGCCTTGTGGTTCTCTACCAATGTTGTACAAATGATGACTTCTTGGTCAAAAATTTCCCCGCCCCTGGGGTTATCTCAGGTGAGCGCTTCAGGGCCTCATGGCCCTCTTGTTTTAATAAATGATTTTTTTTTCCGGAGATTTTTTCTGTCATTCCTCAACAAAATATAAATGCTTTATTTCTATAACCCCATCTCTGTGTCAAATGTACTAGTTGGGGTATTAATCACCTTTAGCGGTAGTTCTAGTTTAGTTTCATTTAGCATTAGCATAGACAGGCCTGTCTACAAAACATAGTTCAATGCCAGTGCTTGGCTTTTTGGGCATTTGTCACCTATTGTGACACATTTCTGGTTACGAGAGTTATGGGAGTTACGGGACTTTGAAATTTTCTTCACTGTACAGTAAAACCTCTCTAATCTGAATGTTCACTGTAGTATAGAAATCGGTTTTATATACAGGTGGCAGCTTAATGCAGTGCAAAAGTCATGCAGAAAGCTCCTGTAGGAGCTTTCTGTATTACTTTCACCCTGCATTAAGCAGCCACCTGCCTAAAAGTATCTAAATTCTCCTCTAATGGAATTCTTGTTTAGAGGGGTTTTACAGTATAAGGTATAGTGAAAATTCTTGTGTGTCCAACTCCTCATACACCATTGAGGTGTGTCCAACTCTTAATACACCATTGAGAGATATTGTTTCAAACTTTCACAGATGGAACAACCTTGATGCGAAGATTGTCATAAGGAGGAATCTTTGCTATGACCATTATTACTAGAATTATGGTTCTTTGCAAAATCTTCTTCAGTGTATAATATATAGTGAATAAACTATGGCCAATTTTCAATAGAAACATATAGTGAAAACTTTTAAAACCTTTATCTGAAACTGGATGCTTTTCAGCTTTTATATTTGCCACATAGCCTTATGTTCAGGTCCTCTACAAAAGTTATATAAATAATGCCCCTAGGGTCAAAACTGGCCCGCCCCAGGGGTGGCCAGTTTTCTGTAGAAACGTAGTGAAAATTTTGAAAATCCTCTCCTCTGATTGTCTGGTGAGAGTTATCAGGGCCATCATGGCTCTCTTGTTACTAGAGTTACAAGACTTCGTAAATGTCTTTGCTATAAATATATAGTGAAAACATCTTGTGTGTCCAACTTCTCATACACTTCTCATATACAACCTAGGAAATTTGTTTCAGACTTACACACATAAACAGTCTTGATTTGAAGATGGTTATAAAGTAGTAAATTTCTTGGGGTGACCATTTTTGCCAAAGTTGCAAAAGTTTTTTCACCTGAAAACATGCTTAATTCAGAGACAGTATCGCCATAGATTGGGGCATCCATGTCCTATGGACACAATTCTAGTTAACTCTTTAAGACAGTTCCTACAGGATCTGTCTGATCTGAGACTACTCTTTTTTTGCAAATGTGTTAACCCTTTTTCTCCTTCTTGACTCTACCCTTGTAAGCGCAACTTCTCTAAAACCATTCAACAGAATATCATAAAACCTTGCATGTAGCATATTGTCAGGGATTTTTCCTTCTGAAAGTTTTACTGGGATTTATGTCCCTTTCAACTTAGAAATCACTAGTTAATAGTGAAGGAAAACCCAGTTTGATGTCGTTTTTACATTTCTTTTTTTATGCAAATGACATAATTTTGACACTTATAGACTATAGAGCAGCAATACAGTAAAACCTCTCTATAACGGCCACTAAATTGTGTTAATTAGTTGGTATTTTGGACAAGTGACTGCTTAAAGTAAGGTGAAAGTAAAACAGAACGCTCCTATAGGAGCGTTCTGTTTTACTTTCACCTTGCTTTAAGCAGCCACCTGCCTTTAACACAAATACTTGATGTCATTTAGTGGCCATTATAGACAGGTTTTACTGTAATTTGGGAAATGGACCATTTGTAAATGTTTGATGGCTGCTTGTCCAATAATGTGACTTTTATATCCTTTATAAACAGGCCTTCCAGAAGAAAGAAGCTGAGGAGAAGAGTAAACCTAAGTTTGAAAAAATATCTTCTCCGTCAGAACGTCTTGCCGATTCCTTCTCAAGGAAGAAAGTCCGCACAAGTAAGCTCTTGAGTGGAGACATTGATGTGAGACATGCTTATAAAACCAATCAAAAACTTGAGAACGAATTCAGATTCAACTAAAAGGTTTTATAAGCATGGATAAAGGTGTCTATGTCATGTGAGTGAGTGAGGTCTGCATGTGAGGTTTGCATGTAAGGTCTGAGTATTCTTTTCATTTATTCTATTTCAAATGATGAGCAGTAACAATTACAGTGTAAAATTGTAGATACAATTCCATTTGCCAGTTTATCTGGGTTCATGCTTATAAAGATTTTAGTTGAGTCTGAGTACGTTCTCAAGCTTTTGATTGGTCAGATTTGAGCCTTTGGCTCAAATCTGACCAATCAAAAGCTTGAGAACTCAAATCTGACCAATCAAAAGCTTGAGAACGAAACTCAGACTCAACTAAAAGCTTTATAAGCATGGACACTGGTTGTTTTTAGTTCAACTGGTACAAAATGCCAAGGTGAACTATTTGGACCACTCTGCATCTCATCAGGAGCCAAACTGTTTATTACTGTGGTAATGGTTTTGTAAACAAGATGAACAACAATTGCAGCAGATGACAAACTTTGCAGATGACAATAAAATGAATAAATGGAAGTATTGAATACAGAGGTCCAGATAAGATGCGTAAAGTAAAATATTTTCAATAATATCTCCTTTATTTCTCCACCAAACCCTATGTTGTGACCACTCTTTAGAATCGTCTCTTCGAGACGATCCTAAAGAGTGGTCACCACATAGTGTTTGGTGGAGAAATGACGATTTTAGTACTTGAGTATTCACATTTATCTGTTGCTCTGAGTATTACAGGACACTAAATTGCAAAATTGAACAGTCAGTTTATACCATTTGAACTACTTTTACCCATTCCTGCATAGGCTAGTTTTAGACCCAACCTCTTTGAATAAATCGACCGAAAAGGAGCATTTACTAGAGAGAAGGAAAAGTTTAGAAATATGTATTTTTGAAACCATTGTGATGTATATAGCATTTGCACCCGAGGAGCAAATGCTCTTTCATTATGATCAATATGAGAATGGGTTTAACCCTTAACTCCATATCGAGGGATTGGTGCAAAACTATTCTAACTCCTTCACTTTGTGAAGGAGTTAGAATAGTTTTGCACCAAGCCCTCGATATATACTGGATTATCTCTAATAAATGCCTTGGGCCTTGTAGCATTTTTTGAAAGGAGCTTCTTGCATATTGTACATAAATGGTGAGTGCTTTATTTTAATGCAGAATAAAAGCAATGCAGAAAGCATTTATGTGAACTTTCTGCATTGCTATCAGTCTTTATTAACCCTTTACCCAATAGCCTGTTTCTAGTTTTGAAGACATATGACCACTTAAAGCAGGTTGAAAGTAAAGCAGAATGCGCCTTAAGGCGCATTCTGCTTTACTTTCAGCCTGCTTTAAGCTACCACCTACTAGGATATAGAAACTATTTATTATGCAATATGTTCATGACTGTATGAATTTGAACTATTTTCTTCAGCGGAGGAATAAATCAAACACGCTAAAAGCCGCTTCTATCAGGTAAAGGGTTAAGCTAGCACCTGTATTTTGAAAAATTTCTTTATTTAATGGTTATTGCATAGAGTGTTAGTTGTTTTCTTTGTCATTAATTTTTTCCCCAAGAAGTAATGGGAATTTATTAGTGAGGGTGTCTTTATTAGGGAGATTATGGTAGTCCATTTGTAAACAGGGTAGATCCAGATCTGGGGTGCTCTGTGTGCTTATAAGGTAATGTACATTTTTTTCAACAGTTTTGGTAATGGGCAAAATGGTCATGCTCATTTGCCACTGTAAACATTCAGTTTATCTATATTCAAGAAGTTGTTATTTCTTACCTAAATATTCATGGAGTATGGGTTAAAATGATACTAATGGAGCAAAACAATTGGATAGTTCCTGATTAAATTAAAAATCTATTTAGTGTTAATTATACCCCCCACAAACAATTATTTTTTTTATTATTTTTTTTTATTTTTTTTTGGGGGGGGGGGGGGCCTAAATAGGAGTAATTTTGGTGTTCAGTTGGTTGGTCTTCTGTTGACTTTTGTTTCTACTTGGTTTCTAAGTAACCACTGACTGGAATCCAATGAAACTTGACATGATGCTTTATCATAAAGAGGACATTTGCATCCAATTAAATTTTTTCAGCTGATTGATTTTCTTACAATGTTATACTTCTTTTTGTTTAAAAAAAAATTGTTGGTCTGTTGACTTTTGTTTCCGTTCGGTTTCTCATTAACTGCTGACTGGAATCCAATGAAACTTGACATGATACTTTATCATAAAGAGAACATGCCCTTTCCAATAATAGTTTTACAGTTGATCTATTTTCTTACAGAGTTATACCTGTTTGATTTTTGGTCTATTGGTCGGTCTGTTGACTTTTTCCCATGCGGTTTCTCAGCAACTGCTGATAATAGTTTTACATTTTATTTATTTTCTTACAGAGTTATGCCCCCTTGAATTTTTGTCTATTGGTCGGTCTGTTGACTTTTTTCCCCACGCGGTTTCTCAGCAACTGCTGACTGGAATCCAATTTAAGTTTTGTGTTGGTCTGTCTGTTGACTTTAATTCCATACGGTTTCTCAGTAACCCCTGAATGGAATCCAATGAAACTCCTGCGCATCCAATATTAGTTTTACAGTTGATTTATTTTCTTACAGAGTTATATCCCTTTGAATTTTGGTCTATTGGTCAGTCTGTTGACTTTTTCCCACATGGTTTCTCAGCAACTGCTGACTGGAATCCAATAAAACTTGACACGATGCTTTACCATAAGGAGGACATGCGCATCCAATTATAGTTTTCCAGCTGATTGATTTTCTTTCAAAGTTATATCCCTTTATTTAAAAGTTTTGTGTTGGTCTGTCTGTTGAATTTTTTCCTGTATGTTTTCTCAGCAATTGCTGACTGGAATCGTACAAAACTTTATCATGATGAGGAGATGGGCATCCAATAATGAAATAATGTTTAAAGTTATGCCCCTTCAAATTGTATAAAGTTTTTACTTTTGACAGTCATGTTTGTTCAGTGATAGTTCTAGTTGTTACTGCATTGCTGTATCCTTGAAGTCTATTTTTTTTCAATTAAGCTGCTTAATGTCTGCTCAAACTCTTATATGGGGAAATTAGAATTTGTTCTGTTACTTGTAGAAAAATATTATATGATGTTTTTCTATCAACCTATTTTGCCTTCTCACACTTTTTCGTCATAAAATATATCACTTATAACTGTAGGAATGAGATTTTGAGAGATTTTTTCCTCAGTTTGTTCTTTTTCATAGTACCTGCCAACATTCCTCATAATCCTGTTTACTATTCACAGATAGCAAATTTATCAAATCCTATGGCGACCTGACGGTAGAGATAGTTCAGGGTGACATAACTCAGGAGAGGTCAAACGTTATTGTCAATAGCATTCTTCGTGATTTGAACCTTGCCACAGGAAATGTGTCCAGGGCCATTCTAAAAGCAGCTGGATCTGGTATTCAGACAGAGTGCAACACTCCAGGTGAGTAAACTAGTAACTGTCAGTCCTTTTTCCATATTTTGCTGGAAAGGGTGGCAGAGCCTTTTCAATGGGAAATATATATCGTAAAATGTCAAATTTGAGAAAAAAAAATCAATTTTTTTGTTTGCCTATAGCAATAACTTTAATTTTTATATTGAATCATGATGGCTTGAACAATTTTGTATGAGAGACACCTAAGCAATATTCCTGCAAAATTATACAGAAATCTGCCATGTGTTTTTTTTAAATTTTCTCTCTAGCCATATATGGAAAAATAACAGTGCCCCTGGCTACAATGTTT
Organism: Azorinus chamasolen; assembly: GCA_963576725.1. Taxonomy (NCBI): domain Eukaryota; kingdom Metazoa; phylum Mollusca; class Bivalvia; order Cardiida; family Solecurtidae; genus Azorinus; species Azorinus chamasolen. The sequence goes on along the minus strand of OY755245.1, from coordinate 57,191,787 downwards.
TTAACAAATTAATAAAATTCATTTGAACAATTTTAGTAGAGGGTTGTCTAAGACAGTTTCTACAAAATTATACAGATTTCAGGAGAAAATTAATTTCAAATATTCTCTACAGCAATAAAAGGAAAATAAGCCCATACACTGCCAGATATGTTTCTAATGAATCATTAGACTCCGATCTGTCACAGATTTCACTTGATGCCTATTCATTCATAATTTTGCAAGATTATTAACAGAGTGTTAATTAGCTTGGATCCTGATGAGACGCTGAGTTACATGGCGTCTCATCTGGATCCAAACTGGTTGCAAATGCCTTTTAGATTGCGCTTAGCAGGCAAAGGGTTAATAAAATTTTGATAGCCATATACGAAAAATGTCAGAACCATTGTGATGTATTAGAAAGCATGACGGCTTGGCCAACAGGGGCAGGGATTATTTCATTATGTGGCTTCGATGAAAAGTCTTCTCTGAAACCAGTTGGATTTCAATAAAATATTGGAGGAATGTTCGGTAGGTGACCCTATTCTAAAAAATTCAAACCATCAACATTGACAAAGACCATGACCATCACTGATGAGGCTAGATTTCTGTACATTGCTAAAGGGGATAATTTTGTAAGAATATTTGAAAATTGCTAAAATTATTGTATTTACTGAAAAAACCATGGCTGCCAGGCAATGGGCTTGTTGTTAGATTTTTAGCTCACCTGAGCCAAAGGCTCAAGGTGAGCTATTGTGACCGCCTGTCGTCCGTCGTCCGTCTGTCCGTCTGTCCGTCCGTCTGTCCGTTCACTTTTATTTCAAATGACTTCTTCTCCTAAACCACTGGGAGGATTTCAACCAAATTTCACAGAAATGTACCTTAGGGTGTCCTCTATCAGTTTTGTTAAAATCATGACCCCCGGGCAAAAAATGGCCCCGCCCCACTACTTTTACAGGGTTTTTTTTTAAATCTTTAAAAATCTTCTTCTCTGAAACCACAATTTCTAGAGCTTTGATATTTGGTATATAGCATCATCTAATGGTCCTTTACCAAGTTTGTTAAAATGATGACCCCCGGGCCAAAAATGGCCCTGCCCTTGGGCTTGTAGTTTTTACATAGACTTATATAGGGAAACCTTTAAAAATCTTTTTGTCTGAAACCACATAATCTAGAGCTAAGATATTTGGTATGAAGCATCACCTAATATACCACTATCAGGTGTGTTCAAATAATGACCCCTGGGCCAAAAATGGTCTCACCCTGGGGTTTTATGCTACTTAACATCTGAATCTGTAACACTTAAAAGGTAATTTCCTCACAGTTATTTCCCTTGTCCCATCAGCATAGCCATAAGGGACAAAGGGAGATAACTGCATTGGAGTTCTAGTGTCATTCTATTTATATCTATTTATGATAAAATGTTGAAGGTGAATCAGTGTAGCTGTTTTAGAAGGCATAGAAACAGATCTGTCAAATTCCATTAGCAAATAGCAGACACTGATCCTACAGGAGCCACCTTATCTGGGTCTACTCTGTTTGCAGATGCATGAAAACAAGTTTATATGAGGGAAATTAAGGGTTAAATGAACAACTCCAGATCCTTCAGTTCAAAGGTTACAGCACTGGGCAGTAAAATCTCTCCAGGTCAATGCATGACTCTTAACTCTTTGCATGCTAGTGGTGAAACTGTGATTACCTATGCAAACAGTTTGGATCCAGATGAGAGGCCGCATACTGCAGCGTCTCATCAGGATCCAAACTGTTTGTCATCTTAACCATATTTTTGCAATAAAAAGAAAGTAAGTTTAATTTAAGAATTGAAGCAGATGACAATAACTTTTTGTTGCAGACGAAACATTAAAGGCATTTTGACCCATTAACCCCAGTGTGTAGTGTTAGTGATAGCTAGATGTTACATGGTGTCTTCCAATGTCTCTCAAATTAGATGTGAGAGATATTGGAAAGTAACAATTCAGCCAATCAAGGAAAATGATCACCATCTAGACTTTTGATCTGGGTCCAAACCCAACTGATGTAAGTCATGGTAATGTTTAAGAAAACTGTGAAAACATGATTATGCAATGGCCCAACTGATATAAGTCATGGTAATTCTTAAGAAAACATGATAATGCATTTGCCCCCCTAACAATGATAGGTGTTAAAATTACTACTGCTGCCCAAAAAAGCATCTTAAATATAACATTTTTATATAAAATTTGATGACAACACATTAAAAATTCCTAAAATGTCTGAATTTTGTATGATATTAATGAAATAACTGAGTAAATATAACTTAATTATAACAGTAGACGTAACGCTTCTCAATTTCAATTGTTAAAAATACTAATGACCCGTTTAATTGAATTATCATGAGATATTCACACCTAGATCTAGAATTATTTCTAAACACCTATTAACCCTTAACCTATTTGCTTTGACAAAAATTGATCTGGGACTACTCTTGTTTGCTAATGCTTAAAAAATTGTTATTGCCATAAATAGAAGTTTTAGCTTTGAAAAAAACTGTAAAATCAAATCTATATCTTGTCAAATGTAAACAGAGCAGACCCTGATCAGACAGCTTCTATAGCAGCCTTCTGATCTAGTCTACTCTTATTTTTAATGTGTAAAACACATTATTTCTCTGAAGAGAAGTTTTTGCTTTGACAAAAACTGTAGAATCCGATCTATATTGTGTCAAAAGAAACAGAGAAGACCCAGATCAGACAGCTTCCGTAGGAGTCGTCTGATCTGAGTCTACTCTGTTTGCTAATGCATGAAAACAGCTTTATATGAGGGAAAGGGTTAAACGATTTTTAAAGATATTCTTATTGGTCATTTCACACAAAAACTGGCATTATGTACTGCCTAGCACTTTATTTGCCTATATACCTGGGTCAAGGTATAATTGCATTAATTGCATAGCTTTATTGAAGTCATTTGAATTTCTCAAAGACCAGTTTTAGGCATTTTGAGCTAAGGCAAAAATGGCACAAGTTGTAAACAGTTTAGATCTTGGTCAACCAGTCACTTGGTATTAGTTCTGAATCCAGTTCAAGTTTATTCAGCAGTGAAAGGGTGAAAGCAGTGCACTAAGCTTATTTCATCTGCTAGATTGTTTTCCACTGAAAAATTAACATGTCAATATACATGTATTACTGTAACTCAGGTGAGCGATATAGGGCCAATGGCCCTCTTGTTAAATAATTTGTCCAATATGCTATATACATGTTAGAGCACAAGACATATGATCTCAGATGAGCGATTCAGGGTCATCATGGCCATATTGTTCATGTTTTGTGAGTGCCGTTAAATATTTCTCAGTCATATAACCTTTTTTCATGTGTTATATTTTCTAGCAAACCAGAGTTTAATGGACAAAACTGGTTTAGTGGAAACAAGTGCAGGGCACATGACTTTCTGTCAAAGGATCTTTCATGTAGAATCCAAGACCACTGAATCTGACTGGATGAAAGTTGTGCTCACATGTCTGGAGAGGGCAGATCAGAATGGGTTTATATCCATGTCTTTCCCAGCTTTGGGAACAGGTACTTCTTACATAGTGTAGTACAGTAAAAAAAAGCTCTAAAGCAGCCATCAAAATGAGGTCGAATTCTGGGTTTTAAAGGCAAGTGGTTGTTTAATGCAGGCTGAATGTTATGCAGAAAACTCCCATTGGAGCTTTCTACAATACTTTCAGTCTTCATTAACCCATTCCCACTTAGGTTATTTTTAGACCTAACCTCTTTGAAAAAATCTACCCAAAATGGGCATTTACTAGAGAAAAGGAATTTTGTAGTTTTTAAACCATTCTGATAAATAGAGCATTTGCTGCTATGGAGCAAGTGCTCTATTTATCAGAATGGTTTAAAAAATGACTTTTACAGAAGCAACCACCTGTCTTTAAAGACATTTATTTTAGTGCATGAAGTGGTTACTTTAGAGGGGTTTTATTGTAATAACGATATACTTTGTATCTAGTTTTGAGTGAAATCATGATAATCTTTTTGCATGATTTGGATCCAGATGAGAAACTAAAATATTCTGCCTCTCATCAAGATCTAAACTGTGAATATAAGTCTTTCTACACCTTTGCAAACAGAGACAGCTCCTATAGGAGCCTTCTGATCAGGGTCTGCTCTGTTTGCTTATGAAATAATATAGATCTGATTCTAAAGTTCTGCCACAGTCAAATGATTTCTGTGTTCATGTACCATTTTAAAACTCTAATCTAATTAATTAATTAATCTAATCTATTAATCTTAATATTCACACTAACCTTACATGAATATCCATGGTGTAAAGACTAAACTCTTACTAGATGAATATTCGTGCAAGTCTCAGCCCATTATAAATACAGTAATGGAAAGTTAGTAAATATTGCTTCATGTCAGATTTTGAGCAGACATTTTTTTTTCAGGTTATACTGTAAGATAAGAAAATCTATTGCAGTAGAGAATTATACACATATATGTAAAATCTAATAAGCACACCGAACAGAACCTTCATCAGCCTACTCCAGCTCCTAGTGGAAAAAGTAGTAACCCTTTTCTCCATAGGCTATTTTTAGATCCAACCTCTTGGAATAAATCTACCCAAAAGGAGCATTAACTAGAGAAAAGGAAATTTTTTAGAATTTTGTAATTTGAAACCATTGTATTCTCTATTTATCTCAATGGTTTCATAAAGTGACTTTTACAGAGGCGTAGAAAGGAATATTTATGGATGAAAGGGTTACTCTTTTCAAATCTGAATTTTTATTTTGAATAACCTGTCAGTATTTAACCCTTTCCTTCTTTTAAACATGTTTCCATGTGTCTACAAACAGAGTAGACTCAGATCAGATGGCTCTTATTGGAGCCGTCTGATCAGGGTCTGTTCTGTTTGCTTATGAATACAGTTTGGATCCTGATGAGATGCTGAGGTTTCATCTCAGAAACTTGTTGTCTTATTAAGTTTCTTTTTTTTGCCAAGAAAAAACATTTGAGACAGGCTCAAATCTGACTAAAACGTTTTATGGAACCAGACATTATAACTGGATATCTGATGAAGTTTTACACTGTATGGGTCTTCACTGTTTGCAGCAATGTGATACAACAATTGTAACCCAGAGAATAGCTCATTTGAAAACTGACAAGGTTTTGCTCAGCTGATAAAGAGTACGGAGTATCCTCGGTTTTATTCTCAGGTGGGAAAGGATGTTCACCAGAGAGTATGACAAAGGCCATGATTGAGGCTTTCAAGCAATATGCCAAAGGAGTACACTACAAACATTGCCTGAAGCAGGTCAGGATCGTCATATTCCAGCCAGAGATGGTCTCCAAGTTTGTTGAAGCAGCTCAAGACCATCCAAAATCTCTGAAATCCTTAAGTATGTTATGCTTTTTCAAAGCTCCAGATAAGATGCTTAAACTAAAATATTTTCATGTATAACTTCTTCTTTTCTTCAAGAGAATTCAAAAGAGTCACAATATGGAGTTTGGAGAAATGATGATTTTAGTTTTTGAGTACGCACTGTTATCTGTACAGTACAGGCCCCGCGGATTTTTTGTTTTCCGTTTTACCAGCGCGGACAAAATTATTTGAGAGCGGGTTTCCAGCACGGACAATTTTTATGGATCACCGCGGACAAATTCTGTGTCCACCGCGGACCGAAATTTACCCTACGGGATATTACCGCCGCCGAGCCATCGCTGTCCGTGCTGATATCAGCGTGGATTGCGGGGCATCACCGCGGACACTACCTTTATGACTGGCAGTCGTTTAATCGATTTAGGTATAAATTATTTAGATAAGATATATACAAAAGCTTACATGTATATATAAATACACATGTGCATTTTTTTTTCAACTGAAGAAACGCATATTGAATATACTGTCAGATCTAGAATTCAAAATGAAATTAGATAGCATACGTAAATTGATAGCCATCACCCAAAAACCCGAGACTGAAGCGGTTTCTTTCTGTTAAAACTTTAATTTATATAAGATTTTAACGATTACCAGACTGTAAATGCTCGAGAAAAAGAAATAGATACAAAATATCAGCAACAATTGTTTTCACAATCTGATTTTCAGAAAAAGAGTAGCGCAGAGATTATAGATGTCAGGAGCACTCGGTCATATTTGTTTCGACCCCACGCGCGCATTAACCCTTTCCCTGATCTATATTTGTTTCAAATTTCAATACAAATGTACCTACTGAATATTCATGGACAAAATAGTGATAATTAATTATGGAAGGTGGAGCATTGTAGACATTTTAGGAATGCAAATAAACATATATATCAAATTCTATTAGCAAAATGAGTAGACCCTGATCAGGCAGTTCCTCTAGGAGCGGTCTTATCTAGGTCTATTCTCTTAGCAAATGCGTGAAAACACGTTTATATGAAGAAAAGGGTAAAAGGGTGGAGAGTTGTATCTCGGGAAAACCATTATTTGTTTACTTCTTGAAATACTTCTTTTTGAAACCTTAACAATTTACTCCATAGTTTCTGTTCAGTATTGATGACAGATGTTTGCTTCAAACAGGCTGAATGGGACTATTTTGTGTTTTTCTCAGCCTGCTTTAAGCTACCGTCTATTGTGATATAGAAATATTTCCTATGGCGCATATTCATGCAAGTGGAACTATTTTTGAGTGGAGGAATAGATTAACGCACTATAATGAGCACCTATGGAGTAAAGGGTTGAACTGGGGTATCATTCGAAGAAGAGAGGCAAACAGTTGATTAAATAATTATTAAGTTCGAAACGCATCTACACTAATACTACGCATCTACACTAATAATCTATACTGTTACAGCTATTCTTGTTTGACCGACCAGGTAGTGCAGCTACAATGTTTAAGTCGATATCAGAATTAAGATGAAAACTATGGTAGCTTATTGTATTTTACTTTAATTTTGAAACGGCGCAAAGCAGTCGCCTGCATAAGTCAATACTCTGTATAAAACACCCACCTGAAATAACAGATAGCCAAATATTGGTATGTCGTTGTCTTTCAGATGAGTTCAAAGCTGCGATCGTAATGTTATTCATTTAAGTCATATTAACCCTTTTCATACTAGTAGCATATATTGACACAATTTAAAAACAGTGCAGACCCAGATCAGACAGCTCTTAGAGTCTGTATGATCAGTGTGTGCATTGGTTTCTTATAGGATCTGTCAAGCATAAATTGCCATTCGTCCTGGGGAAATTATTACTCCATTACCAATATAAAAGTTGATATGATAGATAGTCATACGTAATTCATTCATATCTGCGGGAAGAGAGAGAGAGAGAGAGAGAGAGAGAGAGAGAGAGAGAGAGAGAGAGAGAGACACACACACACACAGACAGAAAGAGAGACAGAAAGAGACACACAGAGAGACAGACAGATAGACAGAGACAAAGAGACGGATAGGGACAGAGACAGACAGACAGAGAGGGAAGAGAGAAAGAGGTGGAAGAGACGGACAGAAAGAGAGAGAGAGAGGGGGAGAGAAAGACGGGGAGAGAAAGAGGGAGAGAGAGAGAGAGAGAGAGAGAGAGACGGGAGAGACGGGGAGAGATAGATTTTGACGTCCCTTCTGGCCTTGTGATTGCGTATCATTGTAAATCAGATAGCGTGGATGGATATCTTGTATACTCAATTTCTTAAAATAATACTTACATGTAAAATAACATTGACTGGTTTTTAACCTAACGTCAAACCCTCACCGACATCAATTTCAAGCTTATAGAGATTGTTTTATTTAACCCTTTCCCTGTTCTATGTTTATTCAAAATTTCAATACCTACTGAATATTCATGGCCAAAAATAGTTATAAATGAAATATGGAAGGGGGAACATTGCAGCTATTTAACAAAGCAAAGAAATATATCTATCAAATTATATTAGCAAACAGACGAACCCTGATCAGACGGCTCATCTAAGAGGTCAGAGAAGACCCTTCTCTGTTTGCAATTGCGTGAAAACACGTTCATATGAGGGAAAGGGTTAAAGTACAATATGAAAAATATTTGAATACAAAATACCCATTCATTCTATATTTAATATTGTGGGAAATATAGATAGCCGCTCATCAATTATGAAGAGCAATATCAATTATTGGTGATTGACACACCTATAGGTGACAGTTGATTGGATTATGTCTTTTCAATGGGTGGGTCTTAAAGATACTGAACCAATGAGCTGTGACATCTTGATAGTAGCAAAAGAGCGGAAATACCCGATAAGACTTTCTTTAAAGTTGTCGGAACTTTAATGATGACCAAATAATTAACACAATGATGACCATAAATCAATGACCCCCTGCGCTGAAACACCAGGGTAGTTTCCGTACATTGTAGAGCACGCAAAGCGATCATTGTTTTAATGTATGACAAAAACATTTGACCCTCATTATACTGAATTATCGTCCGCTTCAAAAATGTAGTCTGAAAAATAAATGAAATAAGCATTGCTTTAGTTCGTTGAAAACAAACAGAAAAATGAGAGTCAGACATATTTGACCCTAGTAACACTCTGAGTAACTCATCATCTGTTCAGTATACAAACTGTTTGTAAATATTAAGGAAGCCACGCTCAGCGGGCTAAGGGTTGATCTGCATGTTTTTTATCTTTCTCCTATAGAGAATGTCCAAGTTACCTACATTTATTATGCTGAAATAATTTGCTTTTAAATTTGTTTTTTTTTGTTTTCTTACCGGGTTTCCTTCTGTCTTCTTTTAAAATAAAAATAGATTAAATTTTGTTTCGGCGTAAAAACATGGAATTAGTGTTAGTGTATCATTTTCAAAGGCAAGTGACTGCTTAATGCGGTGTGCGGAAAAATGCCATTGGAAAAAAAATGCCACCGGAAAAAAATGCCACTGGAAAAATGCCACCCTGATTTGGAAAAAATGCCACTGGAAAATATGCCACTGGACAAAATGCCACCCTTTTTTCAAAATTATTTTTTAACCTCCCAAATAGGGGACAAAGGTCCGGGGGGCAAGTGTCCGGGGGCAAATGTCCGTAAACCGAAATACCGATATCATAAATATTTATTAAATTTATTTTTAAAATAGCTTATGTACTGAGGCTGATTTCGTATTGGAACAAAACTATAGAGTTAGATCCAACATAAATTCATAAGCAAACAGAGAATACCCTGATCAGACGGTTTCTATTAGAGCCATCGTATCCGTGTCTACTCTGTTTGCAAGCACGTGAAAAGCGTCGATGCTCTCAGAATTTTTACTTCTGTTGCCGGGTCATGTCAGACGTGCGGATCTTCAGCTGAAGCGTAACCTAAAGTTTGGTTGTCGGTGGGTTTCAACCATTTCCCTGTTTAATATTTATGTCAGAAAAGATAACATCATAATATTTATAAGTTGATTTTTATAATGGTGTAGGTACGCGGTCCATGACTTTTCTTGGTACTGGTAGAAAATGTAGAGTCAGATCTTATATAATTTCACAAGTAAACAGTGCTGGTCCCGATCATACGACTCCAATAGGCGCCTTCAGATATTGGTCTACTCTGTTTGCAAAGGCATGGAAATTGTTTATATATGGTAAAGGGATAAGCAAACAGAGAAGACTCCTGGTCAAACAGCTTTTATTTAAGAAATCTGATCTGAGTCTTAAATAAATAAACATATTTTTATGAATTGTATAACTATGAAAACATTCTTATTATTCTATTCCTTTTCTGATTAACCCTTTCCCTGTTCAGTATTCATGTAAGAAATAATGATATCATGAATATTTATAAGCTAATGTTTTAAATGACATTTGTAGACAAAATTGTTTTGATGTTGGTAGAAATTGTAGAGTCGGGCCTATTACAATTCCATAAATAAACTGAGCAGACCCAGATCATGCGTATGATCTGGGACTACGCTGTTTGCAAATGCTTGAGAACACGTTTATATTAGAGAAAGGTTTGTAGTTTAAGGTGGAATGGCCCGTCATTGTTTAACTGTAGATTCCATTCATTATATAAGACCTAAATTAGCTATATGATTTTGAATAATACACAGTGAAGACCCTGGTCAGATGGTTGCTTTTTGAGCCATCTTCTCTGGTTCTACAGTTTTCAAATGTCAGTAGTTTTATTTCCCGCATTTAACAATACAAACTATTTGTTTTAGATACTGAAAATGAATTGTGTTAGACAGTTGGAGACTATATTATTATATTACTTACTCAGCCTAAATACATGTATGCTGTAATTTACTAGCTAGACATAAGAAAATAGTAACGATGTAAAGGTGTCAGATGGTCAGTAAATCCCCTAATTTCTCAACAGGGGCAAGGGTCAGTGATCACACAAGTACCGTCTATCACACACTGTCAACAAAGTTATAAATTATTACGTAACAGGAATGCGTGTAATGAAACCGAACTACCTAACAATGTGCCAATTGTCTAAAGTTATGATTTCCCGAAAAATAGAAGATAACTATGCTTTGACTAATTAGATTTATGGCTAAGCATGATTAAACCCTACCGATTTAAAACAGTTAGATTATTGCGAATTCTAGTTCTAAAGACAGTTTAGATTGATATGATCTAGATCTTATTCTATACTAAAATACTTTTACTAGATCTGATACGGTACTTTACAGTAGCCAGAAAGAAGACATTTTACAACACATAAATGAACGCCGCGAGACTGTACATGTATATCTTAATATCTAGAACTTATTAAAACAATACGAGATTTAAAATTCTAACTACTGTTGATCTAAATTATTCAACGCGTGTATCACAATAGCCCCTCACTACAAAAGCCCCTCTTGCAAAAGCCCCTCGCCAAAATGGTCAAGGTTTACAAAAGCCCCTCACAAAAAAAATATTAACATTAATTGAACTTTAAGTGCTTTATTAAGTTTACTTTTAAAAGGAGTGTGCTAATTACCTTACTTAACGAATCTTTATAAGCTTGTCATTGAGCAAACAGGGTAGATCCAGATCAGATTGCTCAGTATTTTGATTTTGGTCTACTCTGTTTGAAATTTAAGAAAGTTAAGGAATTAGAAAATGGAAAAAATTGTGTTTAAGTTAATTGGGGTAATATTATAATAATTTATAAACAATATGGTTAATATTGCATCATTCATAGCTATTGAATCTATATTAACTGTCACAAAGCAAACATGATTGAGCCAGATCATATAGCTTTAGCTTTGATTTGGGTCTACCCTGTTTGAAATAAATATAAGGAATCTCCTCCTTGTGATCTACTATGTTTACTTTTATAAGTATAGAGTGTGCTAATTACCTTACTTAATGAATCTTGTCATTCATTAAACAGGGTAGATCCAGATCAGATAGCTGTAATTATGATTTTGGTCTACTTTGTCCAAATATTTGGTGTATAATGATTAATTAACAAAAATAGTGAAATGCTTTTGCAAGCCTTGGCCATTTTAGTGAGGGACTTTTGATCGATGGGTTTTTGTAGTGAGGGGCTTTTGTATGAGGAGCTTTTGTAGTGAAGGGCGTTTGAGTGTACCCTTATTCGACATATCAGGCATGTCCAACAAATAAATAAGACGCGGCGTCTGATCAGGATCCAAACTGTTTGCAAACATTAGAGTTTTCAAGTTTGACATGGAAGGGTTTAATAGTAAATACAACTTACAATCGGAAAATTGTGGCCTATTTCCAAATAAGGAATTGGTCATGGAATTTAAGCAGGCGACACTTTGGTTTAGACATATCCGTTTAACGAAAGCATGCGGGTGTACGAGGTCCGTGGTTTGAGGTTAAGATAAATCACGTACATGTACGCTTCTTTAATAACATTGATTAATTTAATTTGTTTGCCCCTTCACTCCCAGAATTCGGTTGCCATAACATTAACAACAGTTTAGATCCAGAACAGACATCCAATATCTCATTATCGAACCAGAACCAAAACTGATTTACACCTATATCTACGTTTTAAGAAAACATGGATTATCTTTATTCATCCATAGGATACAGGTACATCATGGCAATGAATCGATTGAGCAACATCTAAATATGCAGTACATGTGCATCAAGTAGAAAGACAAAACATGTACACAGGCAGATTTTTACACAGTAAAATATAAGCACAAGCGTAATAAAACAACCATATTATTCGAATGACTATTGAAACTGGTTAAAACGTACATTTTAAGCTGCCGAACCAAGACTAAATAATGGAGAAAACTTCTAACTTTACAACTCACCTGGCTGAATTGATATTAGATGTATTTAGTAAATAAAATCCCTAAATTATTTCGTCTGCCAGCACACTATTTATGTAGATTTATACAGGAATCATAAGAAGACCAGTGAGGACTATTCTCATAACAGAATCAATAGGTTCTGCTGGTCGTTTCCAGTAGATTTCTGATAATTAAAATTTAGACTGATATGAAACTGAAAACAATCGATTAGGAATTAGAATCGGAACCTAAAACATAGAATCGAAATGAAGACGAATTCACTAACAATGTGCACAAACGTATGCAAACTTGATACAACTTATACAACCTAGTAACTTATTGCATGTGTGTTTTGTGTTTAACGGGTGTTCCGTGTTTCTATATATAAAAAAATCTTACGTTTCGAACAACAAATGATTGAAATAGAAAGCATACTAGAATATCGCACCCATATTTTGCAGAAACGAATCAGACAATTCACGGCCAGGTCATATTCCAGTACAATCAAACGCGCCAAAAATAATGGATTTTAATGGATTAATTTGTGTTTGCCGAATGCAGAACAGTTTCGGTTTGGAATTAGTCTAAACGAACCATTTCTCGAGTGTTTTATTTCATACATTTCATATCAATTTTGCACAATATGGATGTATATATTTGTATGTACATGTAAAGTGAAAGATAGGCTGTGAAAATTAATCAAGAATATAAATATCAATCCAGGTAAGGTCCAGCGCAATCCGCAGTGGTACACCGTGGTCCACGATAACACCACCGCGAACTGCGGTGATAACGATCGCGCCCGGCGACGAGTGCCCCTGGTGAGACACGATCGCGGACCCATCACAAGCCGCGCTGGATTGCGGAAGACCGCATATCAGCGCGGACAAATAAACCCGTGTCCGCGTTGGATAAAATTGCGATGGACCGCGGAAAACAAAAAGTCCGCGGGACTTGTACTGTAGCTCTGCTTTTTAGCTCACCTGAGCCAAAGGCTCAGGATGAGCTATTGTGACCGTGATCCGTCCGACGTCCGGCGTCCGTCATCTGTCCACATTTTCAAACGACATCTCCTCTGAAACTAGTGACCCGATTTTAACCAAATTTTATCAGAAGCCTCAGTGGTAAGGGGGAACATAATGTTGTTCACATTATGACCCCTGGGCCAAAAATGGCTCCGCCCTAGGGCTTACCAGTTTTTCATAGGAAAATCTTTAAAAATCTTCTTCTCCGAAACTGTAATGCTTAGACTTTTGACATGTATAGCATGATCTTATAGACCTCTACAAAGATTGTTCAAATTATGACCCCTGGCCAAAAAAGGCCCCGCCCAAGGGCTTATCACTTTTTCATAGGAAAATCTTTAAAAAGAATCTTCTCTGAAACCGTAAGGCCTAGACCTTTGATATTTGGTATGTAGCATGATATAATAGTCCTCTACAAAAATTGTTCAAATTATGACCCACGGGCCAAAAATGGCCCCGCCCAAGGGCTTATCAGTTTTTCATAGGAAAATCTTTAAAAATCTTCTTCTCTGAAACTGGTAGGCCTAGAAAAGTTGTTCAAATTATGACCCTCGGGTCAAAAATGGCCCCGCCCCAGGGCTTATCACTTTTTCATAGGAAAATCTTTAAAAATCTTCTCTGAAACTGTAAGGCCTAGACCTTTGATATTTGGTATCTAGCATGATCTAATGGTCCTTTACAAAAGTTGTTCAAATTATGACCCCTGGGCGAAAGATGGCTCCGCCGAAGGGCTTATCAGCTTTTCATAGGAAATTTTTTAAAAATCTTCTGATGAAACTGTAAGGCCTAGACCTTTGATATTTGGCATGTAGCATGGTCTAATGGTCCTCTACAAAGATTTTCAAATTATGACCCTGGACCGAAAATGGCCCCGCCCAAGGGCTTATCAGTTTTTCATAGGAAAATCTTTAAAAATCTTCTTGTCTGAAACTGTTAGGCCTAGACCTTTGATATTTGGCAAGTAGCATGATGTAATGGTTCTCTACAAAGATTTTTCAAATTATGACCCCTGGGCCAAAAATGGCCACACCCAAGGGCTTATCAGTTTTTCATAGGAAAATCTTTGAAAATCTTCTGAAACTGTAAGACCTTTGATGTTTGGTATGTAACATGATCTAATATTCCTCTACAGATATGTAGCTTGGCTTGTGGTCCTCTGCCAAGAATGTTCAACTTACGACTCTGACCTCTGGGCAAAACTTGGCCCTGCCTTGGGGCTTATCAGTTTTTCATGGGAATTATATGAACTATTATTTTCCCCTGAAACCATTAGACTTAGACCTTTAATTAATGGCATACTGCTTTGCTTTGTGGTTCTCTACCAAGGTTGTACAAATGATGACTTCTTGGTCAAAAATGGCCCCGCCCCTGGGGTTATCTCAGGTGAGCGCGTCAGGGCCTCATGGTCCTCATGTTTTCTTTTCTTTTCTTTTCTTTTTTTTTGGTGGGGGGGGGGGGGGGGTAGCGTGTGGTAGCTTAATGCAGACTGAAAGCAATGCAGAAAGATCCCACAAAATGCAAGAAGTGCCTTTTAAATATGCCCCCCCCCGGGTCATTTTTAGGGGTAATATGGTATATAAACCCTTTGTTCAAAATATTTCAGGCAACATATTGACTCTGATGACTTGTTGACCTAGTTGAGTGATTTATGGACATCATAGCCCTTTTGTTTAACCCTTTACTCCATGGATATGCCTTTTGACACCTTTGCAAACAGTGTAGACCCAGATCAGACTACTCCTGTATGAACTGTCTGATTATGGTCTGCTCTGTTTGCTTATGAAGTTATATAGACTTGTTCTACAGTTTTTACCAGGGTCAAAACATTTGTTGTTCATATTCCATTATAGATATTCAGCTAACGAATTCACATATATTATTTCTTAACCTTGTCATCTGCTTAAAGACATTACCCAGGTCCATTCAATGATTTCCCCCCTCCCATTGTTCTCAAGCCGTCTCATTCTGTCTAGAGAGGCCCTGACATACAATTAGTCAAGGGGAACACACTCAAAAGACCATTGTTGGTCAGAACCCAATAGAAGTTCAACCCTTAAGAAGCCTACCACTAACAAACAAAGGGCCATATGCAAACAGGTTGGATCCAGATGAGACGTCAAGTAACCCGGCATCTTATCTGGATCCAAGCTATTTGACAGACAACATTTTCACAAATCTTTACAAACCATGAAGCACTTTCACATTTGAACAATGAAGCAGACAAGCAATTTAGCAGATGAATATTTTATAAGGATTAAATACATTAAAAAAACTTGAGCGCTTATGTATATCAGAGATAAAACTCTGGACATTTGGCCTGCAGTTGAATCCATTTAACCTGCAGTGGAGGAGAGCTATAATATGTTCAAACGCGCCCTTATTAAAGCTGAGAATTCAATTTTGTCTTGTAGAGCTGGCGTTCATATATACATGCCATGTTTGTTTGTACAGTGGAGAAAACGTTATCATTTCCCGTTTAAACGTATCTATACGCAAATGCATTGAAGTAAAATGTAGAAAAATACACCTTGTTGAAATATCTCAAGATATTTTTTATCTGAGTGGCAAACCGTTTGGAGCCTGATCAGACGCCGGGTTACCCGGCGTCTGATCTGGCTCCTAACTGTTTGCAATGGAAAGCCTATATGCTCCTTCTTATAGTTTCAGGGAGCATAATAAAAAATAAAAACATATACTGCATTAGTGACAATCTAATCATTTCCAAATCATCAAATGTAAGAGACGGGCCTCACATGGAACGCTCCAGTGGTTCTTGACAGGCAGACTGCTATAGCTCTTACCATGTGCCGCATGCTTTTTCACAGGTTAGCTGTAAAGACCCAAGCCGGCCAAGGGAATGTCTTTAACACATTTTCGTCTGCTTCAAGTTTTAGAGTGGGCACTTGTTCAAATTCTTTATAAAACAATAAACAGAGAATTAAAATTGCACATGAAGACAGGAAAGTTTAGCCATGACGGAAACTGTATAATCAGATCTATATTATGTAATAAGCAAACAAAGCTGACCCTGATCAAACGTCTCCAATAGGAGCCGTCTGATCTGAGTCTACTCTGTTTGCAAAGGCATAGAAAGGCATATTGTAACGGTGTAAAAGGTTAATCATTAGGGTACAGACATGTAACTTTGCAAACTGTGATCAGATAAATCTATCCAGTGTGACAGCAAGTCTGGGCATCCATTGGTTGCAAATATACAATGTATAACCTTTTAACCCTTCTCTTGCTGAATTTTAAAATACATTTCTCCTTCTTTACCCATGCCCTGTTGTATAATTACATATATCTTCACTGTGTACGCGTATTTCGCTGTGCAATCACTGCTCTGGAGTGCATTGGTTGCACAATCGACTTGTAAATAGTGCAGACCCTGATGGGACAGCTCCTGCAGGAGCTGTCTCGTCTCGGTCTTCACTATTTACTGGTATGTATATTGACGTGAATAGCAAGCGAAGGGTTAAGGTATGAATATATGTATTTATATAACATTTTATGGCATTAATATTTATGTCAGACTCCAGCTATTATCAACATTAATTAACAGATGTTTTCCTGCTCTTCTAAAACGCTTTCCTTCATATCAACGCCTTTTCATGTCTTTGCAAACAGAGTATACCCAGATCAGATGAGGCCGTCAGATCAGGATCTACTCTGTTTGCATATAGAAATTTGAAGATCTGATTATGTAGTTTCCACAACAGTGAAAAAAATCCTTTTCCATGTTCCATTTATTGATTCTGGCCATGAATGTTCATGAGGGAAAGGGATAAACAAGCGAGTACACAGGTTTACCAAACAGTATAGAATAAGGTATACAATGTTCTATGAGTCAACAGAGAAGAGGCTGATCAGGAGGCTCTTGACTTATGGGATCCTTCCAATCTGGCTCTACTCTGTTTGGAAAGATGTCAAAAGGCATCTCAAGAAAGGAAAAATGTTAACCCTTCTCTTGCTGAATTTTAAAATACATTTCTCCTTCTTTACCCATGCCCTGTTGTATAATTACATATATCTTCACCGTGTATGCGTATTTTGCTGTGCAATCACTCCTGCAGGAGCTGTCTCAACTGGGTCTTCACTATTTACAGGTAGGTATATTGACTTGAATAGCAAGCGAAGGGTTAAGGTTTAAGATCTTTTTTATACAATGATACAATGCACATTGCAGTACCCTTTTGGAAAAAAGACACAAAGGAAGAAAGTATCACTGTCTACATTTATGGTGACTCAAGAAGCCACATTGACAAAGCTGTAAACCTCCTTGACAGTTTGTATGTATGTGACAAGATACACTTATCATATCGTACGGGGGTAAGATTCCTCTTGTTATTTTGTTTTATACTCAGACCACATTTTTAGCTTGTTTGTTTTTCGAAGATTTTCTGCAGAGTTATGGGAGTTATATGAAATTTTGTCTGCAAATCTCTGTTATTCGAACACTAAAATACGTTTTATTATCAAATTTTAAGACAGTAGGCAGGTTAATTCATGGTGAAAATCATGCAGAGAGCTTTCTGCATGTCTTTCACCATGCATTAAGCAGCCACCTGCCTAAAAGGGTCTAAATTATTCTGTAAGAAAATTTTATTAATCAAGATTTTACTGTAATATAATGTTTCACTTCTCGTACATGCCTTTTTTGCATCTACACGGGTACGTTAGTAGGACCCATTACCAATGCAAAATAGGTTATGTTTTTTCCAGTTCGGGGAAAAAAATCAAAATAGAGACCAAATTTTGATTAAATTGCTATAAAAAATAATGCAAAATACACTGGAGATCCGTTACAACGTGGGAGTCCTGGGACATAAAACCGAGTTGTAACGTTTTTTTTTTTATCTGGGTACTTACATAAACTTACATAAACCCCCATCATCCTGAAATAATTTCGAACGAAACTGACTTGTTTACTTTGTTTCCCGGCCCACTCACATACTGGAAAGGTTCAACGTAATTATACAAAATTACAAATTAAATCGAGTATGATTTCAAGCAACCAAGTATATTTCATTAAACAAGCCTGTTGATGGGATGTAATTGCCTCTTGGCCTGTCAAACCCCTAATCCGATTAAACCTGCTGTGTAAAACAATAAATATGGCTGTCATTGTTTTCAGAAAATGAAAGGTCACATGTGATGTCACGTGTCATTTATTGGGGTTTTAAATTTCATTTGATTGGTCAAAGGGTACACACCCTTTTCTGCATTAGCACATAACCTCCAACCCCGCACTGAGTTAGGGGTTTAGATTTCTAATGATGTTTGTTTTTCATAATTAAAGTGCGAACTTTTGTGGCTTTGACAGTGAAAAATTCAGTACACGCGCATCTCAATTATACACACAATTAATTTGTAACGAAAGTTATGCAGTTAAGATTTTACTGGTTACCGTGCTGTTAGGGCATCATGCGCATGATACGAGCCAGTAATCAGCTCTGTGTATTACATTCATGGCGGCATATAATTCGAGTTGATAGTTGTCAGTTTTTCACAAGTAAGATTGTCTTCAATTGTTTATGTAGGGACCGGAGTTTGTTTATACCCTTTAGCCTGCTGCGGGTGGATAAGTTTACCTCAGTTTATTTTATGTTTCATTGCGATATTCAATCATATTATAAATAAGGTATTTACAAAAACAAATTTGGTGACACAGACCACCCGCGTTATATCGGATACCGCGGTAAAACGGTCCGCGTTATAAGTGTATTAAAGTTAAAATTGTACCAAATATTGAGTTTTACGTTGGAACAAATTCCCAATTATTAAAAAGCATTTTCCTGCAATTGCCAGAAAAAGACCCGTTTTATCATTTTTCCATCATTATTGTATATTAAAAGAGATATGATAATGTTTACTTTATCAATATAGAAAAAAAAGATAAAAAAATTGTTTACTTGATCATTACAGAAAAAAGAGTTTAAATGTTTACTTTATCATTGTAGAAAAAAGAATGTGAAAAGATTGCTGCAAAACAGGGTGTGGAATTGAGGTTTGATAAATCACAGAACTGTTTTAAACTTGCTGGATATAACAAGGCTGTACAGAAAGTCAGAAATGAATTATCGCAGTATACGACCAGATCTACACAGGATGATAAAGAACACAATTCATTACCAGGTGCGACCCCTTTAACCCTTTCCCTGTTCTATGTTTACATGTATTCCAGATTCCAATACCTACTGAATATTCATGTTTAGATTGATTGTGTTGATTAACGTCCCTTTCTGCTCACTATGGGTTAATTGGACGTACCAGAGAGAGGGGAGAGGATACAGGGAAACCTGGGTGCTATGCCTCACTATTATTACCAACAGAGTTTCTCTGGTTCTTTTAGATGCTTAGTGTGAAGCATTGATACATCACACCTTAGAATGGTTTATAGTCTCATCCGAAGGACTTGGTCCAGCGGGGGATTGATTCCGAGACCCCTTGTTTCATAGTTATAACGAAATATGGAAGGTGGAAAATTATGTCTCCCACCACATACTGGTGTGGGAGACATATTGATTTACTCCTGTCCATCTGTCCGTCCATCACAACATCTTGTCCACTCTCTAATTCTAAAAGTCATCAGCAAATTTTTACAAAACTTTATGAAAATGTTTGTGACTATAATATCTTGGCCAAGTTCGATATCCAGCAAGATTGTTTTGGGAACTTCAGAGTTATATCCCTTGATTTATCCAAATTTGACTTTTTTAGCCTTGTCTGTTCTCTAAGTCAAAAACGTCTCATCCGATCTTCACCAAACCTTATAAAAATGTTTATGGCTATAATATCTAGGCCAAGTTCAATATCCAGCAAAATCGTTTCAGTAACCTCAGAGTTATGGCCCTTGATTTATCCAAATTTGACCTTTTTAGCCTTGGCCGCTCTTTAGTCAAAAACGTCTCATCCAATCTCCACCAAACCGTATAAAACTGTTTATGGCTATAATATCTAGGCCAACTTTAATAACCAGCAAGATTGAACTAAGCACTTTAGAGTTATGGCCCTTGAATAATACAGAATTGGCCTTTTTAGCATTGTCCGCTCTCCAAGTCATGAAGTTTTCATCTAATCATCACCAAACCTTATGAAAATGTTTATGGTTATAATTTCTAGGCCAAGTTGAATAACTAGCAATATTGGAACAGCTACTTCAGAGTAACGTCTCTTGAATTGTTGAAAACTGGGCTTTTGTAGCTTCGTCTGCTCTCTAAATCAAAACGTCCTCATCCAGTCTCCAACAAATTTCATAAAAATGGTATTGGCCATAATGTCTTGGTCAATTTTAATAACCAGCACCATTACACCTGGCACTTTGAATTCATGGCCCTTGAATTATTCAAAATTCGCTGTTTTAGCATTGTCCATTCTCTAATTCAACGATTTTCTGTCTGACCTTGTACAAACTTCCTGAAAATCTTTACAGAATTAAAATATTGATCTAGTTAGTCTAACTGTTACAGAGGTCGAGATAAGATGCGTAAATGTAAACATTTTCAAGAATAACTTCATTATTTCTTCAACAATGCTGTGATATACAGCTGAATGCATGTAACGAAAATGTGACATGTATTTTGACATGATTATCTTTGAAAAAGGCCCTTAGTGGTCAAAATATTAGATCAGAGCAATTCAAGTATTTACATAAAAGTTCAGCTAATAAATATTCGTTATTTCATTATATATTTCATGAATATTCATGGAGTAAAGTGTGAAATGGTTTGCTATAAAGGCTACCTGCTTACTTTAACTCCCAAGAGTAATGGGACATCTAATCTCAACCTCTCTAGTGGTTTGTGAAACTGAATAACCCTGTACTTCATGAATATTCAGGTAAGAAATTATGACACCATGAACATTTATAAGATTATTTTTATACACTGGAAGGTAACTTTTGTCGTATTATGATATGGAGCTTGTCCATCTGTCCGTCTGTCTGTACCTTAGCCATATCTTTTTCCGCTCAATAACTTGACAACTATTGCCTGCTATGTTCATACTTAGTAGGATGGTTGGTCATGACTAGTAGATGACCCCATTGATTTTGAGGTCAGTCTGTCAAGGTCACAGTGACCTTCATAACAAAAATCTTGTCCGCTCAATAACTTGATAAGTATTAGGTGTGCTGTCTTCATACTCAGTAGGAAGGTAAGCCATGGTCAGTAGATGACCCCTAGTGATTTTGAGGTCAAAGGTCAAAGGCGCGGTGACCTTCAACTAAAAAATCTTGTCCGCTCAATAACTTGATACATATTAGGTGTGCTGTCTTCATATTTAGTACGAAATTTGGTCATGGCCAGTACATGACCCCTGTAGATTTTGAGGTCAGTCGGTCAAAGGTCAAGGTCACACATTGGCCTTTAACTCAAATTAATATTGTGCATGTAAAGACGACACAAACTGCAGGCATATAATGCTCCGACACATGGGGATCTTGTTTATTAATTGCGTATGAGCACAGCACAGTATGACTCAGACAGAAATTGTAGAATTTCAGAAGGGCAGGTAACCCTAAAATTAATTTTGCCATAGTTATGCCTCTTTTTCGACTCAGAATTTTCATTGTTGGTTAAGTTTTATGTTATGGTCCATGTCTGAGAAACTGTCCAAGATATTTGGTTCAAACTTGGCATGTATGTTAACTATTACAAGGGGAATCCATTTCACAAGGGAAAGTAACCCTAAAATAAATTTTGCTATAGTTATCTCCCTTTTTTTACTTAGACTTCCACTACACTATCCAGCACTAAAAAAAGTGGAGCGCTCTTGTTGTACAATAGAGTGTAACTAACACGACTACATGATTTATTAACACAAGACATTGTTAAAACTGTTGATTTCTTAATTCAGGGCAAAAATGATATAGAAAAGTCCTATGGGTAGTATAGGAGCTTAATTAAGGGCAGCTTATTTCATGGCAAAAGTGATACAGAAAGATTCTACAGGTAGTATAAGAGCTTAATTCATAGAAAAAGTGATACAGAAAGATCCTTTAGGACACTTTTGTCCTGCAATAAGCTACGGCCTGTTCTAAAATTCCAGTTAGACTTCTTTTGAGTAGTTGTATTAGCAAGACTTGACTGTTATTTTGAATAAGACTGAGACGAAAGCAAATAGTACAGACCCAGATCAAACTGCTCCTTCAGGTCTGTAATATTTGAGTAACCCTTCCTCCGTAGGGTATTTTTAGACCCAACCTCTTTGAATGAATCTACCCAAAAGGAGCATTAACTAGAGAAAAGTAAAACTTTAGAATGTTGAGCAAATGCTCTATTTATCACAATGGTTTCAAGAGGTGGTTATTACAGATGTGTAGAAAGGGGTATTTATGGAGGAAAGGGGTAAGCTTGTCTGTCCAAATACTTAAAACAATTAGGGTATACCCATCACTCTGGTACATCTACCTATTCTTGAGTTTTCTCCCTTTTTTCTGCAAAAAAAATAATCGTATTCCACTGTCTTTATTGAAAGGTTGATTGCAGTAAGCAGTTATGCTGAAGACAAAACATACAGTAACTCTTTCTTTATGTTTTGTCCTTTTCCATGTTAAATATTCATGTAAGAAATAATTACCTCTGGAATATTTATTAGCCGAAATTTTTTAATGGCATATGTACACAGGTTTTTATCCCCCTCCCTCCCCCTGAGGCAGATGTAAAGGGTTAACCCTTTACTCCATAGTCTATTTTTACCAGGTTTTCCACAGAAACCTCCGGTTATTGAAATGGTGATGTACTGCGGGCGGGCGGCTGCCAATTTTGTCCGGACAATAACTCCTATATGGCTCATGCCATTGGATTGAAACTTCATACATAGAAAGATCATGATAAGAGGAAGTGTTTTGCACAAGGTCCATAACTCTGGTTTCACTAATATTGGAGTTATGCCCCTTTTAACTTAAAAATGTGTCAGTCCATCCGTGTGTCCATCTAGTCTTGTCCGGGCTGTAACTCAGAACTCCATGGATTGATTGTGAAATCACTTGGTATAAATGTTCCTCTAGAAGGTGTGACGTGTCGCATGAAAAAACCATGTCAATAGCAGAAAGGACAAGGTCATACTTAGAGGTAAAAGGTCAAAATCATGTATATTTTTAACTGGATTAACAGATTTTGCTTGTCCGAAGCATATCTCCTACACTACTTTGGCTAGGATCACCAAATATGGTGTGTGAGTACATCTTGGGATGGAGGAGTGTCGCATACTATTTATCTGTCAATGTGACCTTGACATTGACCTTGGACTTCATTTACAAGAAAAACTTGTCCGGAGCATAACTCCTATACAGAATCAGCTAGAATCACCAAATATGGTGTGTGAGTTCATCTTGGGATTGCAGAGTGTTGCATACTATTTTTAGGTCAATGTGAACTTGGCCTTGAACTTTGACCTCATTTACCAAAAAAGCTTGTCCAGAAGCATATCTCCTAGACTACATTGGTAAGGATCACATAATACGGTGTGTGAGTACATCTTGGGATGGCTGAGTGTCGCATACTATTTATAGGTCAATGTGACCTTGACCTCGACCTTGGGCTTCATTTACAAGAAAAACTTGTCTGGAGCATAACTCCTATACAGAATCAGCTAGGATCACCAAATATGGTGTGTGAGTTCATCTTGGGATGGCAGAGTGTCGTATACTAATTTAAGGTCAATGTGACCTTGACCTTTGACTTCGACCTCATTTACAAAAAAGCTTGTCCGAAGCATATCTCCTACACTACTTCAGCTAGGATCACCAAATATGGTGTATGAGTACATCTTGGGATGGTGGAGTGTCGCATACTATTTATAGGTCAGTGTGACCTTGACCTTGGGCTTAATTTACAAGAAAAATTTGTCCGGATCATACCTCCTATATGGAATTAGCTAGGATCACCAAATATGGTATGTGAGTTCATCTTTGGTTGGTGGAGTGTCACATACTATTTTTAAGTCAATGTGACCTTGACATTGACCTTGGGCTTCATTTACAAGAAAAACTTGTCCGGAGCATAACTCCTATACAGAATCAGCTAGAATCACCAAATATGGTGTGTGAGTTCATCTTGGGATTGCAGAGTGTCGCATACTATTTTTAGGTCAATGTGACCTTGACCTAGAACTTTGACCTCATTTACCAAAAAAGCTTGTCCAGAAGCATATCTCCTAGACTACATTGGTAAGGATCACATAATACGGTGTGTGAGTACATCTTGGGATGGCTGAGTGTCGCATACTATTTATAGGTCAATGTGACCTTGACCTTGACCTTGGGCTTCATTTACAAGAAAAACTTGTCTGGAGCATAACTCCTATACAGAACCAGCTAGGATCACCAAATATGGTGTGTGAGTTCATCTTGGGATGGCAGAGTGTCGTATACTAATTTAAGGTCAATGTGACCTTGACCTTTAACTTTGACCTCATTTACAAAAAAGCTTGTCCGAAGCATGTCTCCTACACTACTTCAGCTAGGATCACCAAATATGGTGTATGAGTACATCTTGGGATGGCGGAGTGTCGCATACTATTTATAGGTCAGTGTGACCTTGACCTTGGGCTTCATTTACAAGAAAAATTTGTCCGGATCATACCTCCTATATGGAATCAGCTAGGATCACCAAAAATGGTATGTGAGTTCATCTTTGGTTGGTGGAGTGTCACATACTATTTTTAAGTCAATGTGACCTTGACCTTGAACTTTGACCTAATTTGCAAAAAAAGCTTGTCTGAAGCATATGTCCTACACTACTTCAGCTAGGATCACGAAATGTGGTGTATGAGTACATTTTGGATTGGCCAAGTGTCCCATTCTATTTATAGGTCAATGTGATCTTGACCTTGGGCTTTATTTACAAAACACTTGTCCGGAGAATACCTACTATACGGAATCAGCTAGGAACACAAAATATGGTGTGCGAGTTCATCTTGGGATGGTGGATGTCACATACTATTTCTAGGTCAATGTAACCTTGACCTTTCCCCTCAGTTAAAAAAAAGGCTTGTCCACAGCATATCTCCTACACTACTTCAGCTAGGAACACCAAATATGGTGTGTGAGTTCATCTTGGGATGGTGGAGTGTCACATACTATTTATAGGTTAAGGTGACCTTGACCTTTGACCTCATTTACAAAAAAAAGCTTGTCCGGAAATTGTCTTCTACTTACTTTAACTATGATCACCAAATATGGTGTGTGTGTACATCTTGGGATGGCAGAGTGTCACATACTATTTATAGGTCAATGTGACATTGACCTTGGGATTTATTTACAAAAGAAATTTTGTCCGAACCATACCTCCTATACCGAATCAGCTAGGATCGCCAAATATGGCATGTGAGTTCATCTTGGGATGGCGGAGTGTTGCATACTAATTATAGGTTAATGTGACCTTGACCTTTATCTCATTTACAAAAAAAGCTTGTCCGGAGCATATCTCCTACACTACTTCAGCTAAGAACACCAAATATGGTGTGTGTGTGTGTGTGAGTACATCTTAGGATGGCAGAGTCTCACATACTATTTATAGGTCAATGTGACCTTGACCTTGGGCTTCATTTACAAAAAAATTGTCTTGAGCTTACCTCCTACAATGAATCAGCTACGATCACCAAATGTGGTGTGTGAGTTCGGGATCACATACTAGTTATAGGTTAATGTGACCATGACCTTTGACCTTATTTTAAAAAAAGGCTTGTCCGGAGTATATCTTCTACACTACTTCAGCTAGGATCACTAAATATGGTTTGTGAGTACATCTTGGGATAGCAGAGTGTCACATACTATTTATAGGTCAGTGTGACCATTACTTTGACCTTTGACTTCATTACAAAAAAGCTTGTCATCCCTACACCGAATCAGCTAGGATCACTAAATATGGTGTTTGAGTTCATCTTTGGATGGTGGAATGTTTCATTCTTTTTGTAGGTCAAGTGGCCATGACCTTGACCTTTGACCTCAAATATGAAAAAAAGATTGCCAATTGGGGTAACTTGAGTTCAAATTGTGGAATACTATGCAATCTTTACTTTCATTTTGCAGTTGCAGGCCTGCTTACAAAACGCATATTGTCAGTGCTTTGCTTTGGGGGCATTTGTCACGTACTGTGACACATTTCTTGTTCTGGGAGTTATGCCCTTTTGAACTTAGAAATCACCAGTTAATAGTGAAGGAAAACCCGGTTTGATGTCGTGTCAACATTTCTTGTTAGACCCAATCTAGTCTCCCAACCTCTTTGAATGAATCTACCGAAAAGGAGCATTTACTAGAGAAAAGGAAAATGTAAGAAATGTGTAGTATTGAAACCATTGTGATAAATAGAGCATTTGCTCCTATAGGAGCAAAATGCTCTATTTATCACAATGGTTTCAAGAGCTGACTATTACAGACTAACCCTTTCCTCCATGAATATTAATGTAAGAAATAATAATGTTATGAATATTAATAGGATTAATTTGTTACAACACCAAATGGAAACAGGACATTTTGGCCATTGTAGAAACTGTAGAATCATATATCTACATGTATATTACTTCATAAGCAAACAGAGCAGACATTGATCAGATTGCTCCTATAGGAGCCATCTGATCTGGGTCTACTCTGTTTGCAAAGGCATAGAAAAGTTTTAACATTTAAGCAGACCTGTGATTACCTTTGTAAATAGATTGGATCCAGATTAGACACCACATAAGTCAGCATTTGAACAGCATCAAAACTGGTTGAGAGCCTGATTTTGTTTTTGAAAAGAAGTGCAATATAAATCCAGTTTGAAGACTGAAGGAACCATTCAGCAGTTTGAAGTGTTGACAAAGATCTTTTTTGGTGGTTATACAGTAAAGTTCCGCTAATGCGACCACCTAAAAGAGGTATAATTATGGGTGCTAGATGCAGGTGGTAGCTTAATGCAGGACAAAAGTAATGCAGAAAGCTCCCAGAGGAGCTTTCTGCATTTCTTTTGTCCTGCATTAAGCATCCACCTGCTTATAAAGGCACCCATGTTTATTCATTAAGTGGTCGCATTAGCGGGGTTTTACTGTATTTGATATCATATACACGTAATATATGTCTGAGCTTAGGTCTAAGGTTAAAAAACTTCTGACTCCGAGTTCGCTCTCAAGTTACTCTCAAGTATCTGATTGGTCAGATTTTGAGCAAACTCAAAATTTGACCAATCAGATACTTGAGACTGAAGCCGGACTCAAACAAAAACATTTATAACCTCAGGGACTGTTTGTTTTATGTTTAAAACAGTCCAAAGGGATGATGCAATATCTAAGCAGAAGATAATTGAAAATGATTCCTATGTTTCAGAGCAACATTCACGAAGTAGGCAATCTTCAGTACAAGATACACCAAGCCGGCAATCTACAGATCTCTATAGTGCAACAGTAAATATAGTGCCATTAAAATCATATGAGGCAGAATATTATAAGGTGGCAAGCAGATTTTTGACTGAAACCAGAAGTTTATACCAGATAATGCAGGTTTGTATATGAAGATATTAAAATGATCAGTAGCTTCCTAGTATAAAAGTTACTCTTATCACATTTTTAGCACGTCTGTTTTCGAAGAAAAATGTTGAGTTATGGGCGTTTTTTGTCAGTCATCTTCCCAAATTCAATTTATAGGTGGCGCTCACACTGAGTAGGTCCCACATTCGGATATATCTTCTGGTTTTATCAATTGCCATTGTATGTGTTTACTGAAGTTATTCATGCTAAGATTGATCAACAGAATGATTTAAATCATGTAGATGAAATGAAAACTTCTTAAATTTTTAACATAAATACATTTCTTTAACCATTTTGCACAAGCAGTCAGAGAGGGGGTGGGGGTAGAGGTTACACTTTTAGGACCGGGCAGTACACTTTCCTTGTCATATTAAAAATCTAACTTCATTGATATTGTATATGCCCTTATTTGTTAGATATAGTTAAGATTTTAATATTTCTTCATTTTTTTTCATTTGAGAAGCCATATTTACTTTAATTACTACATATAAAAATTTGGCCAGTTTGTATGGAAATTATAAGGTGACAATTCGCCTACAAATAGTACATGCAAATTGCAATAAAAATACACATTGAATTTATACCAATACAGTGCTCCCTCTCTACAACGACACCCTTTAGGAAACGATGATTGTATGTGTTGTTCAGAGGGAGTTGTTATAGGGAGGGAAAGTCAAACATGATTAGCTTGTTTGCAGACTCCCAGATAAGGCTATTTCGAGAACTAAAACCGTTATGCCTCAATCAAACCCTATGTTGTGACCACTCTTTAGAATCGTCACAAAGTGACGATTCTAAAGAGTGGTCACAACATAGGGTTTGATGGAGGCATAAATAAAATACGATGGACAAAAGTTGTTTCTGTAGCCTTGTTGTTTCGGAAACAGTGACATGCGTTGTTGTAAGGAGGGAATCGTTATTGGGAGAGTCGTTGTAGGGAGGGAGCACTGTAATACACTTAGAGACAAGATATGTTGAAACACTTTGAAAAATAACTATTTTAACCCTTTCCTCCATAAAAACTCCTTTCTATGTCTTTGCTGCATATAGAGTAGACACAGATCAGATGGCTCATGTTCAATGTAGGAGCTATCTGATCAGGGTCTGCTCAGTTCGCTTATGAAATAAAATAGATCTGGGTCCATGCTTATAAAACTTTTTAGTTGAGTCTGAGTTCATTCTCAAGCTTTTGGTTGGTCAGATTTGAGTTCTCAAAGGCTCAAATCTGACCAATCAAAAACTTGAGAACGAACTCAGACACAACTAAAAGTTTTATAAGCATGGATACTGATTCTATAGTTCCTACTTTCGCAAAACATTCATGTTAATATGCCATTTTAAAAATTAATCAAATTAATATTTATAATGCAATCATTTCTTACATGAATATGCATGGAATTGCATATACCCATTGAACGCCATCCATATTTTCATTATGCACCCAGCCCATGCTACCCGCAAGCCCAAGGTCAAGGTCAAATGACTTAGGAATTTTACATGCAACTAGGCTAGAACCTCCACTATAGGAGCTTCAAAATAGGAGCTTCTTGAATTGTACACAGGTGGTTGCTTAATGCAGAATAAAAGCAATGCAGACAGCTCCTAGGGGAAAACTTATATTTACATGTAGTTATTTAATCATCTATGTAAAGTGTTTTATTTTTGTTGTGCCCCCAAAGCTAGGCTTTGGCGGCATATGGTGATCGCACCGTGCGTGGGTGTGTGGGTGGGTGTGTGGGTGTGTGTACCTTTTGTCCGGAGTATATTTCCTTTGTCACATCAGCTACGGATACCAAATTTGGTGTGTGAGTTCATCTTGGGATGGCAGAGTGTCGCATACTATTTTCATGTCACTGTGACCTTGACATTGACCTTTGACCTTGATTTTACAAAAAGCTTGTCCGGAGCATATCTCCTATACCTTACCAGCTACGGATTCCAAATTTGGTGTGTGAGTTCATCTTAGGATCACAGGGGTCTGGACCGCTTCATTGGGGTCTATATGTACTATATAATGTTATTATATAGTACATATAGACCCCAATGAAGCGGTCCAGACCCCTGTGCTTGGGATGGCGGATTGTGGCGTACCATTTCCAGGTCACTGTGACCTTGACCTTGAACTTTGACCTCGATTTTAAAAAAAGCTTATACCTTACCAGCTAAAAAAAGCTTGTCCTGAGTATATCTCCTATTAGTAGGGGACAAAAAGCCTGATTTTGGCAGATTTTGTTACCTGATTTACAATAACTCCATATTTTACATATATAAACTTAACACCTTACCTAATAATTTTAGAAGGGTGGCAGAACATTCCCAATAACATTCTAGTGGAAATCATGGTTTCCATAGCAACAAGCTACAAAATGATATACAGAATTTAAAAGGACTGCCAGTTTGCTAATGGATGTAAATATGTCCCCATTGTTTACTCTTTGGAAATGAGAGATGGCTACAGTAGTACAACGATCAGATGGCGTTGTTTACAAAACAGTACGTATGTAAACACAGAAAATTAACGATTAATTAAACTGCGACATGTTGTATAGGTTAATCCAGATCTAACAGCATAACCACTACACCACTGCTTCATATCCTAATATACATGTACATGCCACAGTGTCGTTAATTTTCTGTGTTTACATACACACTGTTTTGTAAACAACGCCATCTGATCGTTGTACTACTGTAGTGTTGATTTGAAATTAAGTTAAAATAATTTTTTCCTCAATGACTAGTTACTATGGCAATAACGTATGTAATTTTGCCCAATTTTTCACTTTTTTGAAAACAGGTCCTTATTGTTTTTTCTAAATGTCTAAATAATGAATTATTGTAAGACCTTGCTATTTACTTACAAAATTACGCAAATATTATGTTATCATTCTGTGACACAGATCTGGTTGCCATGGCAACAAAAATATTCTTAAAATGATATGAAATTCATTTGTGGTTCTAAAATTGACATTTTCTAGTGAATTATAAAGTTAGCCTACATTTTCTTTTTACAGCATGTTTGTCTTGTTATTTGTATAAAGTATTGGTGTGGTCTTCCATGTGATTATTGTTTGAACATTTTATTTACAAATTAACAGTAAACATATCCTTTGTTACCATGGCAACGGCTATAAAAGAGCTATTTTTAGTGATTTTTGCACAATATTTTCGAATTATTTACAATTTTTATCAAGTTCTTTCCATCATTCTATCAAACAAACAAGTCGATTCAAGAAGACTGTCTATTTGTAGCCATTCAAAATACATCCCTCACAAGTGCCAAGGTGAGCTATTGTGATCATCATGTGTCGGTCGTCAGGCGTAGTCCATCGTGTGTCGTCTGTCGTCAATATTTTATTTCAAGTGACATCACCTCTAAAATTATATTGTCAAATGTACTGAAACTTTCCAAGAATGGTCTTTGGGTGATTCCCTGTCAAAATAGCTAAAGAAATGTGGATCCATGTAGAACTCTGGTTGCCATGGCAACCAACAGAAAAATCTTCTAACCTCTTCTTCTGCGAAACTGGTTGTCAGGTTTCAAAATAATTTGATGGGAATAATCATTAGGTGACTATCTTCCCAAGTAGCTAATCTCATGACAATATCTAAAACAACATGACCGCTAGGGGCGGGGCCTGTTTGTCTGTATAGAGAAAACATAGCAAAATTTTAAATCTTCTCTTCACCAAAACCAATGGTCTAACTTCAGAATAATTTGATTGGAATAATCATTAGGTAACACCTCCCAAAATAGCTAAAATGGTTTGAAACCATGCAGAACTCTGGTTGCCATGACAATTAAAAGAAAACAATATTTAAATTCTCAGTGTTGATATACTTACTGGTCCTTCGGGATCATTAGTTTTTATGTTATTAATTGAATACTGCTTAAGCCGGTGCTAGGGGGCGTGAGTAGTAGTGTTGCATTTTTAATAACTAGTCACGAACAGACTCAATAAAACCGAGTCTGCATTTTTCTGCTTTCGCATTACTACGTATGCTTTCGAAGGATCTCCCTCTTTCAGGATATATTTCTACAAACCGATGGTCAGATTTTGAAATAAGTTGATGGGAATAATCATTTGGTGACTCTACCAAAATAGCTGAAACAGTGACAGCATTTGGTATTTATGTCTGAATTTCCAAACTAAATTTTCAATTACCTGAACTTTGTTTGGTTGGCAAGTCCACCCGCATACATTGTGGACAGACATGTCCTTGATCGTGAAGGGATTTCAGGAGCTTACACTGTGCGCATGCAAAACTAATTGAGACTCGTGTACGAAGCGATTATTCAATGTTCAGCTAATTGTCAGTGGTCGTGTGATATTTGAACACACGAAACTTATGGAAATACTTGGATTTTAAATAGTTATGAGCTGCTTAAGTATGAAATAAACTGACATGGACAAAATATGTAATTATACCCCCACTTCTAAAGAAGCTGGGGCTATATTGGAATCGCATGCATCCGTCCGTCCTTCCGTCCGTCCATCCGTCCGTCCATTGTCATAGTATTATAGGCACAACTGTGAAACTTCATAACTGTGTGGATAGAGGGTGATGAGAGTATGTGCAGTCAACAAGGGTTGTAACTTTAATTTCATTTTTGAGGGAGTTATTCCTCTTAGTTACTTTTCATAAGCAATTTTTTATCCGGAGCAGAACTTGTCAAGTATTGTAGAAACAACTGTGAAACTTTATATATGGAGAGAGGATGATGAGAGGATATGAGAGGGTGATGTCAATAAGGGTTGCAACTCTAAATTAATTTTTGAGGGAGTTTTTCCCCTTAGTTACTTTCCAGAAGCAATTTTTGTTCGGAGCATAGCTTCTCAAGTAGTGTAGGCACAACTGTTCAACTTGTTATATGGATAGAGGGTGATGAGAGGATGTGCAGTCAATAAGAGTTGTAACTCTAAATTCATTTTTGTGGGAATTATTCCCCATAGTTACTTTTTAGAATCAACTTGTTTGTCTTGAGCATAACTTCTCAAGTATTGTAGGCATAACTGTGAAACTTTATATATGAAAACAGGGTTGTGAGTGGATGTGCAGTCAACAAGGGCTGTAATTCTAATTTCATTTTTGAAGGATTTATTCCCTTTTGTTATTTTTCATATGCAATTTAAGTGGATGAAAGGATTATTGAGCTATTGCCGCTTGTATTGAAATCAGTGCATCTTGTGACAAGGTGGCGGGCAGGGGTAATAATCACCTATAGTGATATCTTAGTTGTATTTGGCCACAATCAACATTGCGATATTCAATGAATGAATGTGACTACCGATACATTATTAGATCTATCATATTGACAGTGGTTTGCTTATTTGGTTTTAAATAAATTTTGTTCTTGGTGTTTAAAAACAGAGATGAGTTTAAATGAACATTTTAACAAACCAAGCTTACTTTTCAAGGAAAACTTTTTGTTCCCATATGCTGTAAAAACAATTGTTCTTGTACTTTTTCAAGTAAAATACAGACTACTGACATATTCTATATTATGTAATGTGTATACATGTTGTAAATAATGCCTGTGGTATACACACGTTGTGATTTAAACACGACGAAATCTGTTTGTGAAACACAATGTCCCCGATATAACGTTTGATTTTAATGTATGACCTTTACCTTAATAGGTCACCCCTAAAATGTTCGCCTCCATAAGTTTCACATGCATGCCAAGTTTGAAGGATGTATGTTGAAGACGATAAAATTATCACCAATCTAAATTTGACCCATAATTTGACACTTGACCATAATGTATGACATTGACCTTAAAAAGTCACCACTAAAACGTTCGCCTCCATAAGTTGCAAATGCATGCCAAGTTTGAGGGATGTATTTTGAATGGTGACAAATTTATCGCCAATCTAAATTTGACCAGTAATTTGACATTTGACCTTGATGTATGAACATGATCTTGATATGTCACCCCAAAATATTTTTGCCTCTATAAGTTGCATATGCATGCTAAGTTTGAAGTATGTATGTGCAATAGCTACAAAATTGTCGCCAACGTTAAAGTTGGGACAAAACAACCAACAAACACTGACAATGAAATAAAAACAACATGACCCCTCTTTGATGGGGGGGGGGGGGGGGGGGGGCGGCATAATAATGCCACTATTAAGATATTGATACATGTACCTTGTTACTGTTACAATTTTGAATGTCTGTGATGATGATTTTGATTGTCTGAAAATGATTTTGAATGTCGGTGATAGTGATTTTGAATGGCGGTGATAATGATTTTTAAATCATCTGTGATATTTAACTGTATGATTACAGCACGTTTGTGATAAATATGTGCTTAGTCATAGTTATTAATGAAATTGAAAAAAACCCAAAACACTTAGTTGATATTTCTGAGAGAATTGTGATCATTTAAATGTTAACAAGGCGCAAACTAACTATAATGATATTATCTAAAATGCTGAAAGAAAAGTCTCTTGACATAATTCGTTATAAGGTACAATTTATTGTTCTAAAATAATATATAATTAAACCGTTGTGTATAACCATTATATTTATGTCTCTTCCTTGATTTACGAAATATTCATGTTAGGTTAATAAAATAGTTCTCAAGTTTTACCTTTGACCTTCCAATGACCTTGATTTTATGTACCAAGTCCTTGGTAGAGGATATTGTCTTAGTATGTTGTGCACATTAATTACAATATACATCACATAGGTAGAAAAAATTAACTGAAATGCACAAAGAGTACAAATTTGACATTTGACTTCTCAAATGTGACTTTTGACCTCTACTTGCGACCTTGACATTGACAATATGTACCGAAGTCCTTGATAGAGGATATTGACTTAGTAAGGTGTATGTGCACATTTATTACAAAACATACATCACATACATGGGAAAATGTACTTAAATTGCACAAAAAGTACAAATTTGACCTTTGATTTCTTAAATGTGACCTCTACTTGTGACCTTGACATTGGCAGTATGTACCAAAGTCCTTGGTAGAGGATACTGATTTAGTATGTTGATCTTGCGAAGTTATTAGAAATACATCACATATGTAAAACAAGTGGACTTCAACATTCACAAATTAGTAAAAAATGATGTTTGACTTCTAAAATGTGACGTTTGACCTCTACTTGTGACATTGACCTTGACACACTTATAAAACTCGTTGTAAAGGGCACCTCCCTTTTTAAATTAATATCTGTGCCAAGTTTTACTTAAACATACCTATGTTAATGTAAAATTCTAGAACAAAAAGGTCTTGAAACAGAGAAAAAAGCTAAAATTTGACCTTTGACCCCTAACCATGACATTGACCTTAAAGGGAATCAATTGAAACTTATATTTGTAACATTGCATTGATATTAGTCATTCAATTATAAAGTTTTGTGAAAATCCCTTCACTAGTTAAAAATATATTAAGAGATCTTTGTGTATGATATCTATTTTTATTTCTACGACATAGCCGTTGCCATGGAAACTCAAATGTTAGTGCTTTATAATTGTACCACAATGCTGCCACCCTTCTTATTTTGATTGTTAAGTCATACTCTTCATTATCTGAAAGTATCCTGTAATTGTAAACCAGGTAACAAAATTTCGAAAAATGTCCCCTACTAATACCTTACCAGCTAAGGATTCCAAATTTGGTGTGTGAGTTCATCTTGGGATGGAGGAGTGTCGCGTACCATTTTCAATTCACTGTGACCTTGACCATGACCTTTGACCGATTTTACAAAAACCTTGTCCAGTGTGTATCTCCTATACCTTACCAGCTACGGATTTTAAATTTGGCGTGTGAGATCACCTTGAGATGGGGGAGTGTCGCGTACCATTATCAGGTCACTGTGACCTTGACCTTTGACCTCGATTTTACAAAAAGCTGGTCCGGAGCATATCTCCTATACCTTACCAGCTACGGATTCCAAATTTGGTGTGTGAGTTCATCTTGGGATGGCGGAGTGTAGCATATCATTTTCAGGTCACTTTGACCTTGACCTTGACCTTTGACTAAGATTTCTCAAAAAGCTTGTCCGGAGCATATCTCCTATACCTTACCAGCTACGGATTCCAAATTTGGTGTGTGAGTTCATCTTGGGATCGCGGAGAGTCGCGTACCATTTTCAGGTCACTGTGACCTTGACCTTTGACCTTGATTTTACAAAAAACTTGTCCGGAACATATCTCCTATACCTTGCCAGCTAAGGATTCCAAATTTGGTGTGTTAGTTCATCTTGGGATGTCGGAGTGTCGCGTACCATTTTCAGGTCACTGTTACCTTGACCTTTGACCTCAATTTTACAAAAAGCTTGTCCGAAGCATATCTCCTATACCTTACCAGCTACGGATCCTGAATTTGGTGTATGAGTTCATCTTGGGATGACTGAGTGTTGCGTACCATTTTCAGGTCACTGTGAGCTTGACCTTTGACCTAGATTTTACAAAAAGCTTGTCAGGAGCATATCTCCTATACCTTACCAGTTACGGATTCCAAATTTGGTGTATGAGTTCATCTTGGGATGGCGGAGTGTTGCAGACCATTTTCAGTTCACTGTGACCTTGACCTTGACCTCAATTTTACAAAAGCTTATACCTTGCCAGCTATAAAAAGCTTGTCCGGAGTATATCTTCTATACCTTACCAGCCAAGGATTCCAAATTGGGTGTGTGAGTTCATCTTGGGATGGCGGAGTGTCGCGTTTTTCAGGTCACCTTGACCTTGACCTTTGACCTCGATTTTACAAAAAGCTTGTCCGGAGAATATCTCCTATACCTTATCAGCTACGGATTCCAAATTTGACCCTGTGTCTTTTTAGCTCACCAGAGCACAAAGTTTTAAAATGTTAAGAATTTACCCAGGATCTGTTTTTAATGTTGACAATTAACCCCAGGGTCCTTTTTAACGTTGAGAATGACTTACAGTCCTTTCGACCCCCGGCTCTTTTCTTAGCTATCATAATCGTCAAAGGTTCTGTTTTTAATGTTAAGAACTGACTCCTGTGTCATTTTTAACAGCATGTAACACCTGCATTACATTGTATTGTTTTTCCGCCAAAATGCATTTCGGTGTCAAACACTTTGGGGGCATTTTTCACCCGTGACGACTCTCTTGTTTATTGATCATTAGTTTCCCCCAATAAGAAATAGTGAAGGTGTTTATCTAGGGGTGATACAGTTTGTACAAAAATTGTGTTTTCCAGATTGACAGAATCCAGAATCCATATACATATAATCAGTATATAAAGAAGAAACAAGAGATGCAAACGTTGTCAGGAAAGCAAGTGAAGGAAGAGCTACTCTGGTTTGGCTGTAGGTCTGATAAAGTATCTACTGTCAACACATTAGGGTTCACGACGACCATGATGATTTGTAAGTACTGTGAGGAATTTTCAAGATATTGCTATCAAGAATGAATTAAAACATATTTTTCTTAATACTGTAAATAGAAGATATTACATTAGCGTTCATTTACTGCAGTTAAACCCCTCTTAACTGGACATTCAGTTTAGTGGAGACAGGTGGCAGCTTAATGCAGGGGACAGTCATTCAGAATGCTTTTCTAGGAATTTTCTGCATGACTTTCACTCTACATTAAGTAGCCACCTGCCTAGAAGTGTCTAAATTTTTCCCTTCTAGAATTTTGGTTGACAGAGGTTTTACTGTATTGATTTTTATCCCACCTGGCACTTTTTGCCAGGTGAAGTATTGTGAGGGGGCCGTCTCTGGCGTCCGGCATCGTGTGATGTGCGTCGTCAACAATTCATCTTCTCTGAAACCACAAAGCCTAGAGCTTTGATATTTGGTATGTAGCATGATCAAATGGTTCTCTAAAAAGAATTCTACTAATCTGTAAACAATGAGTCCCACAGGAAAACTATGAGTTCCAAACTAAATTGATGAGTCCCAAAGCATAAAATTAAAAGAAAACTGATGTTAAATCGTAATTCTGCAGAACTTTACATTCTAGTTTTGGAACATTTATTGCATTATATTAAACTTTTCCCTGTTCTGTTTATACAAAGTTCCAGTACTGTACCTAGTGAATATTCATGGGAAAAGTAGTTACATGTATAATCAAATATTGGAATATTGTAGACATTTCAGAAACTTTAAAGAAACTGATCTATCAGACTCAATTAGCAAACAGCAGACCCTTTTCTGACAACTTCTATAGGAGCCGTCAGATATGGGTCTACTCTGTTTGCAAATGTGTGAAAACACGTTTACATGAAGGAAAGGGTTAGGCCAGCATATATGTCGAATTTTGTCAAAACCGAAAGTAGATCGATACCACCATTCAGAGTACACATACGTGGACTACTTACCTGGCACCAAGCAACAAAATGATATTTTCGATAGTGTGTACATTTACCATGCTATGTTTGGCCTGGTATTTGTTGCATATGCAGCAAAACATGAAATCAAGTCGACCATCCGTTGCCTAACAGAAGTCAACTAGGAGTAAGTCGCCAACCACTTTGGTCAGAACTCTTTCTCTCTTTAAGCTGACAGTCGTTATTTTCCTCCATTACTTCGGATTCGGGATCCTTATTTTGATCCACAACCGTTGAAAGTGTGTTACTTGGACACAACTGACCTAATATCGTTTTATTTGAGTCGATCTTAGCGACTATTTTCGGTAGCAGCATCTTGGGTTATGCGGGGTCTTTCGACGCTGCCATTTTAAAAGTGCGTCGTCCATCGTGCGTCGTCAACAATTTGCTTGTGAACATTCTAGTGGTCACAATTTTAGTTCAATTTTCATGAAACTTGGTCAGAATGAATGTCTTGATAAAATCTTTTATGAGTTCGAAAGTGGGTCAAGTTGGGTTAAAAACTAGGTCACTAGGTCAAATAGTAGGAAAACCTTGTGAACCCTCTAGAGGTCACATTTTGAGCTCAATTTTCATGAAACTTTGTCAGAATGATTGTCTAGATAAAATCTCGGAGGTGTCGAAAAGTGGGTTATGTGGGGTAAAGAACTAGGTCACTAGGTCAACAGTAGAAAAACCTTGTGAACACTCTAGTGGTCAAAATTTTAGTCCAATCTTCATGAAACTTGGTCAGAATAAATGTCTTGATAAAATCTCGGACGAGTGCGAAAGTTGGTCAAGTTGGGTTAAAAACTAGGTCACTAGGTCAAACAGTAGAAAAACCTTGTGAACACTCTAGTGGTCACATTTTTTGTCCAATCTTCATGAATTTAGTCATAATGATTGTCTTGATTAAATCTCAAATGAGTTTGAAAGTGGGTTATGTGGGGTTAAAAACTAGGTCACTAGAACACTCTAGAGATCACATTTATAGCCAAATCTTCATGGAAAATGGTCAGAATGATTGTCCTAATAAAATCTTGGACACGTTTGAAAGTGGGTTTTGTGAGGTCAAAGAGTAGGTCACTGGGTCATATCTTAGAAAAATCTAGTTTACACTCCAGTGGCCACATTTTTAGCCCAGTCTTCCTCAAACTTGCTCAGAGTGTTTGTCTTGGTGATATCAAGGTTGAGTGTGATCATGGGTTGGGTGGGAATAAAAAGTAGGTCACTAGGTCAAATCTTAGAAAAAATATTCGAGAGGGCACATTTTTAGCCCAGTCTTCATTGGTCAGAATCATTGTCTTGATAGAATCAATATACTAAATCTTTGAAAATCTTGTTCTGCAGAACTACTGCTCATGATCCACTATCAACATTATTCAAGTATTGTCCCTAAGGTCAATATTGGCCCTACCCATGGGCTACCAAGCAAAGATCTTAAATCTATGGTAATAAGGTGAGCGATTAAGAACCATCTTGGCCCTCTTGTTTCTAATTATGACCCCCGGACTGAACATGGCCCTGCCCAGGGCGTACATGTATCAGTTTTTCAAAGGAATATCTTTAAAAATCTTCTTCTCTAAAACTGTAAGGCCTAGATCTTTGATATTTGGTATGTAGCGTCATCTAATGGTCCTCTACAAAGATTGTCTAAATTATGACCCCCAGACCAAAAATGGCCCGACCCGTGGCTTATCAGTTTCTCATAGAAAAATCTTTTAAAATCTTCTTCTCTGAAACTGTAAGCATAGCCTTTTGATATTTGGTATGTTGCATCATCTAATGGCTTTCTACCAAGATTGTTCCAAATGTGATCCCTGGGCCAAAAGTTGCCCCGCCCTGTGGCTTATCAGTTTTTTATAGGTAGACTTTGAAATTTTGTATGTAGTATCATCTAATGGTTTTCTACCAAGATTGTTCAAATTATGACCCCTGGACCAAAATGGCCCCGCCCAGGGCTTATCAGTTTTTCATTGGAAAATCTTCAAAAAATCTTCTGTGAAATTGTAAGGCCTAGATCTTTGAAATTTATACGAAGCATCACCTAATGTTCCGCTACCAAGATTGTTCAAATTTTAACCTCCAGGCCTAAAATTATATCCCTTGGTTTCATATTGGCCCCAATCTGAAGCTGACTTATTTTTACATAGAAATACAATGTATGCATAAGTCTAGAGTAACCAGGTGGGCCATTAAGGACCATCATGGCTCTCTTGTTTACCAAAAAATCAATACCATTAATTTGGTGAAAGTCAATTGTAAATGAACACTCGTGTAGTATTCTTTTTATCTCACATGATACAGAATATACAAGAAAAATAGCTTAAGCCATTTGCACAACATGTTATATTATAAGTGTATGGTACAAAAAAATCATGAACTCATTATTTAATTTGGATTCATTTCTGGAAAAGCAGTTGGACATTTGCTATTAGTGTAGAACCTGATCAGCCGTGCTAATAAAGACATACTGCTTCTGAGTAAAACCCTACAGTGTAACCCCACTAATCTGGACATTAAATTTAGTATTAATATCAGTTTAAGAGACGGTGGCAGCTTAATGCAGGGTCAAAGTCTTGCAGAAAGCTCCTCTACAAAATCTCCTCTAGGAAAAGGTTAACCCTTTCCCACAAAAAATGCGTTTTTACGCATTAGCAAACAGAGTAGACCCAGATCAGACTGCTCCTATAGGAGCCACCTGATCAGTGTCTTCTCTATTTGCAAATGTAATTTGAAATGTCTGTTTCTTTACTTTCTAAAATGACTACAATGTTCTACCTTCCATATGTCATTGTAGCTATATTTTCCCTGAATATGCTGTAGGGTTCCTACAGGAGCCATCTGATCTGGGTCTACTCTGTTTGCAAATGCATGAAAAAGTGTAAGTATGAGGGAAAGGGATAAGTAATTTGTACATTTATTTCTGTTCTGCAGCTTCAGGGTATGGAACTGGTCTTCACTTTGCTACATCAGCTTTGCAAGCTGTGAACAGTGGAATTCAACCTGATGCCTATGGCCACAGACATATTTATCTGACATCCGTTCTTATTGGTGATTTTTGTCTGGGCAAGTCTGGCCTTCGTAGTCCACCCATGAAGCCTCTAGGCCAGTTGTATGACTCAACAACAGACAGACTTACACTACCCCAGTGGTTTGTGATTTTTGATG
Organism: Azorinus chamasolen; assembly: GCA_963576725.1. NCBI lineage: Eukaryota > Metazoa > Mollusca > Bivalvia > Cardiida > Solecurtidae > Azorinus > Azorinus chamasolen. The sequence goes on along the minus strand of OY755245.1, from coordinate 57,150,635 downwards.
TCTCACAAACATATCCTTCATTCCATGTCAAGTTCAAGTGATAGAGACAGGAATTGAACCCGCTGTTCATGCAAAATGTGGCAGTACCTTGAAAAACAGGATCTACTGTCCATTTAAATTTGAATCGAGAATTTTTTTAATTTGACTTAGACTGACCTTAATTCTACTTCATATGATCGCATCGTTTTTCAGGAACTCCCATGCTAAATATCCTTGAATGCCATGCAGTAACAAGGAAGAAGATGCCATTTGCTACATGCTAATTCGATCAGCTGTTTCTTTGCAAATGGCCGCCATATGTATGGATAGTGGAACGTATCATTTTTCAACAGGGGTGAATTGCATACTGATGTGAAATAAATGACATAATTTCATGTATGACGTCAACTTTTAAGAGCCATAATTACCCTCAGTTAAAATCGAACATTCCACTTGACGTCAATTGTCCCCCATTTGCAATTTGAAATGACCGTGTTTACAATGGGAAAACATTGTTTTTATGCATTAAATCTGTATTTAACGATGGATTCAGGGGAAACTCGGGCACAGAGTTCCTGAAAAATGGTGACACAAGTGGTTTAAATTTGATCTCGATCTGGTAAGAAATGAAAAAAATTCTCGATTCAAATTCATTGACAAAGTAAATTGAAATGGACAGTACAGTGGATTCCAGTCTGATCTTTGATTGTATACTAGAGATTTTGATCTCTCTCTCACACCATGACATGTGTAATTTTTATTTTTAATTGTGCCATGAAGTTTAATTTACATTTCTCAACACTTGGACTCTGCTGTCAAATAACATATTTATTTCTGCATGTTAACAGGGAAACTGGGATTCCCTATGCAAACAGATTGGATCCAGATCAAATGCTGCATAATGTTGTTTCTCATCAGGATCCAAACTGTTTGACACTTTGACCATAATTTTACAAAGAAATGAGAGAAAGTTTATTTTAAGAATTTAAGATGATGATAATTGTTGCTGATGAAACATTACTGAGTGTGCAAAGAGTTAACCCTTTCCTTCATATAAACATGTTTTCAGGCATTTTCAAACAGAGTATACCCTGATCAGACAGCTCCTATAGGAGCCATCTGATCAGGATCTGCTCTGTTTGCCAATGGAATTTGATAGACCTGTTTCTTTACTTTCTAAAATAGCTACAATGTTTCACCTTCCATATTTCATGAATATTCAGTAGGTAATTTTGATATTTGAAATAAACATAGACCAGGGAAAGGGTTAAAGGTTATTGTAACAAAACAAGTATGATTTAACCCCTTCCCTCATAGTGAAGCCTTTTGATGCCTCTGTAAAAGTCACTACAGTAAAGCCTCTCTATAACAGCCTCTAAATTGTGTTAATTAGTTGGTGTTTAGGGCAGGTGACTGCTTAAAGCAAGGCGAAAGTAAAACAGAATGCTCCGATAGGAGTGTTCTGTTTTGCTTTCACCTTGCTTTAAGCAGTCACCTGCCTTTATCACAAACTACTTGATGTAATTTAGTGGCTTTTATAGAGAGGTTTTACTGTATGTATTTGAAAATATTGTGATAAACATATTCGCTTTGTTTCAAAACTACACAATTCTAAAAGTTTCCTTTTTTGTTGTAAATGCTCCTTTTCAGTAGATTTATTCAAAGAGGTTTGGTTTAAAAATAGCCTATTAGGATATGGGTTACTTAACCCTTCGCTTGCTAATCGCGTCAATATAACTTCCTGTAAATAGTGAAGACCCAGATGAGACAGCTCCTGCAGGAGCTGTCTCATCAGGATCTGCACTATTTACAAGTTGATTGTGTAACCAGTGCACTCCACAGCAGTGTTTGCACAGCGAAATACTTGTACACAGTGAAGATATAATTATACAACAGGCCATGGGTAAAGAAGGAGAACTGTATTTTAAAATTCAGCAAGAGAAGGGTTATCATACACAATGGAACCTTTTAAACTTTTTACTACATGAATATTCATGTAAAAATACATGTAATGGCATCATGCATATTTATTAGATTAATTTTTGGCTGTAGTAGTAACTGCAGAATTGGATCTACATTACTGCATAAGCAAACGGAGCAGACTCTGATCAGACAGCTCCTGCAGGAGCCATCTAATCTTGGTCTTATATGTTTGCAAAGGAGTAGAAAGGCATATTTATAGAGCAAATGATTAGCACTTTAATTGATACAGATGTGATTGCAAACAGTAGACCCAGATCAGATAGCTATAGTAGGAATCATTTGATCTGGGTCTGCAGTGTTTGCTTATGACATAAAGTAGATCTGATCATACAGTTTCTACCATAGTCGACATTCCCCTTGTTCTTTATGCCATTATTAAACTTAGCTTGTTAATTCTCATATTTTTTTTATTTTTTTTTAAAATGAATATTAAGTAAAGGCTGAACCCTTTACTCCATGAATATTCATGTAAGAAATAATGACATCATGAATATTAATTAGAATAGTTGTTATAATAGCACACACACATACAACTTTTTGCCATGACAGAAATAGTAGACTCATAGCTATATTATATTTTAAGCAAACAGAGCAGACCCTGATCAGATGGCTCTGATCTGGGTCTGCTCTGTTTTCAAAGGGGTAGAAAGGCGTATTTATGGAGTAAAGGGTTAAAGTGACTACTGAATAAATGAGTCTTTAACCTTACACCTAATAAAAACCCTTTTGACACCTTTGCAAACAGAGTAGACCCTGATCAGACAGCTCCTGTAGGAGCTGTCTGATCAGGGTCTGCTCTGTTTGAATAAAATTATATAGATCAGATTTTATAATTGGCCAAAATATATGGCCAAAATATCATGTGTTCATAGTTATACCATTACAAGCAACTTTCATTTCTTCAACGTTACAGAAATGACTGCTCCTCCCATGAGCCAAAAACATGGTAATCCCATATTATAAGTTGCCCCGCCCATGCGAGGCACCAATTAAAAAAATCATTTAATTAATATTCATGATGTTATTTTCATTACATAGATATTCATCAGGTTAAGGGTTAAATGAAGGTGATTTGATTGTAAAAGAGTAAGTTACAATTTTACCCGTAATGATTTTACTTTTATCTTCTTGTCGTATACAGTAAAACCTTGCTAGGAAAGAAAAATTGAGAACATTTTAGGCAGGTGACTGCTCAGTGCAAGGTGAAAGTAATGCAGAAAGCCCCATGAGAAATTTTCAGCATGACTTTCACCCTATATTTTAGCTGCCACCTGTCTTATAAATATTATAATGATACTTATTCAAGTAGCAAGGGTTTACTGTATATACTATCTAACCTTAAAGTATAGGAACCCAGTATATAGAATAAAGGGTTTAAACCCAGCTGAAAGGGCTCCTTAGGGAGCCCTTTGTTATGATACAGTATTTTGTTTAACCCTTTCCTCCATATGTTATATTTAGACCCAAACTCTAAAAATGAATACCCAAAATGAGCATTAACTAGAGAAAAGTAAAATTTTAGAATTTTGTAGTTTGAAACTATTGTGATAAGTAGAGAATTCGCTCCTAGAGGAGCAAATGCTCTATTTATCACAATGGTTTTATTGGGTGACTTTTACTGACGTGTAGAAAGGCGTATTATGGAGGAAAGGGTTAATTACTATTCAGAAAGGAAGGAGTCATTTTTAATTGGTCAGCAGATTAACTCATTATCTCATAGGCTATTTTTAGACCAAATCTTTTGAATAAATCTACCAACAAGGTGCATTAACTATAGAAACGTAGAGTTTTAGAATATAGTCTTGAAACCATTGTGATAAATAGAGCATTAATGCTCCTATGGAGCAAATGCTCTATTTATCACAATGGTTTCAAAATGTGAATTTTATAGAGGTGCAAAAAGGTGTCACTAGGGGGTAATGTGTTAAAGATTAACAAGAAGTATGGTATATAGACATGTTCATCTACGCAGAAGTCTTCTTAATTGATTGTGTAGTGTATGAATACCATGTTATATCTAATAAACACTTGTGGGTCGTTACAATTTTTAATAATAGCTTTCTGCATTTTGTACACAGGTGGCTGTTTAATTCATTGCTTTCAGTCTGCATTAAGCTACAGCCTGTTTTTTATGGTTATTAGTCTCTTACCGGTTACCGGAATGGGACAATAGATTTGCAATCCTGTCCATCCTTCTATCAGTTCATCCTTCCATCCCGATTTTCGTCCATACGATATTATCCTCAACTACTTGGGTTTCCAAATATCTTTTTTGTCTGTGCATCTTAGGAAGGCAGAGTATCGCATACTACTTTGGCGTCTCTGTGACCTTGACTTCAGTTTTAGTAAAAATTTGTCTGGATTATTTTCAGGATGATAATATTATAATCCTCAAACCCTTGGGTTAGGATTTCTAAATTTATTGTGTGAGTGGATCCTGGGAAGGGGAGTTTCCCCAAAGCTTACTGCAGTGTCTTCTCTTTTTGCCTATGGAATTATAAAAATATTATTCTACAGTTTTCTTACCCATGTGCCATTGTAAATATTAACCCATTCATACATAGATTGATCAGTTCATGACTATTCATTAAATTAATTTTTGTTAGGTAAATTTTGCTTTTGTGAATTATTGGCTTACACAGAATCTGTAGAATCATATCTATATTATTTCATAAGCATGCAGAGCAGACCCTTATCCGAAGACTTCTACAGGAGTTGTCTGATCTCTATCTACTCTGTTTGCAAAGGTGTAAAAAACATTTATATGAGTGAAAGGGTTAACCCTCACCCTTGTTTAAATTCTTTAACATGCCTTCACACACGTTTGCAAACAGAGGAGACCCAGATCAGATTGCTCCCATAGGAGCCGTCTAATCAGGGTCTGCTCTGATTGCTACTGGAATTTGATAGATCTGTTTCTTTACTTTCTTTAATTAATGCCTACGCTGTCCCACCTTCAATATTTCAATTTTATAACTGTTTTGTAGGTATTGAAATTTAGAACAAGGAAATGCTATTCATACACACTCATAATTTCTTACATTGAGAAAAGGACAATGTCATTCATTGGATTTTTATGTCTCACTGAATATAGTGTTAGAAAGTAACCTTTGAAATACATAATGAAATTAATTAGATCTGATTGTTACATTTTCTTTTATTACAGTAGAACCTCTCTAAAGTAACCACTTAATAAATAACCATGGTGCCTGCAGGGGCCTGCTTAACTCATTACCTCATAGGCTATTTTTGAACCAACCTCTTAGAATAAATCTACCGAAAAGGTGCATTTACTAGAGAAAAGGAAACTCTTAAAATTGTGTAGTTTCAAAACCATTTTGATAAATAGAGCATTTGCTCCTATTGAGCAAATGCTCTATTTATCACAATGGTTTTAAAAAAGTGACTTTTATTGAGGCCTCAAAAGACTTAAATGAGAGGGAATGGGTTCATTCAGCAGAATAATGTAATGCAGAAAGCTCCTAAATTAAGCTACCACCTACCCTACCCCTTTACTTTTTATAAATGCCTTTTCACACCTTTGTAAACAGTAGACTTAGATAGCTTGATAGACTGTTAGCTTGTGGAACTGTATAGAACTTATTCTCAAGCGTCTGCTCTGTTAGCTTGTGGAACTGTATAGAACTTATTCTCAAGTTTCTGATGTTGCCAAAATTGCCCTAGTTTAGGTACAGTAAAACCCCTCTAAACGGGACGTTAAAATTGGTATAAATATCGGTCTTGGAGACAGGTGGCAGCTTCATGCAGGGTGAAAATCATGCAGAAAGCTCCTCTAGGAGCTTTCTGCATGACTTTCTTTCACCCTGCATGAAGCAGCCACCTGCCTAAAAGTTCCAGTTTAGAGGGGTTTTACTGTACTATTATAAAAATGCTATCAGTGAAAATTCATGAAGTTGTAGATTCAGGCATAAGTATTCTTACACAAGGTAATGGGATAAAATAGAATGAATTTCAATAGGTCACTTCAGTGAGGTTTTTCTGTATCTTGTTTTTGTATTTTTATTATGAGCTGGAGCATGAAAAAACTAAGCCTTAACCCTTTACTCCATAGATAAGCCTTTCTGCCTCTTTGCAAACAGAGTAGACCCAGATCATGGTTTAATCTGTTTGCTTATGATATAATATAGATCTGATTCTTCAGTTTCTGTTATGATAAAACCCATTTTGTTCATAGCGCCATCATAAATATTCAGGTAATTAATATTCATGATGCCATTATTTCTTGCCTGAATATTCATGGAGTAAAGGGTTAATGACATTCGGATTAAACTCACTCGTCAACACAGCATCAGGGTACATGCTTATAAAGCTTTTTAGTTGAATCTGAGTTTATTCTGAAGCTTTTGATTGGTCAGATTTGACTTCTCAAGCTTTTGATTGGTCAGATTTGAGCCAAAGGCTCAAATCTGACCAATCAAAAGCTTGAGAACGAACTCACACTCAACTAAAAGTTTTATAGGCATGGACCCAGATTCTTATAGTTAGGTATATTTGATATGCTGTATATAAAAGTACTGGGGATACTGGTGTATGTCAAACAGTGCCGACCCAGATCAAAGTCTTAGAGATGAAGTAACTAATCCTGGTACACTGTTTGAATGTCACTAAGGTTGGTTTTTGGCATGGAATGCTTCCTATATACAGTAGAACCTGCCTTAAGCGCCCATCAAAAAAAGTTCTAATTATTTGTCTGTAGGGCAGGTGGTTGATTAAAGCAGGTCGACATTAATGCTAAAAGCTCCTATAGGAGCATTATTTTTGCCCTGTATTAAGAAACCACCTGCTTTTTAAGACTCCTGTGTTCAATAAGTGAATGGCTGCTGAAGATAGGTTTGATTTTGTCTGCACAAGGGCTCAGCATGTCTTTAATGGGTATCTAGTCTAGGCTAATGCCCAATTTATAACTAATTATGCAATTTGTTTTACACAAAAGCTTTAACCCTTTATTCTATGAATATTCATTTAATGACATCAGGAATATAAATTAGATTATTTTTCATAATAGCACATGCACACAGGAACTTCGTTCCATGGCAGAAACTGTAGAATCATATCTATATTATTTTATAAGCAAACAGAGCAGCTGGAGCTGTCTGATCTGGGTGTACTCTGTTTGCAAAGGTGTAAAATTTGAAAGGCACATTTATGGAGTAAAGGGTAAATTGCTAGGTACTGAATTCTATGTTTTGTGCCAAAACTGATTATCATTAAAATATTCATTATTATTAGATGAAGGTGATACTGAATAGTTTGGATCCTGATGAGATGTCAGGTAATTTGCCATCTCATCAAGATCCAAACCGTTGGACACTTTATGTTTTTGTAAAGAAGTTTAGACAACTATACTGTAAAATCCCTCTAAACCAAACTTCTAGTAGAGAATGATTTAGATACTTTTAGGCAGGTTCTGCTTAATACATGGTGAAAGTCATGCAGAAAGCTCCTAGAGGAGCCTTCACCCTGCGTTTAAAGTTTAAAGGGGTTTTACTGTACTTTGAATTCTGAAACAGATGATAATCTTAGCCAAAAACAAAAAAAATATGCCAAAGGAACTATTTACTGGTTTACCTAAGCTTTATTGTACAGTAAAACCCCGCTAATGCGACCACCAAAAATGGGCATAATTCTGGGCGGCAGAGGCAGGTGGTAGCTTAATACAGGACGAAAGTTATGCAGAAAGCTCCTATAGGAGCTTTCTGCATAACTTTCGTCCTGTATTAAGCAACCACCTGCTTTAAACGACGCTAGTAGCTGTTTATTAAGTGGTCGCATTAGCGGGGTTTTACTGTATATATTTGTGACTTGTTAAATCTTTCATGTTTTTGTGTTACTATGGTACGCACGATTTGACTGTCATTTGCAAAGTGATTGGAATCAAATGTTATGTCGAATATCTCTCATATCAGGATCTAAAGTATTTGACACTTGATCAACAGTTTCTTTAACATTGGAATAAATTGGGTGTAAGTAACCCTTGCATCAGTATGGAATTTGAGCAAATATGTTTTTACCTTTTCCCGATTCTGTGTTTGTTCCAAATTTCAATACCTTCTGAATATTCATAGACTAAATAGTTAAGATAAAATACGAACGTTGAATATTGTAGCCATTTTAGAAAGTAAAGAAATGGAGCTTTCAAATTCCATTAGCAAACAGAGCAGACCCTGATCAGATGGCTCCAGTAGGAGCCATCTGATCAGTGTCTAATCTGTTTGCAAGTGTGTGAAAACGCGTTTATAACTTTATTTTCAATACAATACAATACAATTCCTTTATTACATTCAGATTACATAAATGTAACAACATAAGGAATTATATAAAATAATACAAAAACCATGTGCAGCGGACAGTAACTTTATATGAAGGAAATGGTTAACTGTGTGAAAAATGTCTCAAATATGGGTGTTTTTTTTTGATTGCTTGCAATTTCAAAGTACCTTTTGAACTGTTGTCTGCAAAACTTCTCGTCTAAATTCTCACTTGAGAAATGCAGTCAGAGTGTCAAAATAGAAAAAATCTTACAAGATTCCCATTAGTTACTCGGCAACTCATCTGGATCCAAACTGTTTGCAAGTGCTGACTAAGCTGTGATAAGCTTAAGAAGAGTTCATAGCATGCCAGTTTTCTGTTTCTGTTGTATATTGAATTTAACCTTTAGCCTGCTATGGGTGGATGAGTGAATACCTATGCAAACAGTTTGGATCCAGATGAGATGCCGAGTAACTTGGTGTCTCATCAGGATCCAAATTGTTTGACACCCTGATTGCATTTTGGTAGACACATTGATTATAGCTTGAATTTTGAAAATTTAGTAGATGAACAATTCTATAAAAACAAATTGCTCAGCAGGCTAAAGGTTAACCCTTTCAGTGCTGATTTTTAAAGTAGAATTGCCCATTAGTGTTTACCAGTAGAAACCTCTTCAATTTGCTGGAGAATTTTGAATGGTAAATACTGTGGATCAGAGAGCTCCTTTAACCCATTCCCTCATGTTGACACCTCTTTGAAAGTATTGCTATAAGCAGAGCATTTGTTCCATAGGACAAAATGCTCTATTTATCAGAATGGTTTCCCAACTACACAATTCCAAACTTTTTCTTTTCTTTAGTAAATGCTCCTTTTCGGTAGATTTATTCAAAGAGATTGGGTCTAAAAAAAGTAAATGAGTGAATGGGTTAATGCTTTACTCAATGAGTATTTATTTATGCAGTATATAATGAAGTCATGAATATTAATTAGGTTTATTTTCATGATGGCTTATGAACACTGGATAGTTTGGCCATGGCAGAAACTGAAGAATCAGGTCTGTATTTTCCCATTACCTCATAGGCTATTTTTAGACCCAACCTCTTTGAATAAATCTGCAGAAAAGATGCATTAACTAGAGAAAAGGAAACATTTTTTGAATTTTGTAGTTTGAAACCATTGTGATAAATAGAGCATTTGCTCCTGTAGGAGCAAATGCTCTATATATCACAATGGTTTCACAAAGTGACTTTTACAGAGTCGTCAAAAGTCATGGATATGAGGGAATGGGTTAAACTATAAAAAAAAACCCAGAGCAGACCCTGATCAGACGGCTCTCACAAATTAAACCCTTTCATACTGAATGATCTCTACCTTTAGACAGTGGTGGACTGTTCCACTTTGTTAGCATGTAAAGGGTCAACTTGTTTTGGATGACCTTTGAAACAGTTTGGATCCAAATAAGATGTCAAGTGACCCTGCATCTCAGCATGATCCAAACTGTTTGACATTCAGTCACTGTTTTTGAAAAGGTATGGAAGAAACATGTACTTTGAGAAAATGACAATATTTGCTGTGAAATTTACTTTAAATAGTATTGACACGGTTAATTATTTATTTGACTCTTTCCTTCATATAAACACCTTTTACACATTTGCAAACAGAGTAGACCCAGATCAGGCATCTCCTGTAGGAGCTTTCTGATCTTGGTCTGCTCTGTCTGCTTTTGAAATTAAAATAGATCGAACTATACAGCATCTAAGGATACTAATATGGTTTCATTAAGTGATTTTTACAGAGGCGTAGAAAGGTGTATATATGGAGGAAAGGGTTAAATGAATATTCAAACAGGGGACAAGTTAACTGAAGCTCGTCTTTACACATTTGTAAACAAAGTGGACCTAGACCTTTTGGAAATGTCTGATCAGGGTGTGCAGACCTGTTTTATGCTTTGGTCAAATGCTCTCATGTTGATATGTCGGTATAAATTTGAGCTAGTTAATCCTTTACTCTATCATTATTTGTGTAAGAGATAATTACATCATGAGTATGAAGATTTTTATGCCCCTCAGATCAGATCTGGGGGGGCATATTGTTTTTGCCCTGTCTGTCTGTTTGTCTGTTTGTTTGTCAGCAACTTTAACATTGGTCATAACTTTTGAGTCAGTACAGATAGAGACTTGATATTTGGCATGCATATGTATCTCATTAAGCCGCACATTTTGAGGGGTGACATGTCAAGGTCAACATCATCCTTCAAGGTCAGAGGTCAAATATATAGGTCAAATCACCGACTTAAACATTTGCCATAACTTTTGGACCAGTAGAGATAGAGACTTGATATTTGGCATGCTTGTGTATCTCATGAGGTTGCACATTTTGAGGGGTGACCTGTCAAGGTCAAGGTCATCCTTCAGGGTCAAAGGTCAAATTGTCTGTTTCTTTGTCTGTTACTTTAACGCAACCTTAACATTGGTCTTAACTTTTGAGCTAGTACAGATAGAGACTTGATATTTATCATGCATATGTATCTCATAAAGCCGCACATTTTGAGGGGTGACATGTCAAGGTCAAGGTCATCCTTCAAGGTCAGAGGTCAAATATATGAGGGGGCATAGTGTTTCACAAACACATCTTGTTTAACTCATTATCTCCTAGACTCTTTTTAGACCCAACCTCTTTGAATAAATCTAATGAAAATGAGCAGTAAATATAGAAAAGTAGAATTTTAGAATTGTGTTGTTCTAAAACCATTGTGATAAATAGAGCATTTGCTCCATAGGAGCAAATGCTCTATTTATCACAATGGTTTAAAAAATGACTTTTACATAAGCTCAATATAGCGTCAGTAGGAAAGATTGAGTTAATGACACATGGATACAGGAGCTTTTGGCCATGGTAGACACTGTAAAGTTGTATCTTCATGCATATTATTTCATAAGAAAACCGAGCAGACCCTGGTCAGATGACTCCTGCAAGAGCTGTCTGGCCTGGGTCTACTCTGTTTAGAAAGGCATAAATACAGGGTAAATGTTTAGAATTCATGATGTCATTATTTCTTACATGTATATTTATCAGGTAAAGGGTTGGACCCTGATCTGAAGTCTGGTACGGGTGTTCTTTTTTGCTAAGCCACATCTTATCTCTTTTTGCAACTTGTGATAAAAAAAACAACTGTCCCGATTCTTAGATGCTTAGTTTGCAACTTAACTTGATATAAATGCCTTTTCACACCTTTGCCTTTTCACACCTTTGCAAACAGAGTAGTAGACCCAGATGAGATGGCTCCTTATAGGAGCTGTCTGATCAGGGTCTGCTCTCTTTGCTTATTGTATAAATACAGATTCTGATCTTATAAACACAGGAATTTTTTACTTTGACACAAATTATATAGAATCATCTATATTATTCCATAAGCATACATAGCAGACCTTGATCAGATAGGTACTACAGGAGCCATCTGATCTGGGTCTACTTTATCGGCAAAGGTGTGAAATGGCATTTATATGAAGGAAATGGTTAAAGAATAATGGTTTTAGATGCTTAGTGTTACAGTGATCCACTATTAGTAACAGTTACTAATAGTGGATCTACATGGTTTTCAGAGTTTATGTTGTTAACGAATATTGTTTCTATTTTTGAAATGTTTATGTAAATATTGTTTATGTGTATGGATTGATTAAAAACAACTCATCAAATTAGACAAATAACCGACTTATGATTTGATCTTGTCATTTCTAACCCAGATATTGATAATGATTTAATCTTGTCATTTCTAACCCAGATATTGATAATGATTTGATCTTGTCTTTTCTAACCCAGATATTGATAATGATTTGATTTTGTCATTTCTAACCCAGATATTGATAATGATTTGATCTTGTCATTTCTAACCCAGATATTGATGATGATTTGATCTTGTCATTTCTAACCCAGATATTGATAAGTTTTTGTTGAGATAAAACAGTATAGGGTATAGACGGTATTTGTTTGCAGTAACGATTTCTCTCATATAAACCCTTTTCACACCTTTGCAAATAGATTAGACCCAGATCAGATGGCTCCTGTTCGAGCCATCTGATCAAGGTCTGCTCTGTTTGCATTTGAAGGGTATAAACTTAATTATACAGTTTCTATTAATACCAAAATATAACATACAGTTAAACCTCGATTATTCAAATTTTCGGTATAGAAGAATTTAGACCCTTTTAGGCAGGTGGCTGCTTAATGCATGGTGAAAGTCATGCAGAATGCTCCTAGAGGAGCTTTCTGCATGACTTTCACCATGCATTAAGCTGCCACCTGTCTTAAAGATCGATAATAAAACGTATTTTAGTGTTCGGATAATCGAAGTTTTACTGTATATCAGTATGAAAGATTAGCTGATAAATATTCATCTCATTATTTCTTTACTGAATGTTCAACAGAGAAAGGGTTACATGTATCCCTTTTCCCATTCTGTGTTTAATCCAAATTTCAGTACCTACTGAATATTCAGGGACAAAATAGTTATAATGAAATACAGAAGGTGGGACATTTTAGCCGTTTTAGAAAGTAAAGAAACATGTCTATCAAATTCCACTAGCTAACAGAGCAGACCCTGATCAGATGGCTCCTACAGTAGCTGTCTGATCTAGGTCTACTCTGTTTGCAAATGCGTGAAAATGTGTCAACCCTTTCAGGAGAACTCATGAGAGCTTTCTCCTGAAAGGGTTGAGTGATTGTCTCATGAGTCTCCTGAAAGGGTTGAGTGATTGTCTCATGAGTTCTCCTGAAAGGGTTGAGTGATTGTCTCATGAGTTTTCCTGAAATGGTTGAGTGACTGTCTCATGAGTCTCCTGAAAGGGTTGAGTGATTGTCTCCTGAAAGGGTTGAGTGACTGTCTCACGAGTTCTCCTGAAAGGGTTGAGTGACTGCCTCATGAGTTCTCCTGAAAGGGTTGAGTGATTGTCTCATGAGTTCTCCTTGAAGGGTTGAGTGATTGTCTCATGAGTTCTGAAAGGGTTGAGTGATTGTCTCATGAGTTCTCCTGAAAGGGTTGAGTGACTGTCTCATGAGTTCTCCTGAAAGGGTTGAGTGATTGTCTCATGAGTTATCCTGAAAGAGTTGAGTGATTGTCTCATGAGTTCTCCTTAAAGGGTTGAGTGATTGTCTCATGAGTTCTGAAAGGGTTGGGTGATTGTCTCATGAGTTCTCCTGAAAGGGTTGAGTGACTGTCTCATGAGTTCTCCTGAAAGGGTTGAGTGATTGTCTCATGAGTTATCCTGAAAGAGTTGAGTGATTGTCTCATGAGTTCTGAAAGGATTGAGTGATTGTATCATGAGTTCTCCTGAAAGGGTTGAGTGACTGTCTCATGAGTTGTCCTGAAAGGGTTGAGTGATTGTCTCAAGAGTTCTCCTGAAAGGGTTGAGTGACTGTCTCATGAGTTCTCCTGAAAGGGTTGAGTGACTGTCTCATGAGTTCTCCTTAAAGGGTTGAGTGACTGTCTCATGAGTTCTCCTTAAAGGGTTGAATGATTGTCTCATGAGTTCTCCTTAAAGGGTTGAGTGATTGTCTCATGAGTTCTCCTGAAAGGGTTGAGCGATTGTCTCATGAGTTCTGAAAGGATTGAGTGATTGTCTCATGAGTTCTCCTTAAAGGGTTGAGTGATTGTCTCATGAATTCTCCTGAAAGGGTTGAGTGATTGTCTCATGAGTTCTCCTGAAAGGGTTGAATGATTGTCTCATGAGTTCTGAAAGGGTTGAGTGATTGTCTCATGAGTTCTCCTGAAAGGGTTGAGTGATTGTCTCATGAGTTCTCCTGAAAGAGTTGAGTGATTGTCTCATGAGTTCTGAAAGGGCTGAGTGATTGTCTCATGAGTTCTCCTGAAAGGGTTGAGTGATTGCCTCGTGAGTTCTCCTGAAAGGGTTGAGTGATTGTCTCATGAGTTCTCCTAAAAAGGTTGAGTGATTGTCATTTGCAAACATTTTTATGCCCTCGTTGACGATAGTCAGGGGGCATTATGTTTTGCACATGTCCGTCCGTCTGTCTGTCCGTGTGTCACGCTTTTAGGTGCAGTTGGATGTCACAGTTTTTCATGTGTTATAAGTCAGTAATTTCTACACTTATACACATGAAACTTCACATACACATCAATTACCATCTGTGCTATCATTTGACACCCCACCCATGCTGCCAGCAAGCCCAAGGTCGAGGTCAAATGACTTGGAAATTTTACGTGCATTTGGTTGTCACATTTACGTGCAGTGTTTTGTCACAGATTTTTCATTGTCTTATATCTCACTAACCGCTATAGCTATTGGCATGGAATTGCATATACACATTCAACACCATCCATACTGTCATTACGTACCCGGCCCATGATGCTGCCCGCAAGCCCAAGGTCAAGGTCAAATGACTTAGGATTTTTACGTACAGCTAGGCAAGCACCCACACGGGGGCATCACTGTGTCTTACAGACACAATTTTCTAGTTGTTACCTGCTATAAACACCCGAATATTATTTTTCTTGCATTATTCCTTAAGCTCAGAGTTGCCACGCATTAGGGTAAAGTCAGGGAAATTTAATTTTTTTCAAGGTCAGGGAATTTTGTGAAATGTCGGGGAAATTGAAAATAAGGGTAAATATCAGGGAATTCTTAGAAAAAATGAGAGCCAAGCCTATTTATTTTAAGTTCCTCATAAATATAACTTGATTTATGACCGAATGTTGCAATGTCATGGAAATTTAAAATTATGTCAGGGAAATGTCGGAATTGTCAGGGAATTTTGTTTCCTCTGGTTTGTGGCAACCTTGAAGCTATAAAGTCCACTATTTCTTTAGCTATAAAGTCATAATATCAAACTGCCTGGGTGTGAATGTCTGATCTGGCTCCAATCTTTTAGCATAAGTTATCTTGAGCTACCTTTGAATGTGAAAAAAGTCAAACCTGAAAAGTGAAAAAAGAGTTATAGCTATTATAAAGACATTATAACTTTGCTTATACGGACATTTAGATTTTGATAAATAGTGATAACTTTTTAGGCAGAGGACTGCTTAATGCAGGGTGAAAGACGTGCAGAAAGCTCACAGAGGAGCTTTTCACATGACTTCTACCCTGTATTAAGTTTTACCTGTCCTCTAGACCAATGGTAATCAATATTAACCCTTTCCCTGTTCTATGTTTATTTCTAATTTCAATACCTAATGAATATTCATTAACAAAATAGTGATAAAGAAATATGGAAGGTGGAATTTTGTAGACATTTTAGAAAGTAAAGGAACATATCTATCAAATTCTTTTAGCAAACAGAGTAGACCCTGATCAGACGGCTCCTAGAATCTAGGAGCCGTCTGATCTGGGTCTACTCTGTTTGCAAATGCGTGAAAAAACACGTTTATATGAGGGAAAGGATTAAAGTATTTGGAATGACTTTTTACTATACAGTAAAGCTTCTTAATATGACCACTTAAAAGAAGTTTAAATTCTTCATTTTTAAATAAGGTGATAGCTTAATGCATGACAAACGTTATGCACGTAGGAGCTTTCTTCATTAGTTTTGCTCATCATTAAGCAACTACCTGCTTTTACAGACTCTTGCGTTAATAAATTATGTGGTCGCATTCACGAGCGAGACTCAAATGCACCTTGCAAAATATACAAAGGTGGATAATTGGTAGAGTTCAATGTTTTGGGAGTTTGTAGGAGTTATGTCCCTTCCATAACAAACCCCGAAACAAATGCATTTCCCATTAGTGATACTGCACTGTATATACAGTCTAAATTCCAATTTCGAGGTTAATCCCATATTTCATGAATATTCATATAGGAAAGAAAGACAGCATGAAGATTAATTGGATTCATGCTTACAATGACACATGAACACGGGATTTTGGCCATGGCAGAAACCGTACAATCAGGTTTATCTTATTCGATAAGCAAACAGAGCAGACCCTAATCAGACAGTTCTTACACTCATTGTCTGATATTCATGAGTCTACAATATTTGCAAAAAAGTATGTATGAAATGAAGGTTTATTTATTTATGAACCTAGAAATATGAATTTAATTTTGTAACAACCTTTTCATTTGTAAAAATGCCTTTCACTTCAAAGTTGAAAATATGTTTTCTTTCTTTTTATACGCCCGTCGAAAGATAGATCTATTATGTAAAACTCCACGGAGTGCGGGATGGTGGTATGGCGGGCAACATCCAAATAGGTCCGCTTTTCTAAGTCGGGCAGTTTATATCTGATCTTGGTGAAAATGTTTGTTGTAATAATGATCCGGCCAAGTTTGGTAACTAGCTAAATGATCTAAGGCACTCTAGAGTCATGGCCCTTGAACTTGCAAAAATGCATACTTTAGCCTTGTCCAATAAGTTGAGCAGTTTCCATCCATTTGTCACCAAACTTGGTTAAAATGTTTGATGCAATAATATAATGGCCAGGTTGGATAAACATTTATAAATGGCGTCAGTGTGTTTAGAGTTATTGCCCTTGAATTAGCTGAAATTGCCTATTTAGAATTGTCCGCTGTCTTAAGTCAGTCAGTTTTAATCCGATCTTATCCAAACTTCGTGAAATGTGTGGTCATTATTGTCTGAACCAAGTTCGATAACCTGCCAAATCACCACAGGGACCTTAGAGTTACATTGTATGACCATTGAATTAGCCAAAAGGTGCTTATTTTGCCATTGTCCGCTGTCTATGTCAACCAGTTTCAATTTCACGAAATTCTGTGTTGCTATAGCCTAACACCTCGGGACAAATTCGATAACTAGTCCAATGGCCCCAGACGGGCGTATTTTCTCAGTTTTGCACTCTTGTTACTCATAACACCACCAAAGTGCCAAGCAGTTTGGACCCTAATGAGATGTTGGGTAACTCGTCGTCTCGTCAGGATCCAATTTGCTTAACCCATTCCCTCCTAGACTATATTAATACTTAATCTCTTTGTATAAATCTACCGAAAAGAAGCATTTACTAGAGAAAAGGAAAAAACAGAACTGGGTAGTTTTGAAACCATTGTGACAAGTAGAGCATTTGCCGCTATGGAACAAATTCTTTATCTGTAACAATGGTTTCAAAAACGACTTTTACAGCGGCGTCAGAAGACTGACGCATTGGAGGAAATTGGTTAATATTCAGGTGGTATGTCCTTAGAAAAAACGATGTTGCATGCGCTCTTGACACAGTGCAAGTCTTGATTTGAGTAGACAGAATTCTGTTTTACCACTTATACCATGAATAATCCTGTAAGAAATAGCGACATCATGAATATTAATTAAGTGATGTTTTTTTAAAATGGCACATGCAGACAGGAATGTGTTGCCATGACAAACGTTATGGAATCAGATCTATACATAATACACAGTGAAAGCTCGATTATTTGAACACTCGGATATGTACCATTATTGATTTTAAAGGCAGGTGGCAACCTAATGCAGGGCTAATGTCATACAGAAAGCTCCTTGGGGAGGGAGCTTTCTGTGTGGCACTCACCCTGCATTAAGACAGTTACCTGCTTAAAAAGGCGTCAATTCTTCATTACTAAAATTAAAATTCGAAGTATCGAGTTTTTGCTGTACAGTGAAGCTCACTTATAACGAACTTGGATATAACGAAATACTGCTTATAACAAAATAGAATTTATTCCCTCTCTCTGATTACATATAGTAAAACCGACCTGATACAATGTATAACGAAATTTGGATATAACGAAAGAAATTAGAGGGTCCCGAGGACTTCGTTATAAGTGAGCTTCACTGTACTCTCATAAGCAACAGAGCAGACACGGGTCAGACGGCTCCTACAGGAGACGTTTGATCTGAGTCTGCTCTATTTGTCAAGCCGTTAAAATACACTGTGTATGTAGTTATTAAGTACAGGGTTTAGATACATATACCATTCCACTTCACCCAAAATAGAAGTTTATTGGATTTCTAAGACATGTGATGGAAGGCTTTGGCATTAGGCGTAAGTAGACGGTTCATTTCACTGCCAATCACCTGTAGACAGTTTGGATATCACCTCTGCAAAGAGTTTGGATCCTGATGAGACGCATTAAAGCTTGGCGTTTGCAAACCATTTCAAGTTGAGATAATGTTTTTGATAAAAAAGAAGAAAATTAAAAAAAACCCTGAAGCATACGACGAATTCATGACGAAAACAAACGTGACAGCGAAAAAAAATAGTCTATTTTAGGTTATCAACTGACAATCTATCATTCTCCAACATACGGGTCTTTAAAATGCTGGACATGTGTGCGTTTTCTCAACTGTTTACTAGGCTAGTAAACGTAGCTGACATTACCACCAAACCCTGAACTAAGATATGATTTTCACAAGGGGAAATGTACAAAAACATTCCGAAATACCATTACTAGACCAAAGTGAAGATTTTCCAAAAGTATTATTTCTACCAAATGGCATACATGTATTTCAAAGCTTATTTCACAGTCGTATACAAAATCAGGAGCTTTTGGTATGGACAGACACGATAGAATCGGATATATGTACATGTAGTTCCATGAGCAAAAAGAGTAGATCCTGATTAGACGGCCCCTTCGGATCTGGGTCTACTCTGTTTTAACCCATTACCTCATAGGCTACTTTTAGATACAACCTCTTTGAATAAATCTACCGAAAAGGAGCATTATTTAGAGAAAAGGAAAATCTTAGATTTTTGTAGTTTGAAACCATTGAGATAAATAGAGCATTTGCTCCTATAGGAGCAAATGCTCTATTTATCACAATGGTTTCACAAAGTGACTGTTATAGAGTCGTCAATATGAGGGAAAGGGTTAAACTGTAAGCGCTTACCTGGTGAATATGCTCGTAAAATATAGTGACTTTATGAATATTAATTATATGCACCTTTATAAATGCATATGAGCAAGTTATTTATTATACCATGACAAACATTGCAGGATCATATCTATGTCAAATCATTAGCAGAAAGGAGGCCCTGATCAAACACCTCCTACATGAGTTGTCTGGTCTTGGTCATGTAAAAGCGTTAAACTGGGCCCTAACAGATACAGCTGGTGTGATATTTATATCTACAAATAGAGATATGGGATGTAAAAGTATTGTTTTACCTTCTTAGACGCACATTAACCCTTTATTTGATAAAATTCATTTTACGCATCTGCAAACACAGTAGACATATACCAGACAGCTCCTTAGAAGCTGTATGATTGGGGTTTGCTTATTGATTTACAGTAAACCCAATCTAAATTGGAATTCTAGTATAGACGACTTTAGACAGGTGGTTGCTGAATGCAGGATGAAAGTCGTGCAGAAAACTCTTAGAGGAGCCTTCTGCATGACTTTCACCCTGCATTAAGCTGCAATCTGTCTCACTGACATATATTTATACAGAATTCAAAGTCAGTTTAGAGGGATCCTAGATCTGACTACCCAGTCCCTACCGTCGGCCAACATTCCTGTGTTCATAAGCCATTATAATAATTCATATAATATTCAGAATGCCATTATTTCTTATTACATGAATATTTACCAGGTAAAATGCTAACTAGGTATTTCCACTGGAATCACAAGAAGTGCCAATACATGTACTTTGGAAATCATCGTCTAATTCTTGAAAGCCGACCATATAGGTGTGGCTGAGCCGACAACGCCGAGGTACTCCGACTGGATATTAGCCTGTATCATAGTACCAACTACTGTAACAGTAAAAACTGTCTATAGCAACTATATAGTGATTAAATATGGAGGTCGATAAGAGCAGGTGGTTGCTTAATGCAGGACGATAGTTATGCAGAAAGCTCCTAGAGCATTAAGCTACCACATGTCATAAAGTCCCACAATCACACCTAATTTTAATGGTTGCTGCAGACAGGGTCTACTGTACTTCAAAAACTTAGTTCACAGTTGATGCCTGACCTATATCTAGCTGATGATGTATCAATATAGCAGTTCATGGTTTATTTATATATCGGAACCTTTTGGCACTTTAGATACAGGTAAATACTATTACTAGAATCGGTACCTTCTTTATCCTTTTGATTGTTGGAAATGAATATACTTGTACTGGCATTTGCAAACAGTGTAGACCCATTCTACGGACCGAAAGGAGCATTTTTATCATGGTATGTACTGGTATTCACTCAAAATTCTGAAACAATTACACGTATACCCTTTTGCACTGTATGGATTTTAATGCGAAACATTGATGGACCGTTCCATTTTAAAAAATCAGCATTCAAAGGGCTGATTGTTCTGTATGTGGTGTTTCCTGCAGGACTGATGTTTGTACTTTTAAATACAATTGCACTGTGTTTCGAATCCCAAAGTGATTCTACTCCCCGAGGTAATACAGGTTAACCCTTTATTACATAGATACGAGGGACATTTCAGAAGTAATGCAACTGGAATAATACAAAACGTTCTTTTGATAGGTTTTGTTTTCAGTCTAGGCCACCACATCACATCAATAACCTGGTTGCAGTTCAAAAGGTGGCGTGATTCAATAAAATAACGCAGTTCTATCACCAGTCTCCATTTATTTTGTCCTCTAAATAAGTAAGCAATTAGCAGCAGCCGCCTTTCCGTCTGTCGTTATGTTTCTGTTTCGGATGATGCCATTTTGCAACAAATATGACTTGAGCCATTTCATCGGATGAGCGAAGGAAAACTTGTACAATGGCTCCTTCCTCGACGGTTTGAAGCTAACTGACAAAACTAGCTAGTTTTACCAACATCGTGTTGATGCCGATGACTAAAATGATAGAGATTGGAGATAGAATCGAGTCGTTTTATTGAATCACGTCATCTTTGAACTGCATATCGTCAGGTTATTGCTATGATATGGTGAAACCGGGGCGAACTAACGTTTGTCAATGATCCAGAAAAGATGTACAATTTTGAGAAAATCATTGCTGGATATATAATAATGCATACTATACCGTCAGAAGAATATACTTATTTGGTAGTGAAATATCTTGGCTTTCAACAGCCGAAAGAATTGCGAAATTATCATATAAAGTGTGTACTTGGGGTACACGGATGTTCATTCTGTCAGTTGGAGCCCTTGGTTATTAAATTGTATGTATAGTCCCCCATGAAGCGGTACAAACCCCTATGCATGATTAAAGCATGTACACATGCAAATGTTGTATGTCCGTGTAGGTATGGGGGGGGGGGGGGAGTGAAATTGGAACATTTATCATATAATAAGGACTTATTGATACACCAACAGGACTAAAGAAGATATTTGGAAGGAAACTTTTGATAATATTTAAAAAAAAAAGAATCTGGCAAAGTGAGTTATATGACACCTCTTTTTATACGCCCACCTAATAAAGGTGGTCGTATATTGTCGTGGCCCTGTCCGTCCGTCCGTTCGTTCGTTCGTTCGTAGTTCGTTCGTTCGTCCGTCAACATTTTGTTTGTCCGCTGTTTTCTGGGAAAACTGTTTGACAGATATTAATGAAACTTCACACAAATGTTAAATGCATCAAGATCTGAAGCTGAGTTGATTCTGAGGTTCATTTGATTTTTCATTTCAGAGTTATGGCCCTTGTCCTTAAAAAATATGCAAATAGTTTGTCCGCTGTTTTCTGGGAAAACTATTTGAGAAATATTAATGAAACTTCACACAAATGTTTAATGCATCAAGATCTGAAGCTGAGTCGATTCTAAGGTTCATTTGATTTTTCATTTCAGAGTTATGGCCCTTGTCCTTAAAAAATATGCAAATAGTTTGTCCGCTGTTTTCTGGGAAAACTATTTGAGAAATATTAATGAAACTTCACACAAATGTTTAATGCATCAAGATCTGAAGCTGAGTCGATTCTAAGGTTCATTTGATTTGTCGTTTCGGAGTTATGGCCCTTTTACTTAAAAAAATAATGCAAATACATGCAAATAGTTTGTACACTGTTTTCTGGGAAAACTATTTGACAGATATTAATGAAACTTCACACAAATGTTGAATGCATCAAGATCTGAAGCTGGGTTGATTCTGAGGTTCATTTGATTTTTCATTTCAGAGTTATGGCCCTTGTCCTTAAAAAATATGCAAATAGTTTGTCTGCTGTTTTTTGGGAAAACTATTTGAGAGATATTAATGAAACTTCACAAAAATGTTTAATGCATCAAGATCTGAAGCTGAGTCGATTCTGAGGTTCATTTGATTTGTCGTTTCGGAGTAATGGCCCTTTTACTTAAAAAATAATGCAAATACATGCAAACAGTTTGTCCGCTGTTTTCTGGGAAAACTATTTGACAGATATTAATGAAACTTCACACAAATGTTTAATGCATCAATATCTGAAACTGAATTGATTCTGGGGATCATTTGATTTTTCGTTTCAGAGTTATGGCCCTTGTCCTTAAAAAATAATGCAAATAGTTTGTCCGCTGTTTTCTGGGAAAACTATTTGAGAGATATTAATGAAACTTCACAAAAATGTTTAATGCATCAAGATCTGATGCTGAGTCGATTTTGAGGTTTATTTGATTTTTCGTTTCGGAGTTATTGCCCTTTTACTTAAAAAAATTGCAAATATATGCAAATAGTTTGTCCGCTGTTTTCTGGCAAAACTGTTTGACAAATATTAATGAAACTTCATACACATGTTTAATGCATCAAGACCTGAAGCTAAGTCGATTCTGAGGATCATTTGGTGTGTTGTTTCGGAGTTATGGCACTTGCACTGAAAAAAATAATGCAAATATATGCAAATATGAGGATGGCCATAACTTTTTCATTTGAAATGATATTTACTTCAATTTTTTTATGGTTAAACCTTAATGTGAATTTTCACATATATTGCGTGGGTTTTGATATGTCATTTTATTCTAAAGTTATGGTCCTTGAACTTCGTGTTTTCGTTGCTTTGTTAGTCGGTCAACTTTTAGTTTGTCTGTTGTTTTCTGGGAAAACTATTAAAATGATATAAATGAAACTTAACACAAATGTTTTAAACAACAAAATTTGAAGCTGACTTTATTTTGAGGTTCATTCAGTTTGTCTTTACAGAGTTATGGCCGTTGCACTTTACAAAAATCTGCAAAAATGAGGATTAGCTGTAACTTTTTTTTTTATTTAATAAGATATTCACTTCATTTTTTTAAAAATAGTATCACCTTAATATGGAAATCAAGATCTGAAGCACAGATTAGAAAATGTCAACACTTATAAGGCATGTTGAATCAGAGAAAGTTCGCAAGTGGGCGTATTATGTACCGTATGCGGTACTCTTGTTTTTGCATATTTTCAGATAAAAATTAAAGTTTTTATTTAATTATTAAAAAACGTTGTATAACATTTATGAACTACTCTAGGACCTTTACTTAATAACTGTATTAAAATAATTGCTGAAAACGTGTTAAAAATCTAGATTTAATCATTTTTTAGTATGAATGTCAAATTGAAAGAAAGTAAACTGTAATCCTGTGCACAACGAGGGGGTACGGTGATCAGCTGCATTACTTCTGAAAAGTCCATCGTACTGCTTTCTACGCATTTTTGCAAACAGTAGACTGAGAGCAGACTCCTCCTGTAGGAGCCTATAATCAGGGCCTGCTTTGTTTGCTTATGATTAAAATAGATAAGTTTCTAAGGTTTCTGTCATGGCTAAAGATCCATGTGTTCATGTCAGTATGTATTTGCATATCAAACAGTTTATCTGGCCTTATAAGTGATGACCCCGGTCACCGTGCGGCCATAGTATTTTTTTCCAGTTAAATTCCACGGCAGCCACAAGGAAGCCACACGGTGCCCGCACGGGTGCCATACGGCGTCCGTGCGTCTTGCGCTACCACCACATCACTTGGTTGTAAAATGCTACGGCGGCCGTAGAAACTCCTCGCTTAATCTTCTACAGCGACCATACGGCCTGTAAAAATAGGGAAACGCCATACCACGACAGTGTAGACGCAGCAGATTCAGAGCAAATGTGACTATTTAAACAACATGCGTCTGTATTGTCAGCCATTTTGTATAGTGTATGTATACCGTATGCTATAAACCGGACTTTAAAGTCAGTATCAGTGTCGATCTATACGTTTAAGAAGGTGTCAGCTCAAAGGAACTTTCTGCATTACATTCACATTGCAGCAAGCAGCCTTCTACCGAACAATGTCTGTATTATATTATATTCTAGATGCCCAATTTAGAGGTGTGTTACTGTACTTTGGAGGAGATATATGGATTTGATGTAGGTACAATTCATGTCTGAGAATGCTTTACTTCGTGTAATAGCAATTACAAGCACATGATCAGGAAGTTTTGCATCACGTGATCAGGATATCTTGGCATTCAATGGAATACGGAGGCGGTTGCTGCCAAAGTATTTGTTGGTAAAAAACAGCGCTTTATATGTGAGTTATGCTTTAACCGTTTCCCTGTTGCATATTCATGTGAACAAAATGATATCACGAATATTAATTATATTATTTTCTATAATGGCATATATATGAACACATGATATTTTGACTCAGACAGAAACTGTAGGATCAGACACACACACATATATATTATATATAATTCCATAAGCAAGCAGAGCAGACTCTGATCCAACTGTTCCTATAGGGGCCGTGGTACTGTATTTGCAAAGGAAAATGCGTTCATATGAAGGGAATGGTTAAATAATTTATGGGGAACGAGTATAATATAATTTGAAAACAGTGTAGACATAGATCAGAAATCTAGGATCAGAGTCTGCATTGGGATAGTCATTCATGATCCTCTAACAGATTTAACCCTTTCAAACTAAATGGACTCTAAAGTTAAATAGTGATGAACCATTCCACTTTTTTGCGCATCTAGTAAGGTCACTTTATGAAACCATTGTGATAAATAGAGCATTTGCTTCTATAGGAGCAAATGCTCTTTTTATCACAATGGTTTCAAACTACAAAATTCTATTTTTTCCATTCCTCCAGTTAATGCTCCTTTTCGGTAGACAAATTCATAGAGGTTAGTCTAAAAATAGCCTAGGAGAGAACGAGTTAACCCTTTCTTTCATATAGACGTATTTTCGCGCACCTTTAAACAAAGTAGATCCGGATCAGACGGCCTGTAAACAGTTTCTGTCAATTCTAATACAACCATGTCTACAAACCCCATTATAAAAAAAATCAGCTAATAAGTATTCACGAAGTCATTATTTCTTACATGAATACTTAACAGGTAAAGGGTTAATATATGTACTATATATTTAAAAACGTCATTGAGTAATAGTGTGCAACTGATAAGGAAACAGAGTAGATCCTGGCGTATTATTCACGGCTCGAGATACCAGTTAGCCCTATCAATGCTGATTTTTTAGAGTGGGGTAGCCAATCAGTGTTTAACCCTTTCCTTCATATAAACGTGTTTTTACGCATTTGCAAACAGAGTAGACCCAGATCAGACAGCTCCTTTAGGATCTGCTCTGTTTGCTAATGAAGTTTTAAATATCTGTTTATTTACTTTCTAAAATGGCTACACCATTTCAAATTATAACTTTTTTCGCCATGAATGTTAAGTAGGTATTGAAATTTGGAATAAATATAGAACAGGGAAAGGATTAACTATTGCGTCCACTTAGTACGAGAGACTTTAACTTGATTGAGGACTTTTAATGACAACAGTGCAGACGCCCTCTGGTCTAGATCTACACCTTTTGCAAATAACAGCGCATGCGTGTCCCGTGTATGGGTACGGGTTATGGCAATTGCCTCAATCCTGTTGTAGGCATTTTTGAAGAGAGGAAGTATCTTCAATTTCTCAGATTACGTAGTAGGTCTTCTAACATTTCTTTTCAAAACGCATTCAGTTCTGAATTCTAATGAGACGACGAGTAATATCACCTGGATCTCAACTATTTGCCAATGTTAATCACCGAGGTTTATCTTTGTAAACATCTGAAAAGACGATGGTACTATGTTGTTTTTTCTTGCTAATTTATACGGATGACTGATAAAATAATTACCTTTCCTATAACGACGACAGCTCATTTACAGATCAAAGAATTATAACATAAAAAAGCAACAGACATAACGATCTATTGACGCAATGTTTATGAAGGACACTCTATCCAAAATGTGCCAAAACGTTTCGACCTTAAACATGCTTGATTTACACATTGTTCTGTTCACCTTTTACCTGGTGGATATTAACTTCAGGAAGAACAACTGTATGAATAAACATTAGTTGAAAACAGAGGTCCAGATAAGGTGAGTAAATTTTTACATTTTCAAGAATAGCTCCTTTATTTCTCCACAAAAGCCTATACTGTGACCACTCTTTAGAATCGTATCGTATAGGCTTTGGTGTAGAAATGACGATTGAGCTTGTATATAGCGACCATATAATAAACATAGATATCTATAACAGCAGGGGATTACTAAATGCAGGACGAAACTAAGGTAGAAAGCTCGTAGAGGAGATTTCTGCACCACTTTGCCCTGCGTTAAGCTATCACCTGTCCTTTGGGTGGTTGTTGTACACATGTTTTACTGTCCTAGTAGACGGTAGCCTGTATTTTCTGACACACATTATCAGCGGTTCAGATAAGATGCATAAATTAAAACATTTTCAAGAATAACTTCTTTATTTCTACACCAAACCCTATGTTGCGACCACTTTTTAGAATCGTCTCGAAGAGACGATTCTAAAGAGTGGTCACAACATCGGATTTGGTGGAGAGATTGCGATTTTAGCGTTTGAGTACGCACCTTTATCTGTAACTCTGCACAGTAATGTTATACAGCAGTCATTCCATACATTACATTAACCATTTCCATTATAGTACTGTGTACATGTATATTATTAGGAATCCCTACAGTAAACTACATGTATATCCATTAAATTAAGGTCTAATTCTTAGTCAAATAGCAGCTTAATTCAGGAGTCATTCAGAAAATCCATAAAGAAGCTTTCTGCATTACTTTTGTCCTGCATTAAGCAACTACCTGCTCTTATTCACCTCCATATTCATTTATTATATGGTCACCTTTGACAGGTATTGCTGTACATTATTTAGCATTGAAGCTTTTGTATTTGTGAATAAAACGTTAAAAGTTGAGGTTAAATAAGAGACAGGCCAGATTCTGAGCTGGCAAACTTATTCCGCAGGCCAAATATTAAATGAGCATTAAACTTTAATCTTATTTCATTCAACTTTCTATGTCTCAATGGTAAATTCACGAAATCGTATGCAAACATGTTGGAATCAGACGAGACATTGAGTTACCTCACAAGAACCCCATACCTTTGGCGAGTAGTGTAGTATTTTCGGAAGAAAAACGAAAGAAAATCTGTTTTGAAATCTTTAATTAGCATTCATGTCTGAAAACATTACACAATGAATATTTATTTACTGAATCCTTGTAATGGTATATGAACGTTGTTTGGGTTTGGCAGAAACTCTTGAATTATTGATAAAAGGATTAAAATAAAAAAAACAATCGGGTGATAAATTCAATATAGTATAACCATCGGTCTTGGAGACATGTGGCAGCTTAATGTTGGCTGAAAGACATGCATAAAGCTTCACTCTGCATTAAGCAGCCACCTGCCTAAAAGTATCTAAATTTTTCTCTACTAGAAAACTCCATAGTAATATTGTTAGCAATAAATATCATTTTCACTGGTAAGGACATCTTTTATGATACTATATGCTAACAGTTCCCGATGATACGCAAATTAACTGTGTCACACCAGAAACCCAAACGCTTGAGAACCGGACTGCTTATTTGACGACATACTCCACAGATGCAGAGAAGATTGTTTGTAGACGACGATTATCTGGCATGCAAAGAGTTCACCCTTACCACGACTGTACTTAAATACACAATGTCGGCTCACATTTGTATATAATTATAGTGCAATATTAACTGTCACCGATTCTAACAACTACTGACCGAATGCCAAACAGTTTGGATCCAGATGAGACGCCGAGTTGCTCGGCGTCTAATCTGGATCCAAGCTGTTTGTAAATCCAAGTCTGGAGAAGGGTTAATATCGACTATGAGTCAGCAGTTTCAGAAATATCCTGCCGTGCTTAGCCCTTCTCCAGCTCTCCTCGGCATGACTCGCAGTTGCAAACTGTTTGGATCCAGATGAGACGCCGAGTAACTCGGCGTCTCATCAGGATCCAAACTGTTTGACACTCGACCAGTAGTTCTCAAAAGCTTGATCGCGTTAGAAGTAATCAAAGTTTCACTTGATGCAGATTTGAACAGCCATTATTTTTCACAGCGGAATGAGAGTAAACGTTCTGTTCTACCTGTCAGACAGAGTAATTGCCAGAATGTAGAAAAGCAAACGCAATTGGAAACTATTCAAATTCTAGTGGTACGATCTAGTCTCCAATCAAGCCTCAGACCATTAACCCTTATCCTGGGGGAAACAACTTGCTCTGCTAAAACTCTGATCAGCTGCTACTTTATTACGATTTGTTCAAAACGTTTGGAATACTATTGTCAAAGAGGCAAATGAACAGATGCTCTGGAGGGAAATTTATAATTTATTACTTATAATTTATTATTTATAACTTATTACTTATTAGTTATACATTTGTAACTTATTATTTATCACTTGCTCTCCAGTACTCTTTATGGCGGGTAACTTTTCGGTTGATAAAACGATAAAAAATCTATACATGCAAAACCTTAAAACATAGCTCCTTATCGCCTTGCTCACTCAATGTCACTTGATTCTCCCGCCATATGTATACCCCCATAAATAACAGGATATTATAATTTGTAGTTATGAATAAGTCATAACTAATAAATTATAAGTAATAAATTAGAAATTAATAGTAAATGTCCTTTATGGTCTCCCGTATACACACGGACGGATATCTATCATTTATAATTTATTATCTATAATTTATAATATATTACTTATAACTTATTATGTATAACTTATTACTTATTAGTTATAATCTATAGCTTATTATTTATCACTTGCTCTCCGGGACTTTTTATTGCGGAAATTATCCGGTTGAATTAAAATGATGAAAAAAATCTATAAAACCTTAAAACATAGCTCTTCTATCTCCTTATCGCCTTGCTCACCCATTGTCGTTTGATTCTCCTGCCACATTTATACCCCATAAATGACAGGGTATTATAAGTTTTAGTTATAAATAAGTCATAATTAATATAGAACAGACGAGAAAATATATTCATTGATTTGTACATCAGTACATCATCATTCATACACATATGTTAATATAATGAAATATAACGTTTAACAATAAAAAAACCCCAATATTTTATTACATTATATCATGTCACATTATATCATATCACGTAAAATATAAATAATGAATTCTTTTAAAGAGATATATGCTTTTATAAGATTAACATGTTTAAGCATTTACATCATAGATAATCTTTTTAACGCTTTTACGAACAGGGGACCAGACACAATATGTAAACATTTCAGAGTTTCAGTTTGTTAAGACAGTTTGTAAGTCATTTCTTCAATTGTTTTATTTGTGTTTATGTTTGAAATAATTTAGCTATATTCTTCGAAGAAAACGTGATGACATAGATGGATTGATATTTTCACATTAACACAGAAACAAATAACAAATTATAAGTTCATCACAATTTTATTTTCTAAATATATACAGTACAAACACTCTACAGCGAAAAGAGGACTAATACTGTGCCGTTGAGGCAGGTGATAACTTGAATTAGGCCAAAAGTTATGCTGAAATATCCTACAGGAGATTGTTGCATTACCTTAGTCCTACATTAATCAACTGCCTGCTTTTAAAGACATACACTTTTTATTGATTGGTCGCTTTAGAGGGGTTCTACCTTGATTAACATAACTGAAAGGTCAAATTAAGACTTAATAATTAAATACAACGATCTTATCGTCAATGTAAGGCATTTGTTAATGCCATGACATAAAACGCAAAAATAAATGCTACAACGTAATAAAATATGTATATTTTGTGCTGATATATCTCAATTGAAAAGTAATTAGACCTATTTCTGGTGGCCATTTAAGACATGTTCTACTGTATACAGCTCTTAAATAAAACAAAAGCCATGAATTGTTTATTACTTTCTCCTCTTTCTAATTCCGATTGTGTATAGCTACATTATACTTAATATAAATGTATAACTTTTTAGATCAAGTTGTGCATTACGTTTCGGTATTTTGAATGTTCCTGTACTACCAACCTGACTCGCATTGCAAACACCATATATCCAGATGAGACGCCCAGAATATCTACATATCATCAGGCCCATGTCGTTTGTACGGAAGCCCTTGGGGAAATTTATTATTTATAATTTATTATTTATATTTTATGTGTGATATAATATAATTGACATGTTATAATAAAACAGCATATATCACTTTAAAAAATTCATTAGTATTCTAGCGATGACCATTTACTGTTTTCTTTTTCAGAAACGCATGACAGACTGGCAATGGAACAATTCATGCAAAGACGCAAGTAATCTTATGTGGAATTTTGACGTGTGTGCTGTCACTATTGGGTCCGCTGATATGCATGCCACTGTACGTGTTCAAAAACTTACCTTAGCAGACTACCTTGCGTGTATGATTACATTCTGATGGATGTTTAATGGCTCAATGTCCAGAAAAGAGACACCTGTGCAACATAATAGAACGTGTAGTTATGTCACCCCTATCTTGCTAAGCGCGACCTTATTCGCATTTGCAAACAGTTTAAATCCAGATGAGATGCCGAGTAACTCGGCATCCAGGAGCGTAGCTGAATCAAATGTACGCAATGTGACTTTAGAGGTCCGAGGGCATGCTCAATCGGGAAAATTTCGAATTGTATAGTTTTGAAATCATTGTGATACATGTAAATATATAAGCAAATGCTCTATTTATCACAATGGTTTCAAAAGGTGACTTTAACAGAGGCGTCAAAAGGCGTCCATATGTAGGAATGGAATCAAACTTACATGACAAGACAGAATATTTATCAAAGTCTCCCATTCTTAGCCTTCCATTTGTTTTGTTCAAATTTGACCATACTAATGTTTTCACCTTTCATATTGATGTTACGCACGTGCGTAAGTGCATATTGCTATCTACGCATCTGGCATCTCATCAGAACCCAAGCTGTTTGACAATCGTTGAATATGTTTTCAAAAACTTGAACGAAACATTACGTAACATTACTTTAGACCCAGCAGTAGCACGTTTTATATCACTATTGGGTCCGCTGTGATGCATGTTGTACATATTCAAGGCCAACTGAAGTATGTGATATTATTTCGATGGATGTTTCATGGTGTAAAAAAGACATACGTGCAATAACTTGGCATTATCAGAAAAATGATTAAAGTTTCTACGTGAATAAAGGATGGGAATGCACTAGTGTAGATTTTGCCATCCACGTCTAGTGCAATGTTATGAAGCAGTATGTAAAATGGTTTTTATTTAACCCTTCTCCTGGTGAATATTCACGTATGGAATTATGACATAATAAATATCTATAAGCTGGTGTTTTGTAGCGGCATATGAACACTAGATATTTTTGGTATTTGTACAGTAAAACCTCTCTTAACCGGAATTCTAGTAGAGAAGAATTTATATATTTTAGGCAGGTGACTGCTTAATGCAGGGTGAAAGTCATGCAGAAAGCTCCTCTAGGAGCTTTCTGCATGACTTCCACCCTGCATTAAGCTGTCACCTGTCTCCAAGACCGATATTTATACTGAATTTAACCTCCGGTTAAGAGAGGTTTTACTGTACATGTAGAATCGGATCTGCATAATTTCATAAGCAGACATAGCAGACCTTGATCATGCGACTCCTTCAGGGGCCGCCTGGTCTGGATATACTCTATTTGCAAAATGTGTGAAAGAGTTCGTCTGAGGAAAAGTGTTAATCTGAATCTTGGAATGCATGTTCTCGTTACATGCAATGGAAATGACAAATGTCACCTTTATGTCAAACCTATGTCTGACTCAGATCAACCCGTGATAGTCTGATTGGATGCTAAGAACTGTATTGGGTCTACAACATGACGCAAGCATAGCCGACATATCTTTCCATGTCTAAAGACTGTAAACATTTTGCTTAAGCCTGTGATAACTCTCAAGCATCCGATTGGTCTGATTCTGAGCTTGCTCAGACTCAGACTCTGTAGGTTTTTATCCTCGGACCCTTGAGCGTTTAAGATTCATCATTCCCAATCCTGTCCCTCGCGACGTGACTCACATTTACAACTTTGAATGGAATGGAATGGAAAGCCGAGTAACTAGGCCTCTCGTCGGTGTCGAAACTGTTTGACACTCGGTCAACGGATTTACAAAGGCTTGAACGAATCGGAAGTAAGCAAAACTTGCTATAAATCAGATTTGACATTATTTTAGAGCAGGATAAAGGTTAACACAATGTCAAACGAAAACAAAAACGTGCACACAACACGTACAAACCACGAATTGTTACGAACCCTTACCAAATCCCTCCTAAACTATTGTTAGACTGAACCTCTTTCTTTCTAAATCTACTGACAAGGAGTATTTACTTAAAAAAGGGAAATTATTTAGAAATGTATGCTTTTAAAACCATTGTGATAAATGGAGCATTTGCTCCTATGGAGCAAATGCTCTTTTTATCACAATGGTTTCAAAAATGACTTTTACATTACAGAAGCGTCAGAAGGTGTCAGTATGAGAGAGCGGATTAACCCCATGGCTATTTATACAAGAATTCATGACTTTATGAATATTTATAAGCAGATTTGTTTTATGATGACATTGTGAACAAGGGGTGTTTTGTCCAAGGCAGAAACTGTAGAATCAGACCTATATTATTTCCCAAGAAAACAGGGAATACCCTGATCAGACGGATTCAACAAGAGCCGTTTAATCTGGGTCTACTCTGTTTTCAAAGGCGTGAAATAAAGGGTTAAAAGCAGATGACTGCTTAATGGCGGACAATAATAATGAACACAAAATTACCAGATAGAGTACAACCTACACAGACTTACAGTATGTCTTGTATTGCACCTCATAGAAAGGTCGCCATAAATAAAGCCATAATTTTATAGTATAACATGAAATCCTTTTAACCATTTCCCTGTTAAATATTCATGTAAGAAATAATGACATCATGAATATCTATTTATTGAGTATTTGTATAATGACAAATGAACGCGGAACCTTTGGTATTTGTAGAATCAGATCTGTACTATTTCAAAAGCAAACAGAGTATACCCTGCAGAAGCCGTCTGATCTGGTTTTATATGTTTGCAAAGGCTTGAAAAAGCGTCTACAGTAAAACCTCTTTATAACGGCCACTAAATTGAGTTAATTAGTTGGTATTTAGGATAGGTGGCTGCTTAAAGCAATGTGAAAGAAAAACAGAACGCTCCTATAGGAGCGTTCTGTTTTACTTTCACCTTGCTTTAAGCAGTCACCTGCATTTAACACAAAATACTTGATATAAGTTAGGGACAGTTAAAGAGAGGTTTTACTGTATATGAGGGAAAGTGTTAAGTGGAGAACACTTTTATCTGCAAATGCACATCTTCGAAGGTGATTACAGATTCGCGAATGGCATCTAAAGACCTACACAGGTGCGCTGAAGTACAAAGAAAATTGCGATTGTTTTTATTTGTTTATCACTAAGTGTTTACATACAGTATACCCGTCTAAAGCAACCACTTGATGAACGAACATAGATATCTTAATAAGAGAGTGGTTGCTTAATGCACGATGACTGTAGTGCAGAAAGCTGAACCGCAAGAGCTTTTTACGTAATTTTCATCCTGCATTATTCTACCATCTACATTAAAGACTCAGAAGCTTCATAATTAAATTTTACACCATTTCGATAGCTTAAAAACTAGACTGATATATCAGGAAATAGTATAGACCCTGATCAAATGGCTCGATCAGTGTTTGCAGTATTTGCCAAAATTTGTCTTCGGGAAATTACGGCACGGCTATTTCCGCGACTTGCTTGCATCAACGCAGTTTATTTTTAATATTTTTCTAGCTATTCTCTAACTGTTT
This sequence comes from Azorinus chamasolen, assembly GCA_963576725.1. Classification (NCBI taxonomy): domain Eukaryota; kingdom Metazoa; phylum Mollusca; class Bivalvia; order Cardiida; family Solecurtidae; genus Azorinus; species Azorinus chamasolen. The sequence goes on along the minus strand of OY755245.1, from coordinate 57,116,438 downwards.
CATATTTCCAAACAGCCTAGACCAAAGCAGTTTGACATTTGGTGAAAATATTCTCAAAAGTTTGATCATTTCGGATGTAGTCAATACCGCACCAGATCCAAAATTGAGCCGATAACTTCTTTTTTTCACAGCGGTATAAGGGTTGGAGTATAAGTGTTACTGAGACTTGCAGTAGCGCAGCTTACATTTAACCTTGGTTTGTTGAGAGCATCGTTTTGTCCGTAAAATGTTTTAAAATGTTGTAAAATTCAATAATTTAAAGACAGGTTGCAGCTTAATGCAGGATGAAAGTCATACAGAAAGCTCCCTCTATTGGACCTTTCTGCATAGTTTTCACTTTGCATTCATCAACCACTTGCATTAAAAGGTCTTCTTTACTAAAATTAAAAACTAAAAACTCTTCTTTACTAAAAATTCAAATTATCGAGGAGTTACTGTATGCTATTAGTTTCATTGTTCGTTATTAGTGGCACAATCAGAGTGTCAAACAGTTTGGATCCTGATGAGACGTCGCATCTTGAATCAAACTGTTTCTAAAGGCAAGCATGGTGTTACTTCTAGGGTTTAATGTTAAGACACTTAGTTTGCGACACATACGGACTTACGGACAGTTCCCAAACATTTAAATGTTTAAAACTACATAAGCTTTTACCTCATACATGTTCATACACTAATTCACGACTTATTGGATATTCATTAACTAAATTCATATAATAATCACTGAACAAACACATTTTGGCCATGACACAAACTCAAGAATTATATCTATATTATGGCAACTAGAATAGACTCTGATCAGACAACTCCTAAAGGAGCCGCCTGGTCTGGGTCTACACTGTTTGCGAAGACATGAGAGTCGTTTCTATTAGGTAACATATACTATTCGTGTACCTCTGGTAACCGTGACAATGGAGCGTTAATTTATGAGATTCTTACTGCTTCGAGTGATAGACAACCTGCTTTATGTGTGCATTAGTTTGTTGTTAAGCTGAATTGGTTACTGTCTAGCTGGAAAATGTTGCGATCTTGCTGAAAAACATTTATGTCTCGATGAAATATATTGCTTACTACCTACAATATGTTTATTATCCCCCGCCTTTGGCGGGGGATATTGTTTTGGCATTATCCGTCTGCAAGTATCATTGACATTGATCTAGGAGTTATGACCCTTTGTTTTTTGTGTCCGGAAGCAATTCCTCAGAAATTGTATGGCGTTTTCTATGAAACTTTTTGTAAATGTTAAATAATATAAGGACATGCGACTCTACAAGTATGATTCATATTGAACACCAGAATTATTGCTCTTTGTTTGCGAAAATTGTAACCGTTTTGTCATTTCTCCGAAACTGATTGAATGTTTTCTATGAAACGTTGTGAAAATGTAAAGTAACACAAGCATATATGGCCCTGCAAGAACCATCTGTATTGGCATTGGAACACTATAGCTATTTCCCTTTGTTTGCAAAAAAATGTAACATTTTTGCCTGTCAAGAGCCACATCTCAGAAAGTATTTGGAGTTACACTATTAAACGTTGTGTAAATGTTTAGTACCATTATGAAATGCGCCCTTGTAATACATCACTCACATTTACCACGGAACTACAGAGTTATGATACCTTGTTTGTGAAAAACATTTATGTTCCTTTGGTTAATAACTCAGTTAAATACTGCGATCAGCGCTTGTTTGGCGGGGAATATCATTTCAGTGGATAAGTTTGTTCAGATGAAATATGTTTGCGCCTAGCTGGATTGTGTTGCTGTCTAGCATGATCGTGTTACTGTCTAGCTGAAATACATTGCCTCTAGATAATATATGCTGTTATTAAGCTGAAATATGTTGCTGCCTAGCTGAAATATGTCTTTATCTTGTAATATCATTTACTATTCGGATGCAGGTGAACAATTCAGACCTTCTTCCAACCTAGTCATGTATTTGTTATCGTTTTTGGACAGACTGACTTGCAATCGTCACCTCGAAATCACAACCCCTCCTGTTACAATCATTATCTCTTCTCAGGCAATCAGAAATGATGTCAGCTGAAAATGCCATTGCATTTATTTTTAAATATAAGCTAGCGGGCTTAATGTTTTCAGAAACTGTTGGTTGAGTTTCAAAAAGCTTGGATTCTGATGGGACGTCTATTTACTCGGCGTCTCATCTGGACCCAATCGGTTTGCAAATGCATGCCAAGACGCGCTTAGCAGGAGAAAGGTTAGAGTGCAACAGATAGGGAAAATTATACAGAAATCTGGCAAACTGACATGTATACGACAATATGCATGCACTGACGCAAACTACACTTTTAAGAACTTGCCTTGTTAACTGCTTCTTTCGGGTGATTCAATATATCTAGCAATTCAGTGGTAATGCCATATTGACCATTAGATCATGCTAAGCGTGGTGCTAAACTAGCATTTTTAAACAGCTTAATTCGCCGTAATATGGTGTCACATCGGGATCAAACTGTTCGACTAAGTTTTAGTAGTTTCTACTTAAATGCCTGGACGAATCGAAATTAAGTAAACATGTTCTAAATAAAAGTTTAAGCAGACATTATTTAATGTTTTATTTTCTAATATAAGATTAAACAGGAATGAGATAACCTAAACAAGAGAGTATCTATGTCTGCAAAACATTGTATCTACAATAGATATTTATTGGACTAAATGGATATATACATGTCATATAGATAGATTTCTCTATGGTACAAGAATTGTGTCCACAAGACAAAACACGAATAAAGTTAAGTTTAGGCATACTGCAGCATAAATATCTAAATCGATGAAAAGAAGACTTATGTTTGTCCTCGAAACAGGTGGTAGCATTAATGCTAGAAAACCTTATTAAAGAAAAAGCCCCCAAAAGAGAGCCTTCTGCACTATTTTCGTCCTGTATTATGCAACCACCTGTTCTTATAGACTCCCATGTTCATTCATTATACGGTCGCTATAGGTAGGTTTTACTGTATGTGTAAAACACTATGCACATTTGGGTCTAGTCATGGTCACTCCTGTACACTTTATTCTTAATCTTACTCTGTGTTTTGAAGAAGAATCTCACTGTGTAAGATGTATATACATGTATCATAATTAATAAGGGTCATACGCTCCATCAAACATTGTGTAACATTTCAACTTTACACATCACAGTTTGGCACTAGTCACTGTTGTGAAGTTTCATTGAAATCCATTGGGTAATTTTAGAGATGAACGCCCGAACAAGAATCCCAATATCCATACAAGATACTTTTTCTATGAAATCATAATAGACCTGACTCTATCTATACCACACATTCATGTGTACATCTGACATTATGAAAAATTCGCTAAAATATTCATGATGTCATCATTTCTTAAATGAACAGGGAAAGGGTTAATGCTTATTCATTAAGCATTAAGCCATGCATGTTTGTATAGGGTTGATTTGAACAGTCTTGGTTATCTATCGAGGTTTGATGTAACATTTCACGACAGAACATTTGTTATAATGTTTACTATATGAGTCATTGAAAAGTTATGGAAACTAGTTACTGTGCCAATACAAACACATTAATATATACTTGCATAGACGAGGATAATTACTTAATTATCTCATTACTGTGCAACCAAGTTCATGTTGATTTCAACTTCAAGAATAATTCAGAAAACTGTTCATTTTGCATGCTTAAGTATCGGTTTCAATTTAGTATAATTGTTTAACTTTTGTTTTTGATTAATACTCACGCAAGACTCCGTCAATTATGAAAACTAATTAAAACTGATATAAGAAATATAAAGTAAGAACATGTATTGCCATTGTAAACAGCAGAGAAACGTACATGTAATATATAAGCACATGTGTGTATAACATACCATGATACAAACCTACACCGAAATCCCTACAGTATATGTCTGATCTCGGTCTACTCCGTTTTCAAAGGCAAAAATGGTGAGAGTAACAACTAAATGGTTATTTCCACTGCTAGTTTCGTTTATTCTTATACAGTTCATGCCCGCGTCAATTTATTTCACTAAATCTCTGATGCATTTCTTATCTAAATATCAGTTTTTATTTTAGTACCGTTCCATTTGCAAAACTCATTATATTGCTAGAAGGCGTAACTGACTCACCTCCGATATCTCCGTTTGCTAATAACACACAATAAGGCCCATCTAACTTTCATATCTGTGTTTATGAGCATGACACAGATAAACGCATCATTTACTATATACGTATCATATATTATTTTAACTGTTCTGCCGCTATGCGCAACCTGAAGCGTGTATGTAAACAGCTTGGATCCAAGCTGTTTGACACTCGTTCCAAAGTTTCCCACGAGCTTGATCGAAACCATTTCACTAATCTAGATACAAATTTGAAACTACAATAATTGTTTTTCAGCGGGAGTAAGTGTCAATAGCAGTTTTATATAACATAAGCGCAATTTCAACTGTCTACTATTAAATTCCACAACATCCATCAGGAGCTGTCTGGTCCAGATCTGCTCTGTATGGTTATATACAGTAAAACCTCGATTATTCGAATTTTCGGTATAGAAGAATTTAGACCCTTTTAGGCAGGTGCCTGCTTAATGCATGGTGAAAGTCATGCAGAAAGTTCACAGAGGAGCTTTCTGCATGACTTTCACCATGCATTAAGCTGCCACCTGTCTTAAAGATCGATAATAATACGTATTTTAGTGTTCGGATAATCGAAGTTTTTACTATATATTTCTGTTTTTTACCATTCACATTTCCTTATTTTCTATAACATAATTGAGTTACATAAATACGAACAATTTGCTCCATGCAAATACATATAAGAAATAATGACAAAAATGAATACGGATTAGTTGAATTTTTGTAATGGCATATGAATAGGAATTTTTTGTGTCATGCAGAAAATGTAGAATCAGTTTTTAAGCAAACCGAAAAGACCCTTATCAGACGACCCCATTGAAGCTTACATATGCGTTAAGAGTAAAGGGATAACTCGCTTACAAATAGAAATCTCATGTTTTCAAAGTTCACTGAATCATAAACGTGATTTGCATATAGTGTTCATATACATTTGCATGTGTTTGAACCCGAATTCCCTCACAGCTGTTTAATATTGTCTCAAAGGACATTCAGGCAAAGTCTGACAAAAGGAGGACATTCACTCACGCAGGGGTGTTAGGATGTTACTCGTTGCTCAGAAATGGTAGTGCAGTTAAGGAGATATCACTGATGGATTACACTATAGTTAGGGCTTGAAAGTGTAAACTTCTGGCATATATGTCACTTGCACATGGTGGTATTTATATTTAAAGTGACATCAATGACACATAGAGATATCCGTATAAGACTGATAAAAACTACAATATCCATTGGTTGCACTTATTATTGAACACTCTCCAAGTCTCCATTGATAATTATATATCTTGCTCTATCGCCATTGATGTCTTGCATTATCCCTGTTTATAGTTCTATATATTGCACTATTGCCATTGACAGTACTAATTCTAGCACTATTGCCACTGATAACACTATATATTGCTCTATTTCCGCCAACGAAACTATATCTTGCACTATAGTATTTAGCACTGTATTTTGCTGTAACTGCATTGATGACACTATATCTTGCACAAAGGTGTTATATTGCATTATATCCATTGATTGCAATATGCATTAAACTATCTCTATAGCAAGGGAATATATTATTTTAAGAAAAGTGTTATCGGCAATATGATCACGGTAGCTCCTTGTAATTACAACTATTGCTATAAGAAAATAAATATGTCTACTTTAAAGTATATGACTTGTAATATTCGCCCAGTCATTACATAAATAGTGAAACGTCTCTCTACAACCCATAAAACGAAGACGCTGTTCTGTTAAATCTGGTTATTGTTGGCATAGCTGTAAATTGTTGACATCTTTATTATCACCCTTTTGAGATATTACAGAAAGAATAGAATTAAGAATCTATCAGTTTATAAATAAATCTATGCAATAAAAAGAGACACAGGAGTATACATAATTATATAAATGTTTGCACATTTTTGCAGCACAGAGACAGAAACAGAGAGAGAGAGACAGAAACAGAGAGAGACAGAACAACATATATTAATACAGATATCAATTAGGACTGCAGTATTATCTGTTTAAATCGATATTGCTCAATACATTAAGTATATATCTGAGTAATCCGTTACTTTAAGTGTATATCTGTGTTATCCGTTACTTTAAGTATACAGTCATCTGTGTAATCCGTTACCTGGTGAATGTAAGACTCCATCTGTTTCGATCCTTTATCAATTTGCTTCTTGTTTAAAATAAATGAAAAAAAGAGTTTTGTCATTACAAAACCCAACAGATTGTAACATATATATAAGCATATACAGCAGACCCTGATCTACTTTAATTGCAATCTTGAGTCCAAATCAAATATGGATTAATTATGTTGTTTCTACATTAATAATTCCTGTAGAGACGAAATATATAGTAGTTAATCTGTTCGCCGTACAACCATGCTTTGCTCGCATGTTGCATGTTGCGCGGAGTAATCAAATTGCAGGTGCACCCGTCTAATGAATGAGTAATAAAATTGATATGGGAATTAACTGTTAAAACGTAAACATCTGAAAATATATTGAGATATCAGTAATGTGAGCTACAGATGTTTGTGTTATGATTCATTTAGTAATAAATTAATAAAACACTAATTAGTAACTCTTGCCCGCTATCGGCGGCCTGGGTCCAAGGCCTGGGTCTGAGACATCTACCATTCTTAAGTATCTGATGAGGTTGATCTCCGACTCGAGCAAACAGTTTTATAACCTTAAGGCCTTATTTGACATCGCAAATATATAAGAGATCCAAACACTTTTACAATCGGTCAATATTTTCTCAAAGGCTGAAGTAGTGAAACATTGCACCATTTCCAAATTTGAGCAGACGTTATCCTTTTAACAGCAGCTTCAGGTTTAAGCAATGTGTTGTCAACCCTTACAACGCTGGACTATTCCAAAATTCAAACAGGTCAAGCTTATACTTAGGGATTTTTCTAAAGAAAAGTATAACATTACAAACAGTGTAGATCCTGATGAGAGGGTTCCTCTAACTTTAATGATATTTATAACGTAACAAACAGGGCATACTCTGATGAAAGGGCTCCAGTAGGAGTTCTCTTACATTGTATCTGGGTCTACTCTTATCCAGCTTGATGATTTGTCGAAAATCTTCGCCAAACACTAAAGTATATTTCTTAGTGCATGAATATTCACGATGTAAAGTGTTAATACATGCTCGACGCTATGTTTTGTTGCATATTGAGTAAATGTAATAAATAATATATTTGAAATTTCTAAACTGTGTATATTTGCAGGATATTAACAAAACCAATATAAAACATTTCATAACCGTTTTCATATTTCGTTCAAGTTATATCTAGTAAACATATTAAAATATTCTACGAATAGCAAAAAAAACTGCATCGATGAAACTGAAATTGTAGGTGTTTGAACACATGCCAAGGAATTAATTGAATTCATTAGTTAATCACGATTTATCAATCATCGGAAGTGCTTGTTGTGTCTGTAAGTACACAGACAGCTCCGGGTGCTAATTGAATAACTTTGATACCTTCCTTTTCTTCGAGCTCATCAAATACTCAATTAAGATAGGTATCTGCGAAGTTTTGAAGCATCCCCTGTGATATTAAATGTCTATTCCGTAAGTGATGTTACTCTGATGTTTTCTTTGTCATGTTTTGTATTACCATAATCGAATTAAGACATATGGCATTGTAACTATGGCAATATCGAAATACATATTATTTGGTGATGTTCAAGTATTTGCAACCAGTGAAAACCTAGATCAGCATTATAGTCAACACTGTTCGTAAGTATGTATTGTACATAACCAGCAGTGTATACATCGGACGCAGTGACTGGTATGGGTCTAAACTGTTTAACCCATTACCTCATAGGCTATTTTTAGATAATACCTCTTTGAATAAATCTTCCGAAACGGAGCATTTACTAGCGGAAAGGATATTTTTAAGAATTGTAAAGTGTTTAAACCATTGTGATAAACAGAGCATTTGCTCCTATGGAGCAAATGCTTTATTTATCAAAATAGTTTCAGAAAATGACTTTTACAGAGGCACCAAAAGGATTAATATCATGAAATACTTGCTCCATAATGAATATAAATTAATTTAATTATTGTATAAAATGTAAAATAATATCTGTAACATATTAGCAAACAGAGCGTACATGATCTGTATAATCCGTGTCTTCCCTGTTCGTAAAGGCATTAAAAGGCGTGACGATTGAGTAAATAACTTTGAATAACCATTTGTTTCTCATGGAACAACTAGAACGATCAACATGAGCAAAGTGATACAAATGGTGACTTCGAACAATCAAGTAACCCACATATGTACTTATAATTAGATAAACAACAACAAAAAATAAATAGATGAATAAATAAGATAATAATGTGTCAAGCAAACGTTTCAACTCATTTACAACATGGACAAAATTAACAGATGATGTGTATGACAATATCATAAACGTATTGTTATAGAGAATTAACACTATTTCTAATATGTCATCCATCTTTACCTTAAGATAAAATGACTTCCGGTAGCTGCAATCTGGAATATACTTTCATAGGAGATCGGTCTAGAGTTATGTTATTCGAACAAGGGACACTGTCAGCTCAAACGCAAGGTTACTGTAACTCTGTGCTAAGACTTGCTGTCCAGGTGTCATGGTATAACGACAGATTGTTGGCATTTAACACGGAAAAGAAACAGTGGAGCCAAAGTTATGCGACGGTAGCCAACATTCCATCATTGGTGTCCAAGATCATTCCTAGGCAAACATGAACAATGACAAAAAATGCTGTAATGTTGCACGTGTTTTCCTTGCTTTTCATGTCATGTGTTTTGTCGACTTAACATGACCTCTATTCTACCGATACATGCGCCCATTGTAAAAGCATTGCCATAGACGTCCAGTCTGATCTTTACCAAAGTCAAGAATTACTGGTACATTGACTGACTGTCTTCTAAATAAAGTAGAGGCATTTGTACCGGGATAAATATTGCCTGAAAATACCATGTACGTAATAGTAATATACGAGTACATCAGGTACCTTAACATGGTACAAATCTAATTACAAACAAGTCATTTAACAGACCCATTTAACATAAAAAACGCTTCAACTATCTAGAACGGCACCTGAATAACATAAAAAAAAATTGATTTCATGTATGTTTAACTGTTTCAGAACATGTTTTCGTATGCTCGTTTCTGGTCGTTATCTATAATTATAGACCGATTCACTGTATGTGAATAACACATGTTTGCAATAGAAGTTTTGAAAACAAAGTACATGTACATACATTTCCATTATGATATTTATAGATACTTATAAATATGTCTACTACATGATATTCTGGTTCCCTGTGGATATTTGAAAGACTACATGCAGTTTACCGAGATTTTGTAGGTAGATTAATTGCAATGTATATTGGTATATATTATGCTTTTTTAAACGAATTTGACTCTTAAAGTGCTGGGACCAAGCATATTAGACCTAGGTAGACCAAGATCAAAGGCTTCCCATAGGGGCATAGTACGTCATAAAACATATTTTGTTTTTAGTGATAAATTGTGGTACAATTTTTGTCTGGTTAATATTCAGAAATGCAGGAGTCAGTTTTATTTATTCAGCAGCTTAGGGGTTGGTGCTTTCTTCGAAATTGCATCCATCTAGTTTCATAACAAACTTACGCAGATGCTGCTCTTGCACTGTAGTAATAATGCTGAATATTTTGGGTTACTAAAACGGTATTCATATTTTCTGCCAGTTTACTAGATATTTATTTAATAGTTCATATCAAGATGGTGTCTGAATGATATAAATCCAACGATTACAAAAGATTCGAATTGAATTGTCGCCTGGGCCATTTTAACAATTTATTGTCACTGCTTGACATTCCGGTGTAACGAAGTAAAATGACCCCATAGAATACTGACCCCCCGGTCAGTATTTTTTAAAAAATAGTGACACCCCGGTCATAGTATTTTGACCCCCCGGTCATAATATTACGACCCCTGCACACGAAGAAAACTGACCCCTTACGAAGAATTGTGACCCCCATAGAATAGTGACTTCCTGTCTTTGTTTCAACAAAACATACACCCGCACGCCTGTGCACACACGCACGCACACACGCACACACACAACACGCATGTACATACACAATTACACACACGTACGCATGCACGCACACATACCGGTACACATATGCACGCACGCACGCACATATACCGATACTTACACATACACTTAGAAACACTCGCATACATGCAAGCACACAAACACTCACGCACGCACTCACGCGCACGCAGGAGCACATGTACCAGCATGCATATATAAAGAGATCACTTAATAAATTGTAAAATGTTGTATTGACTTCTATCTGACGTAAATAGCTGTTAAAATTTCAATAATCTAAGTTCTAACTTCGTGGACGGAAAACTGTGTCAGTCACTGTAAAACTAAAACAAAACTTCATTTGGCAGTGGGTTTTCGTATGGTCAATGCTGTGTGCAATGCCATATATCATATCCATATTTTGAAAACATTTGTAATTTATCACCTATTGAAATTAATTGAAATAAATCTCATCGAAGTGAGGCAACATAGGGGTTCGACACTACTACTACTACTACTACTACTACTACTATAATTACTGCCACTACTACTACTACTACTACTACTACTACTACTACTACTACTGCTATTAATCCCACTACTACACATACTACTCCTCCTCCTACTACTCCTACTCCTCCTCCTCCTACTACTGTTACCTACCTACCTACCTACCCAATAACCAACCCACCCAAAACCCAGCCACCCACCAAAGCACAAACCCAACCACCCACAAACCCACCCACCTACTACTGCCGCTGCTGCTGCTGCTACAACTGCTACTACTACTATTCTTACTACCTACTACTACTACTACCTATACTACTACCTATACTACTACTACCTATACTACTACCTATACTACTACCTATACTACTACCTATACTACTACCTATACTACTACTACTACTTATACTACTACTATCTAACTATCTACCTATCTACCTGTCATGACTAAAGCGCGCAATACTAATTGAACCCAAGTATTTTGTACATAGGGGGTCACATTTTCTGAAGAATATCGACCCGGTCAGTATTTTTTAAAAAATAGCGACCCCCGGTCATAGTGCTTTGACAGACACACGTTCATTATATGTTGAACAGTTCCCGCGACTTTAATCTACCTCCTGTATAATTTAAAGAAAGGGTTTAACTTTACTCGTAAACTATTTAACCTTGGTCATAATTGTTACAGATGTAGTGACCCCCGGTCATAGCACAATTTCAGCCCTGTTTATCATATCATGGCTAATGCGCGCCTTGCTAATTGAACCCAAGTATTTTGTACATATGGGGTCAAATTTTCTGAAGAATATCGACCCCCGGTCAGTATTTTTTAAAACATAGCGACCCCCGGTCATAGTTCTTTGACACACGTTCATGATATGTTGAACAACTCCCTGCGAACTTAATCTACCGCCAGTATAATTTAAGAAAGAGTTTAACTTTACTCGATTTTATTTAACCTGTGTCATAAATATTATAGATGTAGTGACACCCGGTCATAGCAATTTCAGCCGTGTTTATCCTATCCTGACTAAAGCGCGCAATACTAATTGAACCCAAGTATTTTGTACATAGGGGTCACATTTTCTGAAGAATATCGACCCCCGGTCAGTATTTTTTAAAACATAGCGACCCCCGGTCATAGTGCTTTGACACACGTTCATGATATGTTGAACAACTCCCTGCGAACTTAATCTACCTCCAGTATAATTTAAGAAAGGGTTTAACTTTACTCGATTTTATTTAACCTTAGTCATAAATATTATAGATGTAGTGACACCCGGTCATAGCAATTTCAGCCGTGTTTATCCTATCATGACTAAAGCGCGCAATAATAATTGAACCCAAGTATTTTGTACATAGGGGTCACATTTTCTGAAGAATATCGACCCCCGGTCAGTATTTTTTAAAACAAATAGCGACCCCCGGTCATAGTGCTTTGACACACGTTCATGATATGTTGAACAGTTCCCGCGACTTTAATCTACCTCCTGTATAATTTAAAGAAAGGGTTTAACTTTACTCGTAAACTATTTAACCTTGGTCATAATTATTACAGATGTAGTGACCCCCGGTCACAGCAATTTCAGCCGTGTTTATCATATCATGGCTTATGCGCGCCTTGCTAATTGAACCCAAGTATTTTGTACATAGGGGGTCACATTTTCTGAAGAATATCGACCCCCGGTCAGTATTTTTTAAAAAATAGCGACCCCCGGTCATAGTGCTTTGACACACGTTCATGATATGTTGAACAATTCCCGCGAACTTAGCTGTGTTGCACTTTCAATTACTGCTCATGAACAGACTCAATAAAACCGAGTCTGCAATTTTCTCTTTTTGTGTTGCAGATTTTGCTTTCGGGGATCACCACCCTTCAGAATTTATAATCTTCACAACAGCAGGTGTTAAGTGCTTGTGTGGCGGCCGTAAAACGTCGCCCCGTACTTCATTCTCAGTGTTGTTATACCTTCTGATCATTCGAGATCATGAATTTCAGTACTTCTTGTTCTGAAAATTGAATACCGCTTAAGCCGGTGCTAGGGGGCGAGAGCAGTGTTGCACTTTCAATTACTGCTCATGAACAGACTCAATAAAACCGAGTCTGCAATTTTCTCTTTTTGTGTTGCAATTTTTGCTTTCGGGGGATCACCACCCTTCAGAACTTTTAATCTACTGCTAGTATAATTTAAGACAGAGTTTAACTTTACTCGATTTTATTTAACCTTTGTCATAATTCTTACAGATGTAGTGACACCCGGTCCTAGCAATTTCAGCCGTGTTTATCCTATCCTGACTAAAGCGTGCAATACTAATTGAACCCAAGTATTTTGTACATAGGGGTCACATTTTCTGAAGAATATCGACCCCCGGTCAGTATTTTTTAAAACATAGCGACCCCCGGTCATAGTGCTTTGACACACGTTCATGATATGTTGAACAACTCCCTGCGAACTTAATCTACCGCCCGTATAATTTAAGAAAGAGTTTAACTTTACTCGATTTTATTTAACCTTAGTCATAAATATTATAGATGTAGTGACACCCGGTCATAGCAATTTCAGCCGTGTTTATCCTTTCATGACTAAAGCGCGCAATACTAATTGAACCCAAGTATTTTGTACATAGGGGTCACATTTTCTGAAGAATATCGACCCCCGGTCAGTATTTTTTTAAAAAAATAGCGACCCCCGGTCATAGTGCTTTGACACACGTTCATGATATGTTGAACAGTTCCCGCGACTTTAATCTACCTCCTGTATAATTTAAAGAAAGGGTTTAACTTTACTCGTAAACTATTTAACCTTGGTCATAATTATTACAGATGTAGTGACCCCCGGTCACAGCAATTTCAGCCGTGTTTATCATATCATGGCTTATGCGCGCCTTGCTAATTGAACCCAAGTATTTTGTACATAGGGGGTCACATTTTCTGAAGAATATCGACCCCCGATCAGTATTTTTTAAAAAATAGCGACCCCCGGTCATAGTGCTTTGACACACGTTCATGATATGTTGAACAATTCCCGCGAACTTAGCTGTGTTGCACTTTCAATTACTGCTCATGAACAGACTCAATAAAACCGAGTCTGCAATTTTCTCTTTTTGTGTTGCAGATTTTGCTTTCGGGGATCACCACCCTTCAGAATGTATAATCTTCACAACAGCAGGTGTTAAGTGCTTGTGTGGCGGCCGTAAAACGTCGCCCCGTACTTCATTCTCAGTGTTGTTATACCTTCTGATCATTCGAGATCATGAATTTCAGTACTTCTTGTTCTGAAAACTGAATACCGTTTGAGCCGGTGCTAGGGGGCGAGAGCAGTGTTGCACTTCCAATTACTGCTCATGAACAGACTCAATAAAACTGAGTCTGCAATTTTCTCTTTTTGTGTTGCAATTTTTGCTTTCGGGGGATCACCACCCTTCAGAATTTTTAATCTACTGCTAGTATAATTTAAGACAGAGTTTAACTTTACTCGATTTTATTTAACCTTTGTCATAATTCTTACAGATGTAGTGACACCCGGTCCTAGCAATTTCAGCCGTGTTTATCCTATCCTGACTAAAGCGTGCAATACTAATTGAACCCAAGTATTTTGTACATAGGGGTCACATTTTCTGAAGAATATCGACCCCCGGTCAGTATTTTTAAAAAAATAGCGACCCCCGGTCATAGTGCTTTGACACACGTTCATGACATGTTGAACAACTCCCTGCGAACTTAATCTACCTCCAGTATAATTTAAGAAAGAGTTTAACTTTACTCGATTTTATTTAACCTGTGTCATAATTCTTACAGATTTAGTGACCCCCGTCATAGCAATTTCAGTCGTGTTTATCCTATCATGACTAAAGCGCGCAATACTAATTGAACCCAAGTATTTTGTACATATGGGGTCACATTTTCTGAAGAATATCGAATCCCCGATCAGTATTTCTTAAAAAATAGCGACACCGGTCATAGTGCTTTGACACATGTTTATGATATGTTGAACAGTTCCCGCGAACGTAATCTACCTCCAGTATAATTTAAAGAAAGGGTTTAACTTTACTCGTAAACTATATTTTATATCTTGTATATAGGGGGTCACATTACCTGAAGAATATCGGCCCCGGTCAGTATTTTTTAAAAATAGCGACCCTCGGCCATAGTGCTTTGACACACGTTCATGATATAAGTATATGTATGAGGCATTCAGGAAACACCGCATACAAAACACACAACCGCCCAAATAGCACCACAACGACAAACAACAAATGTACATGAATATAAAAGACACAAAGTGACGCACGGACATAAGAAACAAACAATAGGGGGAAGAAGGAAGTACCGCCTTGGAACGGTCAGTGACAAATGCCACTGGGGGGGGGGGGGGTTAACCTGGTTTATGGGTGCTCAATCTCACACTTATTCCATCCCCACCCTGAAAAAAAGACAGTGTAAATAAACGTATCCCCTCTCCGACTAATCTACAACAACCGCGATGGCAAATACAGTGGTAAAAGATGCAGTGACCTCCGGTTATAGCAATTTCAGCCGTGTTTATTATATCATGGCTAATGCGCGCCATGCTAATTGAACCCAAGTTTGTTGTACATAGGGGGTCACATTTTCTGAAGAATATCGACCCCCGTCATTATTTTTCAAAATATAGCGACCTCCAGTCATAGTGCTTTGACACACGTTTATTATATGTTGAACAGCTCCTGCGAACTTAATCTACCTAATTTCAGCCGTGTGTATTATATCATGGCTAATGCGCGCCATGCTAATTGAACCCAAGTATTTTGTACATAGGGAGTCACATTTTTTGAAGAATATCGACCCCGGTCAGTATTTTTGAAAAATAGCGACCCCGGTCATAGTGCTTTGACACACGTTCAATCGTTAATGATATGTTGAACAGTTCCCGCTTAATCTACCTCCAGTTTAATTTAAAGAAAGGGTTTAACTTTACTCGTAAACTATTTAACCTTAGTCATAATTCTTACAGATGTAGTGACCCCCGGTCATAGCAATTTCAGCCGTGTTTATCATATCGTGGCTAATGCGCGCCATGCTAATTGAACCAAAGTATTTTGTACATAGGGGGTCACATTTTCTGAAGAATATCGACCCCCGGTCAGTATTTATTTTTTTTAAAAAACAGTGACCCCCGGTTACTGTGCTTTGACACACGTTCATGATATGTTGAACAGCTCCCGCGAACTTATGTGTGTGGCTTTTCCTGCTTGACTTTACTACTTTTTCATTTAATCTACCTCCTGTATAATTTAAGAAAGGGTTTAACTTTACTCGATTTTTATTTAACCTTGGTCATAATTCTTACAGATGTAGTGACCCATAAGTATTTTGTACATAGTGGGTCACATTTTCTGAAGAATATCGACCCCGGCCAGTATATTGTCAAAAATAGCGAACCCGGTCATAACTCTATGATTCACGTTCATGATATGTTAAACAACTCTAGTATTTATTTATTTTTTAAAAAGGGGGTTCACGTTAATCGAAAAATAACATTTCCTTTGTCATAATTCTTGCAGATGTAGTGACCCCAATCATTGCATTTTGACCGTGTTTATTATACTAGACTAATACGCACAATGTTAATTGAACCCAAGCATTTTGTACATAGGGGGTCACATTTTCTGAAGAATACTGACCCCGGTCAGTATTTTTTAAAACATAGCGACCCCCGGTCATAGTGCTTTGACACACATTCATGATATGTTAAACAACTCCCTGAAACTTAAATCTATCTCCAGTATAATTTAAGGAAAGGGTTTAACTTTACTCGAAAAATATTTAACCTTGGTTATAATTATTACAGATGTAGTGACCCCCTTTCATAGATTATTTTAGCCCCGTTTATTATATAATGACCAATGCGCCCAATGCTAATTGAACTCAAGTTAGTTGTAGAAAGGATGGGTGTCATTTTTTTTAAACAATAGTGATCCCCGGTAATAATGCTTTGGCCCACATTCGTGATATTTTGAACAACGCCAGCAACTTTAATTTGCCTCAAGTATACTATAAAGAAAGGGTTTCACGTATTTCGAAAAAAAAATATTTAACCTTGGTCATAATTGTTACAGATGTGTGACCCCTAGTAATATCATTTTGAGCCCCGTTTAATATATCATGACCAATGCGCGCAATGGACGCCAAGTAATACGACTTGTAATCATTGTTCGTACAGAATAGCACACACACGCACGCAAGCAGGCACGCACGCGCGCGCATGCACACACACACACACACACACACACACACACACACACACACACACACACACACACACACACACACACACACACACACACACACACACACACACGCACATGCACGTACACAATCACTTATAAATAAACACCCTTCCGCACGCACACACACATTCACACACCCCTACACAACATCGGAATACAATTTCATTTATAGAGAATTGTGTCAATTATTGTCGAAGAGATGCTGTTGATTTTCTTATATAAAAAGGTCAAGCACGTGTGACATAAATTATACCATTTAGATTATTGGTTCATAATGTTTTTACTTTTATTTTAAACGAGCTTTGTAGAAAACCACACAGCAAGGATTTGTTGCATGTTTATTTTTGTCTAAAAGGACGAGTTTAATAGATCCAATAAATCACGAACACGAGTCTTATATTCTATTCATAACATAACCTAGAGAAGATAGTTTTCCTTGTGTGTTCGTCACCTGTTGCAACCTGAATTGTAATAACAACCGGAATTGTAATAAAATTTATTACAAAACTGGTTATGATGCGAAAACGTTATTACATTTGGTGGTCAACCTGAATTGTAATAACAACCTGAAGTGTAATAAAATAATTTTGTTTCTGTATTTGTGTGTCTATGTGAGTATGAATGTGCGCACATGCTAGTATGTTGATAGTATGTGTATACGTGTAGTTTGTATAGGAGGGGCGCATGCGTGTGCGCGCATGTGTACATGTATGAAGTAACACATCAGATATTCTAGATGATAGTACAACGACTTAGACATTTTTATTACAAAACTGGTTATGATGCGAAAACATTATTACAATTGGTGGTCAACCTGAATTGTAATAACAACCTGAAGTGTAATAAAATAATTTTGTGACTGTATTTGTGTGTCTATGTGAGTATGAATGTGCGCAAGTGCTAGTATGTGTAAGCGTGTAGTGTGTAGGTGATGTGCGCATGCGTGTGCGCGCATGTGTACATGTATGATGTAATACATGAGTTATTCTAGATGATA
This sequence comes from Azorinus chamasolen, assembly GCA_963576725.1. Taxonomy (NCBI): domain Eukaryota; kingdom Metazoa; phylum Mollusca; class Bivalvia; order Cardiida; family Solecurtidae; genus Azorinus; species Azorinus chamasolen. The sequence continues at coordinate 57,098,469 of OY755245.1, read as the reverse complement.
GTACAACGACTTAGAATTTTTTATTACAAAACTGGTTATGATGCGAAAACATTATTACAATTGATGGTCAACCTGAAGTGTAATAAAATAATTTTGTGTCTGTAATTGTGTGTCTGTGTGTGCATGAAATTTGCGCAAGTCCTAGTATGTGTATGCGTATAGTGTGTAGGTGAAGGGCGCATGCGTGTGCGCTTATGTGTACATGTATGAAGTAATACATGAGTTATTCTAGATGATAGTACAACGACTTAGAATTGATTATTACAAAACTGGTTATGATGCGAAAACATTATTACAATTGGTGGTCAACCTGAATTGTAATAACAACCTGAAGTGTAATAAAATCATTTTATGTCTATATTTGTGTATCTTTGTGTTTATGAATGTGCGCAAGTGCTAGTATAATGTGTAGGTGATGAGCGCATGCGTGTGCGCGCATGTGTACATATATCAGGTAATACATGAGTTATTCTAGATGATAGTACAACGACTTAGAATTGATTATTACAAAACTGGTTATGATGCGAAAACATTATTACAATTGGTGGTCAACCTGAATTGTAATAATAACCTGAAGTGTAATAAAATAATTTTGTTCCTGTATTTGTGTGTCTGTGTGTATGAATATGCGCAAGTGCTAGTGTGTGTATGCGTGTAGTGTGTAAGTGAGGGACGCATACCTGTGCGCGCATGTGTACATGTATGAAGTAATACAAGAGTTATTCTAGATGATAGTACAACGACTTAGAATTTTTTATTACAAAACTGGTTATGATGCGAAAACATTGTTTTATAATAATAAAATAATAAAAATAAATAATGTTTTCGCATCATAACCAGTTTTGTAATAAAAATGTCTAAGTCGTTGTACTATCATCTAGAATATCTGATGTATTACTTCATACATGTACACATGCGCGCACACGCATGCGCCCCTCCCATACAAACTACACGCATACACATACTATCAACATACTAGCACGTGCGCACATTCATACTCACATAGACACACAAATACAGAAACAAAATTATTTTATTACACTTCAGGTTGTTATTACAATTCAGGTTGACCACCAATTGTAATAACGTTTTCGCATCATAACCAGTTTTGTAATAAATTTTATTACAATTCCGGTTGTTATTACAATTCAGGTTGCAACAGTCACCTATTTGTGGCTGCCTAGTAAGTCAAATGTATGACATCGAAAATATCAGCACCTGTTGAGTTTCAAAATAGTTTGCCAATCAGACTGAGATTAATCGTCAACTTTTATCCTTTTATATTCAATTGAACTTAATTTGCGTTTGTGTTCGTTTATATTGTGAATTATTACTCAAGGGTACAAAATAAAATACACAAGTAGTAGTATTTGTCTTTATAAAAAGAAGAGTTTACTTACTGTAAAGATTTAAAAACATGATTTGACAAGTAAGGTCGGTCACTGTTAGAAGTATAGAACCATTTATTGGATCGCACATAAAAGGTTGTTATACTCAAAATACATTGTAAATGTCCCCTTAAAATAAGTTATATTACCACTACTTCTACTAATACAACTACTACTTTCACACCCACTGTCACTCTTCTGCTAGTGTCAACATTTTTCAAAATATTGACAGTTTCTAAATAATAAAGTGTTTCCGTTAAATTTCGTTTAACACCCCCACGCTACCACACACCACACACACACATACCCACCCACCCGATGCTGCAGCAACAACAAAAACAAAACTGCAGCGCAACAATATTAGGTATTCAAGTATTTGCAATGGTTACCAATTTGTTAGTAATAGTTGGGGCGGGGGTCAATATTTTATAGATATCGCGGAGGGGGTCACTATTTTTCAGAGGGGAGTCGATATTTTTCAGAAAGGGGGTCGCTTTTTCTGAAGAATAGTGACCGGGGGTCAGTATTCTATGGGGGTCACTTTACTTCGTTACAGATGTATCAAGCGGAGTGCCTGTTTGTGAATATATATATAATCATTTATTTATGTTTAACCTTTTTAGCATTCACTGACATTTGAAAACAGGGTAGATCCATATCAGAGGGAGGGCTTATAGAGAAACATTCTGTTGTGAGTCTGCACTGTATATTATTAAGAATAGTTAAACACTAGTGGGCAATTCCACTCTAAACATTCAGCGTTGAAATGGTAAGTGTCTATTCTGAAAAAAGGGCAACAGTTAAATGATTCCTGCATGCGGTATCTTAACTTTTTCCCTGTTCAATGTTTATTCCAAATTGTAATACCTATTTAATATTGATGGGCAATATATTTATAATGAAATATGGAAGGTGGAGCATTTAAGCCGTTTTAGAAACTAAAGAAGCAGAATCAAAGTCCATTAGCAAACAGAGCAGACCCTGATCAGACGGCTCCTATGACGCAAATGCGTGAAAATACGCTAATATGAGGGAAATGATTAACATGTTCATATGCACTAATTGTTTTCAATTAGTATCATATGTATATATCCGTTTTATCAATTATTTCTCGCAACGGTCTTCAATTAAGAATAGGTACGTTCAAAGAATCAGAGTTTAAGCGAAGATAAATTAGATATTATCATAGATTGGCAAACCGACATTTGTTTCAGAACTTTATGAACACGAAAGTGGTAACATTAATTAACAATTAGTTAACTTAATACATGTCGAATACAATTAGCTGTATATCACACATGTCATGGTTTGTGTTTTGCCCTTTATTTCAATGCCTTTGCAACAAAATAGATCAAGATCGAACAGTTCCTGTAGGAGCTATCTGATCAATGTCTGCTCTGTTCGCTTACGATACATGTATAAAACATATCTGATTCAAAAGTTTCTGAAATGACAACAAAATTTCATTAGCCATTATAAAAAATAAGTTAATGAATATTTATGAGGTTGTGAATTCTTGTATAAATATTCATAAGATATAGGTTAAACATCTACTCTATGTTTCATCTGTGTTATCATGAATTAGCTGTAGTTGAACTTAAAAGCTATAATTATGCTTTATGAGAAGAGCATTTATTGAAGACAAGCTACAAAACAGACGCTTCGTACTTTAATGTGATATCTGCAGCAATGGAAATTTGTCTGATGATTTAGATAATGGCTAAACCATACAATATGCTTATGATGATGACTACGACTATAATTGAAGAACCCTGGAAATAGACTTATTAACTCTATCTTGCTGCTAGTCTCACAGCGGCGATTCTAATGAGTAGCAACACGATAGTGTTTTGCAAAGAAATATAGAAAAATATCTTCTCTAGATTTCCTAGTTACTCTTTTTATCTAGAGCTTTGATACTTTTATAAAATATATACCTGACGATGTACCTCTCTATAACGACCAATAAATTGCATTAAGTATTTTGTGTTAAAGACAGGTAGATGCTTAAAGCAATGTGAAAGTAAAACAGAACGCTCCTATAGGAGCGTTCTGTTTTACTTTCACCTTGCTTTAAGTAACCACCTGCCCAAAATACCAACTAATTAACACAATTTAGTGGCCGTTATAGAGAGGTTTTACTGTATGTTAACACTTTGATCGAAGAAGTCATAGCTAGGTTTTAAGGAATTGTAAAAAATAACACTTTACCTAATAGAGGCTAATATTGAGGTGTATCTTTAAGAATTGCAAACAAAGTGGGGCACATACCAGACAGTTACAGCTGCGTTTGTTTATGAACTAAGATATATCTGATTCTACAGTTTCTAAATTGATAAAACTCATGACTCATAATGCAATTATTTAAACACAGCCAATTGTTTTATATTCACACAGTCGTTATTTATTATATGAATATTCACCAGGAAAAGTGGGCAAGGAATTGCAAAATTTAGTGCAACATGTTGCTTTTCATATGCTAAGCATTATAATAACTTTTGTAATAGACGTTTACTAAATATATACCTGTACCGACATTAAGACTGCACATTGCAACACTTTATCTTTGACCATCTTTCCTCGAAATTAAATAGACTTTCGTATTATTATCGTTTTGTTCTTATCTGTTTGTGCCCAGTAGTGTCCCTTCAAGGGCATAGGCAAACAGTGCTCCTAAAGGAGCTGTCTACTTCGCTGAAATGTATATTCGTACAATCGCATATGCACACAGGACTTATTTGTCATAGCAGACACTGTATAGTCCAGTCCATATTATTTCATAAGCACCCATAGCAGATCTTGAGATGGGTCTACTCTGTTTGCAAGGATATATGGAGTAAAAGCTCAATAGTAAATATCGCCTCCTTCAAGCTTGAAAACTGATTAAGTCTTTCCTTCATTTCAACGCCTATGCGTCTACTAACAGAGGAGACCCAGATTAGACGACTCCTATAGGAGCCGTCTGATAAAGGTCTGCCCTGTTTGCTAATGGCATTTCATCTAAAATGGTAGCAATGTTCAACCTTCCATATTTCACTATTGCTTTTTTGTCCATTGGTATTCAGTAGGTATTGAAATATGAAATAAACACAGAACAGGGAAAGGTGTTAATCTTCTATTTCGTTTCAAAACCTGTGTGTCAAACAGTTTAAATCCTGATGAGGCGCCGTGTGACTCAACATCTCATATGGATCCAAACTGTATGTGCATATACCGACGAATCCATTCACAGCAGCATGTTAAAGGCTCCACATGCACCTCTACCAGAAATAACAAAAACACTTTATGGCATTATGATTAATAGCTACGACGTTTTACTTTGATATTGCAGATTTCTCTGTCAAAATAATAATGTTTTATCTTGCGATATGGCACTCCTGGCAGTCGATGATTGATGTGCCTTAAACAAACAAAATCACTTTTGTTTTTAGGATGCACAAGTGCAAAGCAAGATACAGCATTGGTTAAGTTCATTCTGTGTAAATCTTATACTGTTCCTTCTGCCAACTAGTAAAAAGTTATTTTAGATTCTTATATGTATACTCTTTCTTATATTTAATAGATGCAATTACTTGTAATACACGGTAATCGTCAAAATAATAACAAACAGAACCATTCTTCAACAAGTGATTGAAAGCGCCATTATATTTAGCATCACTTTTCCATGTGCAAAATTGAAAAGATAGATATTTTCCCAAATCACATAAAATATAATGGACCAAACCTGGATTAAGTTGACATTGAAAACGTTTCCCTTTACTCCGTGGACAATAATGCCATCGTATATATTGATGATATGATTGTTTATAATGACACGTCAACAGAGGACATTTTGACCAAAGCAAAATCTGTAGCATCAAATTTAGAATATTCCATAAGCAAAAAGGACAGACCCAGATCAGACGGATCTGTTTGCAAAGGATCCATAGAGCAAAAAAGAAGAAGCCGCAGCACATAATTTGTGAAGCGGGTATCCTTTTTTTTCAAAATATTCGGGCAAAAAAGAGACAACGAGACACACTGTACTCGGCGTTATGATAAATTGTTTGGTATAATATTTGGAGTTTTGAATGCGGCAGAATGGGCAGACACGAAGGATTCATATCATTTTGTTTTGACTGGTAGACATAATATTATGAATGAGTTTTTAATGAATATGAAAGCAAATGTTAACATGTATTTAAATCATTATCCAATGAAATGCTGAAGTTAAAAAATGCACATTGTATATCGATCTTTGTCTAAGAATCACTCTTACAGTAACTGAGGTCAAGTCACACGCATATCAGCATTCAGCAGTTAAGTAACATTATGTAAGTAACAGTAACTCTTTACTCCATATATGCACCATTTAGTGCCTTTGCAATCGGAGAAGGCTCAGACCACACAGATTCTGTAGGGGCCGTCTGATCTGTATATGTTCTGTTCTGAGATAATGCTACAGGTTCGTCTATGGGACATTTGTCCTCTACAGTGAGTGCGATGGTTCAAAACGTCCTTGTACGTAATGCCATTATGAAAAACTCAGCTAATTAACGTTAGTCATAATTTCTTACATGAATGGTTATGAGATAATAGTTAAAAGTGTAATTCAGTGTCTTACGTTCGTGCCGCATGTAACGCTGTAATTGCGTGTACATGGTTAGCTACAGAAAGCAAATAGCTTATAAATGCGCAATTAAAAAAAATACAGAATTTAAAACTGGCAGTTGAAACATTTGAAATCAATTAACGTTGGCATATACTCGTATGTTGCAATTCCGTCGAAAAAGAGTTTAATTGGATATATTGGCAAATCAGATTGATTGATAAGTTTTAACCTTCCACGAGCTGGATATAAGAGAATGAAAGAACGAAAGTTAAATACGCCAAAGCAAAACAGTATTGGCTTGTATACTAAACGAGAGAGAGAGATCAATGTGTTTTTTCTGCTGGAATGACTTAAATTCTTCAAATACATTTTTCTTCCATTTATTTAGAAACTTTGTCAACGTGACAAACAGTTTGAATCCTGATGAAACACCAAGTTACTCGGCGTTACTAGGACCAAAACTGTTTTCAACTATAATCACAAAGTCGCCAGTAGAATGCTGAAAATAAATATTCTTGCAAGACTATTCTCATTATGAATATTATTTAATTTCACTGTCGTATTAAAACACAAAGAAGGAATTGTATTGCCATGGTAAACGGCAAAATAGCAGATCATATTCAGACGGCTTCTACAGGAGCCATCTGATATGGGTATGACCTGAACGTCTTAACAGTCAACAAGCCCATGGGATCTTATTTACAAATTATTAAAACGTTGGCACCTTTTATAGGATTTATAGCAGTTTACGTTCACATAAAATGCACAGGAAGCGCAGCACTATTATAATTACATTCTTTAGGGAAAAGCGTGATACCATCTATTAATAGTTTAAATCTAGTTGAAAATGTTATAAAATAGCAAGCAATGTAGAACTATCCCGAAGGAACCCTCTTATCAATGTCTGCACTGTTGGCTGAACCCATCAATGTGATGGCCTATTCCAGCAAATAACCTGTATGCTGCGCCCCCACATGAACAAAATGGATGGGTTCCAAACTAGATCTGGACGAGTTTATCTTCGACAACATTGGAATAAATAGGTTAAAAAGTAATCCAGGTCGAAGCTTGAGTAGGTACAACCTTTTCAGTACGATAAGAGTTATTGTTTCTGCAAGGTCGGTTAAGAGTTCTGGTAGACAACTGACACAGTAATGTAGCGTTTCTAATCTTCTATTTTTCTTATTTGAATTTGAACCCTTATGAGACGCCCAATAGTAACTCACTGTCTCATCAGGATCCAAACTGTTTGACACTCGGTCAATAGTTTTTCAAAATATTGATGAAGGCAACATTGCAATGGATCTAACATTGAGCAGCTAATATTTCATTACAGCGGGGTAACATTTTTCATTAAATGAATGGCCCATTAGCTCGTGGCTGTTACATAATATATCAAACTCTTAATCAAAATGTACCTATTTAAAATATTGAAACACGCCTTTCTTCTGATACTATCACAAGCGCACTATTTTTATCAAGGTTATTTTCATCTACCGATTCGGGCGAATGATTATTAACCCTTTCCCTGATATAGACTTCTGACACCATTGCAAACAGAGCAAACTCAAATCAGACAGCTCCCGTGGGAGCTGTCTGATCAGGATTTGCTTTATTTACTTATGGAAAAATAAAGATCTGATTCTGAAATGTCTCTCACAAACAAATTATGTTTCTTAAAGTGTAACTATAGAAATGTACACCATGAATATTCACACAGTATTCATGGAGGAAATGGTTATACGAAAGATAACCTTTATAGATATGACACCTATTTTAGAAAATACGTAGGTTCTCAGGCCATTGTACTCGATCACGTATAGGCCTATGTATATGTTAGCCAAGTTATTTGCTGAACATGCAAAAATTTACAGTGAGATTGATTACATTATCTTTATTGTAATATTAGCAAAATTCAACCACCCTGGTGAATATCATTTTAACTTTTTCTCAGGAAAATGCATGTACACTAGGATTACACTTTACTCGACAGATAGCCTATAAGATATGCATTTTAGCACTCCTGCTGGGGTCGCCTTATCAAGATCTGCTCTATATAGCCGTATATGTTAACTATTTACTCTATAAATACGCCTTTCAACATCTTTGTTAACAGAGTAGACCCAGATCAGACGGCTCCTATAGGATAGTCTGTTTGCTTATGATGCAGTATAGATACGATTCAGTTTCTGTCATGGCCAAAACTTCCAATGCCCATGTGCTGTTTTAATTCATATTAATGATGCCATAATTTCTTACATGAATATGTCTGCGGTAAAAAGGTTACAGGGGTAATTATATATAGTTTCCATCCATAATAAAAGCACAACTAATTAATTTTCAAGATGTCATTATGTTTTACATAGGTATTCATCAGATAAACAGAGTGAACTTTATTTATTTGCATCGATTATGATGACACCGTAAACAAGTACAAATGTGAGTCATGCGGGAAACACCACATACAGAACAAACAACCGCCCGAACAGCAACACAAGAAAACACAGCAACTAGCTGTGTTTATAACTAGCAAAAACATAAAGAGACGCACAAAGACAAAACAAACAAGCAATAGGGAAAATATGGGAGTACCGCCTTGGAACGGTCAGTGACAAAAGTCACTGGGGGTGGTTAACCCGGTTTTGGGGCGCCCAACCTCACACTTATTACATCCCCACCCTAAAAGACAAATCGAATTCGATGGCATGGGTGGTGGCGTTTGAGGTTATTTATACGGGAGAACACTGGTTAACCCTTAGAAAACCCACCTTTCCAACGGGCATCCCAACTTCTTTACTCTACTTGTTTATGCAGAACGATAACATGTGCATATGTCCAGACAATGTTTGATTTAAGATGTCGTCATGTCAGTACAATTAATTTACGTATCAAAATAATCGTGGTCTCCCAGTTTTTCTAAAATTTCAGTTAACGGTTTCCTTCATATGATGTGTTTTCATGCATTCACATACAGAGTAGACCCAAGAAAGACGGCTTCATTAGGAACCGCCTGATCAGGGTCTGCTCTGTTTGCTTTTGACATGATACAGATCTGGCGACCGTTTTACTAATTCTATAGTTTTTGTCAAGGAAAAACAATTTCCTTGAATAGTTTACATTATAATAAAATCAACTCATAGATATACATGAAGCCATTATATCTTACATGAAAAGTGAACAGGTGAAGGGCTAAGTCAACATAAATTATTAAAAAAAAGTATCTGCCCAGCTTTCTGATCTAAGTTGACTGAGTTCCGGTTCGTCCAAGCTTTTGGGAAACTGTTGTATCAGTGTGGAACATCATGTAAGTGTTTACTATGGTTCCATCATACATCAGCCAACTGCTTTCCTTGACATTACACGAGACATACAACAGCAAAACGCTCATCAGGATCCAATCCGTTTGACGTTCAGTCAATACTTTAACCTTTAGCCGGATGAGTGGTTACTTATGCAAACAGTTTGGATCCAGATGAGACGCCGAGTAACTCGGCGTCTCATCAGGATCCAAACTGTTTGACACCCTGAGAGCATTTTGGCAGACAAATTGATTATAGCTTGAAATTTGAAAATATAGTAGATGATAAATGCTGTTAAAACAATTTGCTCAGCAGGCTAAAGGTTAACACACTTTTGATCGAATTGGCTGTCAGTGGCGAAATGTTCGGCAATTCAAAGATTGAGCGGATATAGGAAGGGTTAACCCTTTATGTAATAAATATTCGGGTAATACGTCATGAATATTTTAAGATCAACCGTTATAATAGCATATTGACACAGGAATGTTTGACCATGGCAGAAAGTGTAGAATCAAATCTATATAATTCCATAAGCAAAGAGAACAGACCCTGATCAGACGGCTCCCATAGGAGCGGTTCGATCTTGATCTATCCCGTTTGCAAAGACGGGGCGTAGACAGCGTATTTACGGAGTAAATGGTTAGCTGGTGCTATATGCGTACAATGTTAGAGCGCATATACAAGTATAATATATGCATGAAGTCATATTACTTTTTGTCAATACTCTTATGAGTTCAATCTAGTGGATTTTTTCTGCATTACTGCAAGATGAAGTAAATAAATATCCATACAACAACGGCTTCCATTTCAAGTTTGCTATAGTTTTTCAATATACAACATGTACATACATGCTTCCTGTAAGACGAATACATTTAAAAAAAACTCCATAAGACTTAATACACTCACACTAAAAGTCATCATTCAAAAGGCGACAATACAGTAAACTACTTCTAGAACAACAGCTTTGTGAATAAATACATGCACCTTTAATAGTAAGTGGCTGCTTATTGCAGATTGAAAGTTATACATAATGCTCCTGCGGGAGCTTTCTTCATAACATTCGGCCTGCACTAAGCTAACAGCTGACGATAAGACTCATAATTAAAGCTTTTGCGGCGGTCGCTTTAAAGTGGTTGCACTGTATGTATTATTTACATGAAGCAATATAATTATGTAATAAGATAACACATTAATATGTAACAATAATGGTGTAATTACATGTTTTCTAACTATCTAAACGATGATGATGGTTTGTAATTACATGTAAATACGAGAAATATAAAAACCCGACAACCCATGCTATTTTGCTTTCTATACTAAAACATTTTGTTTTGATAATAAAACATTGTTGATCTACACATTGCCTTCCAAACACATTCTTAACATTTCTTTACCATGAATCCTGCAAGTCCTCATTCAACTGGCATTCTGCTACGTGCTCTGGAATATAAAATTCCAGAACGTGTGAAGTAATTATGCGTGACATTAGTTCACATAACTCTTCACTATGTTGGAGTAGTTTGCGAATTATCATCTTAACTGGCCGTTACTGTACTAAACATTACCTTTATTATTATTGTTACAGAAAGTTTCACATACTACATTTTCAAAATTCAAGATATACTCAATTTGTCTACCAAAATGCAACCAATGTGTCAAACAGTTTGGCTCCTGATGAGACACCGAGTTACTCAGCGTCTCATCTGGATCCAAACTGTTTGCATAGGTATTCACTCATCCGCCCGGAGCAAGCTAAAGGTTAAACATTATGGAAACACAGTGTAATCAGTAGCACGGTAATTAGCTTTTCCAGATGATTATTCATGTAAGAAATAATGATATCATGAATATTAATTTGCAGATTTTTTATAAAACATATCAACACAGGATTGTTTGGCCATGGCAGAAACTACGGAATAAGATCTATATTAATCCATAAGCAAACAGAGCAGACTGATCAGACGGCTCCTACAGGAGCCGTCTCATCTGGGTCTACTCTTTTTTCTCTATAATGTAAAGGGATAATGTCCGAAGTTTTCTCTATCAGTCGTCTCTTTAACCCATTCCCTCTTACTGCCGCCTTTTGACGCCTCATTGTGATAAATAGAGCATTTGCTCCATATGAGCAAATGATCTATTTATCACAAAGGTTTTGAAAATACGCAATTCTAAAATTTTCCATTTCTCTAGTAAATGCTCGTTTTCGGTAGATTGATTCAAAGAGGTTTGATCTTGTAATATCCAATGGGGGAATTGGTTAATGTTACATGTATGAATACAATGCGATTCCGAGACTGATTCATACTAGTTAAGAACTGACAATCCACATGTCTACGTTTTACAAGAGAAATATATCCTTTGCGTTTTGCGAATTGTGTTTAACCACACCAATAGTCAAGTATGGATGGTCAGGTCTAAACTCTTCGTCATTCGCCAGTCAATTTAAATATTTTGTTTATTTAAATATAGTAGAAATAACAACAAACAATATGTATCATCTCTATAGAAAGTTTAGCTTCGGTCATCTACATAATAAAGTGACATGACAATAGCCCAATTATAAAACGCTTTATTACATTAGCATACATAGTTTTAGACATGCAAAAACAGCTTAAAGGTGTATATCACAATAGTTTGTGCGCATCGTTTTCGAGTATGTGTATGTTTTAACAGATAGATGTTTTCACGTACACCGATACATTCAAATTTCACACTCATATACGGGGTTCATCAGATGAACCGGTAGGTCAAGTCACTTATATTGTAACTCTGCACTGAATTCAGACCAGCGTATGCCTGTGTTTTGACTATGAGTTTTGGGTGGATGTATTTTTCAGGAAAACTTTGTATGCTAGTGCCTTCAAAATTGACACCGTTATCAGATTACCCTCTAGGCTAAGTCCAATAACTTTGGTGTGATTTAAATCAAAGTGTGTCCCTTTTTAGACATAAATGTTTTTAACCGCAGAGTATATTGAGTAGAAATCACAGTTAACTATTGCAGAAAAGGCTGTCAAATGGCGTAAATAGTCATGCGTCTTGTCTTTGGACAGCTCTTGTTTTGGAGTTGTTCTCTTTTTACTTAACCTCTCCAGTACAGTGATAGATCTACATGTAAATGTTACTATGTTAAATGAAAATGGTTTATAGAGACAAGACATAGATTGTGGCATTCTCTTTGCTGAGACACATTTCTGGTCTGCATTAATTGATAGAATTACCTCCCTTCTCAATATGTTGTCATGGAAAATACATTTACCAATGCAAATTGGATTTTTCCCCATTAAAAACTAACTTTAATGTATTTCTATGACTTATATATGCATACTTTTGGGCATATTTTCTATAGTTTCATCAACAAATTCAAGAACAATATATTTGTTGTCAACAGTATATGGCGGTGCTCATGTTTAAGAGACCACAGCTAAAAAAAACAACAAAAACACGGTGACCCAATGTTTTTGAAGATATAATTTGCATGGAAAAAGCAAAAACCTTTGTTTACATAAATTTTAAACAAATCTGTCTTTTGGAAACATTTGTTCTTCACTTTTTTGCTTTTCTTGAAAAAAATGTCTAGATCTACCTTTTCAATTTTTTCTTCTTAAATATGATAATCTCTGCAAATAAGACAGCTATTTGGTAAATTTGATAATTAATTGATATAATTCAGTTATAAATATGTATATTGCCTATTGAAGTTTCATTATATTTGCTTCTACACAACTTTAAAGATTGATGTGCATGTTGTCATAATTCTTTAAACAGTAGTTATGTTCTCGTACAGATAGACCAAATTCTTTTGGAACAAAACATGACCCACTCTAATGTAAACAAAACGAAGCGACTACAGCGCTTCTTTATTTTTAAAAGCCTTAGCAAGCCGCAATGTTTTCAACAAAGTTGTCTTGGTGCAATGGATATGTATCTAGACTTGTATGTGGCGGTCTTGAGTGCGATTCTCACCAGTGACTTATATATATTTTCTTTCATTAAAATACTGTCCGTACAAAACAACAATAGATATTAATAACATGTAATAATTATTAACAAAATATTAACATATAATTGAAAAAGAATAAAAATTAAACAGAAAATTACAAATAGCAAATCAGTTGTTTTTTTAAAAAGAAAAACAGTAAACTGCATAGCTTGAGATTCGAACCCACGACCCCCTGTTTGCAAGACTAGGTACATATCCATTAGACCAAAGCCCAGTACATAATATGTGGCGAGTTACTAAAGTATGTTGTCTGGTCCTGTACTTTTGTGTTGTTATGTAAACAACAAAATAACAACAAGTCTCAATATAGCGTGGTTTACCTGTACATGTAAGCACATAGCTACCAAAAAGACGGTGACCCTATATTGTTAAGGTGCCAGTTGCATGAAAAAATGCTCATACTTTGATTGTGCAAAGTTTTAAAAAATATCTCTGCTAGAAATAATTGTGATATACGCCTTAAAGATGATATTAGACATACGTCATGCAATAGTATATGAGGATGATATTCTACGACATACGTCATGCAATAGCAACTCAAGATAATAATCTCAGACATAAGTCAAACATTAGTAACTGATGATCTAAGACATAAAATACGCAATAGCAACATGCAATGTGCAGTGTTTCAGCATGAAAAGCAGCGTTCTCTATCGAATATTTACTGTGCTGTTTATCATTCAACATTCTAAATTGACTTTATCGTTAAACACTGTTGGCCCATTACGCGCTTTGAATTCTCAGCATTCAAAGCGTTAAAGCATAAATAGTGATAAGCAAAGTAGCAAGGTATTTCATCATGAAACGATGTATATATTTATATACATAATACAGCCCAAAGCTATGTATAGACTTACTCTTTTATCTGATGACTATTTCATGTAAGAAATAATGACCTCTTATATATTTATTATCTGAAGTTTACGGCATATGCACATAGGGCGTTTTGGCATTGGCAGAAACTGTAGAATCAGATCTGTATCATTGTACAGCAAGCAAATGGTACCCTGATCAGACCCCATAGGACAATCATCTGTTTGCAAAGACATGAAAGAGCGCTTCTGGTGAATGGTTAATATATGCTTTATTTGAAAAATGTTTTAAAACATAATTAATGGATCTTTCATCTCAAGGCCCCACTTGTCTATAATTTATTTATGTAGTAAAGTATTTCATTATAATCTTTAGTCTGTTGAACAAACTTCCGTCTGGTTTCTGGTTACTCTTGCATTTTTCTTCAAAATTTCAGAGTGTTTAATTGTTTATATCCTCGTGATACGCTGAATAATTACGAGACGTCAAATATGTGAGTCCAAACTGTTTGCAAAGATAATCACTTATTCACCTGTAGCAGGATAAATAGTAATTACGCTACCTGTTCGTTGGATTACACCATTTATATATAATTTAATAGTTTGTAAATGCAAGAAATAACTGCCTTTTCTTAGTCGAATGTTAAAAAACTTGAGTCCGGACGAGACCCAAGATCATCAAGATCCAAGCTGTTTGACACTTGTGACAAATTTTACTGAAGGGTTTTGGTTAAAGGCATTAATCATAGGAGTTTGATGTGGCAAAATTACTTAATAAATTACATTGCCGAAACACATAGCATGCTAACATTTACAATTACCACAAAACATTGATTATAAAATCAAGGTTTTATACAAATTTCCATATCAATGTTGGACTCTTTGTCTTTTGTGTGTCGGTCATAAAATTCAAGCGCGGCCGACTATATAGGAATCAGCAAGTTTCTCGCCAGGGTCTGCCATCCCTGACGTTCACGCCCTAAAATATAGATACGTAGATAATGATAAAGTTTTACATTTTATAATTAACAGTAAGTGGTAATAGTAGTGTTTTAGCATGCTTATGCGATTTATGAATGTAAAATATATAGTAATTTTGCAACACCAAACGCCGTTGTCAGCCTTTTAGAAGTATATACTACAGATATAATACGCTATACCATACATACGTTAAAATGAGAACTCGCAATCTCTCGTCACCGTCGGTTTGTGTTCAACCATTCACACCATATATACTCCTTTCTACGCCTTTGCTAACATAGTAGACCCAGGTCATACGGCCCCTGTAGGAGTGGTCTGATCAGGGCCAGTTCTGTTTGCTTGTGATACGATAAATATCTGATTCTACAGTTTCTGCAATGGTCAAACAGTCCTGTGTCCATGCGCTATTATTACAATTTATCTAATTAATAGTCAGTATGTCATTACTTCTAAAATGAATATTCATTGAGTAAAGAGTTAATATGCTAATTAATTCGGCACTTTGTTGTAGACTTGAAAAACTTATTGTCCGAGCCAAACTGTTCTTCCAGGAGCAGTTTGGCCTGAGTCTATAATAGTTGTCAAAGATTGTCTGACAATATATTTCGGACAGTTACAGAAATATAACCATGTATTATTCCTTATAGAAAAAAATGTTGTGTTGTTACAGAAAAAAGATCACTGAATACAACATATATATACATACATATTTTTCATTGCGGTCTTGAATGTATGATATGGATGTACTCTGTTTGCAAAGGCGTCTCTATCAGGTAGAGGGTTAGAAGGGAAGGTAAATCTAGTTATTACAGTAGAACCTCTCTATAACGACCACTAAATTGTGTTAATTAGTTGGTATTAAGGGCAGGTGGCTGCTTAAAGCAATGTAAAAGTAGAATAGAACGCTCCTATAGGAGCGTTCTGTTTTACTTTCACCTTGCTTTAAGCAGCCACCTGTCTTTAAGCAGTACACATATGATGTAATTTAGTGGCCGTTATAGAGAGGTTTTACTGTAATTATTTTCACCTACTCGGAATACTTGAAGTGTTGTTACCGATACTTATATCGTTAAAATATTAGATAATTGATAACATTGCTGCTTTTCTGAGATTGTTTAGCTATATTTAACATTTATACAAATGTTTCAAATGTGTCCAAACTCCTATAGGAGCCATCTGCTCTGGGTTTACTCTGTTTACAAATGCACGAAAAGCTCCCACATGAGCTGTCTGATCTAGATGTACTATGACATAATATTGATATGATTCTACAATTTTGGCAAAACATTTCCTTTAAAAGTTTACATTTTAAACATCAGCTAATGAATATTTATGATGGCATTATTTCTTTCATGAATTTTGGACATGGAAAGGGTTAAAAGGATATATACCTCAAATTGAATCTTGAATTATTGATTGCTACTTATATCTATAAAATATAAATAATGCTTAATACGGCTGTTAGCTATATTTAACATTTATACAGATGTTTCAAATATGGCAAAGAAAATCAATTTAACAATGCGTACGTGTACCGGTATTTCAATCAGTGTTTAATCTCAAAATAATCCACGGAACATGTTAACCCTTCTCTTGCCGAATTTTAAAATACATTTCTTCTTCTTTACCCATGCCTTGTTGTATAGTTACATATATCTTCACTGTGTACAAGTATTTCGCTGTGAAATCACTGCTGTGGAGTGCACTGGTTGCACAATCAACTTGTAAATAGTGCAGACCCTGGTGAGACAGCTCCTGCAGGAGCTGTCTCATCTGGGTCTTCACTATTTACAGGTAGGTATATTGAGGTGAATAGCAAGCGAAGAGTTAACCCGGCTAACCGCGACTTGCGTTTACAAACAAAATGAACCAAGATATGAGGCGCCGAATAACTTGGCGTCTCATCAGGCTCCAGGCCGTTTGGCACTCTACCAATAGTTTCTAAAACTTTGATAAAGTTCAAAGCATTTAAAACTGCACCAAATCCAAATTAGGTAGACACATATTTTCACAACTGGGTAAGGAGAAACAAATAACCCAATCAGAAATTTATCGAGTTTTTTTTATCGATTATTCGACACTTAAACGCATGTTATTAATGATGTTTAAGACATATTGCAGCTTAATTAACATTTTAGCTGCCAATGCCGGACCTGTGATTACCTATGCAAACAGTTTGTACCCAGATGACACGCCGAGTAAAAGTCTCATCAGGATCCAAACTGTTTGTTACTGTTATTATGTTTTTGAAACAAAAATGAAGAAAATCAAAAGAATGAAAATTTGTAGCAGACGACAAAGTTATCAGACGACAGGGTTTGGCAGCGAAAGGGTTAACACAGGGGAAAGTCATGCAGAAAACTCCTCTAGGACCTTTCTGTATGACTTGCCTAAAAGTGGCTAATCTATTAGATACTAATATTTCTAGCTTTCGAGGTTTTACTGTCATCTAATATTTTCCCACCATTGGTAAAACTTTGAGAATCTTCGCAAAAAGTAACCCTGCGTCTTCAGGATCCAAACTCTTTGGAACTGTGATTATTTTTATTTTTCGAAGGAAACTGAGGAAAACTCCATTTTTAAATCTGAAACAGACGTTAATCTTAGTATAAGAAATTTATTTAACAGCGTAATGGTTAAAAGAAAATGCAATGCAGTAATTGGCAGACGGAAACTCAGTTTTGGACAGAGTTGTACCTGTGATAGACAGAAACTGTAATTGTTGGCATACTTTTGTCTGACAGAATCAATCAAGTTTACGCGCATTCAACTTGTTATATGCAACATAAATACCATGCAGAAGATCTTTACCTGAGCATATGTTACCTGGGTTGAGTGTGCTGTCTCTCTAACAAACTGTTTATAAACTTATAGTAGAACCCATTAACACATTCCCTCATATTGACGCCTTTCGAAGCCTCTGCAAAAGTCACCTGTTGAAACCATTGTGATAAATAGAGCATCTGCTCCTATAGGAGCAAATGCTCTATTTATCACAATGGTTTCAAACTACAAAATTCTAAAAGTGCCCATTTCTCTCGTTAATGCTCCTTTTCGGTAGATTTGTTCTGAGTGGTTGGATCTAAAAATAACCTATGAGGTAACGGGTTAATAAATAAACGTGGCGGTATATCAGAGAAAGTGGTTGTTCAATGAAGGATGAAGATAACGCAAACAACTCCTAATTTATCTTTTCGCATGAAATTCGTCCTGCATTAAGCTACCACTCGGTAAAACATTTTTTTTAAATTAGTTAAAATAACTTTTACCCTTTTTAAGTAATCGCAGATTATAGAGTCACAGTAGAAATTGCGATTCACGACAATCGTCGATTCTCCTAGGACAGATTGCGATCGCAATCTGTCCTAGGACAGACTCTGACCCTAATACATCCTAAGGACAATCGACGATTCTACTAGTACATATTCCGATCACAGTCTGTCCAAGGACAAATTGTAATTCTATCATTAAATTTTACAGTTCTACTGGAAGAATGTATTATTAGTTTTAGATATGACACTTTAATTTTTCTAAGAAAATGTACAATTCTACTAGAATAATTGATTATTAGTGTTATAATTGACACTTTAACTCTACAAAGAAAATCTACAATTCTACTGGAAGAACATATTATTTTAAGATCCCGAGTCTATAAAAACCATGACCAACAACACATAATTGTGAATGATATAAAAAGAGGATCGGAGTTTGTCCTAGGAGAGATTGCGATTGCAATCTGTCCTAGGAGAATCGGCGATTGTCCTGAATTGCAATTTCTACTGTAACATAATTATACATGTATTCAATATTCAAGTGACTCACATTTTGGTGGTATAGGTTGAATTACTTTTACATACATAAATAATGGTTTACGTTTTAGTAGTTAATTCTTTACTAGATGAATATATGGCGTGTCAGGCGTTGCATTATTCTATACATGTATATTTGTGTGATAAATATGCATACAGTACGGAAGCTTATACGGACCCCCTTATGTGTTATAATATGGCTAAAATTTAAAAGAGTTATATATCATTGATATATATAAGGTGATGTTTTATGTGTAGTTATATCATAATTAATATTTATCTTTATCGAAATTTATGATTTTATATATCAAGTTATTGTTTTTCTGAGCAGTTATATGAAAATAATATTTATGTAAATAATGTTTGTCAATTATAAATAGGCATTAATATATAAAATTGTAAACAGTAGAAAATTTATATCATATATTCTGCAATGGGCTATTCATTTATATGTTATTTTTATATAAATTAAAAAAGTATCTTCTGTAATATCTTTATAACGTATATGTTATTCATATTGGAAAACTTATGTTTTCAAAATGATAAAAGTTTGGTGAAACACCGCCATATCTAAAGCAACATATACTAGATCGAAGTGAGTGAGTCTATATTAAATAAATAGTGTTGATTTTATGAGAAAACCCGAGTTATTTTTATATATTTCAATAAAAACGAACTAATTAATTTTAAAGACGGAATATAATAAAGAAAACAATTACGTGTTATGTTATACCCAACACATAACATTATTGTTTTAAAGGAGTTTAATATCATAAAACTATGTGGTATTTTTACACATTTATTGTATATATAAGGGGGTCAGTATAAGCTTCCGTAATACAGTTATACAGTTATATTTATATTATAAAAATCAATATATAAATGATAAAATATGTATATGTATAGTAATTTCTTATGTATATTATAACATATCGTATATACAAAATGTCACATGTATATGGTTTTAAATATGTTAATGGTACATATTGACGTATTTGTATTATATGCTGTTTATCTTTATTGTTAAAGTCAATATTTATGTTGTAAACAATTGAATATACATGTATTTGGTATAGCTAGTACATTTATGTTCGATATTGACGTTTATGTGTGTTCTATAATTGCATGTTGGGATACGTTTACAGCACATGTACCGATGGGTTTGATTGGACAGTGAAATCTAAGATGGCGCCCCACAGAATGAATGTTGACAGGTCGCATTACGAACCGTTCTTGTTTAAAAGTTGGTTGTTTTTTTTGTTTTTTTTTTTTAAAAAGTGTTAGTTAAGTTAAAACCATTTTCAATTCAGGCAATGTCTTCCCTGGAGGCTGCCATGTTTCAAAACTCGATGCGTTCTAGATTTTACCGTCCAGTCAAATCCGTCGTAACAGATGTTGTGAACATATATAGTTAACAAGATCTAACATTAACGAAATAATTATACAACATTTATGTGATCGTTTACAGCACAAATACTGAGTTTATCAATAAAGATAAACGTTATACAATACAAATACGTTAATGTGTACAATTAGTATTTATACCATATACATACGCAATTTTGAAAAAATATATACGACATTTAATAATTAACATATTTTCACAATATACACACGTTTTTGCAATACATGTATATACATTGACTTTTACAAAACAAATATAACTTAATTATAAAGTTTATAGAACGCTTATATGAAATTTTATCACATAAATAAGCGGGTTTTGAATTTTCAACGTCTGACACGTCATTTGAATAGTAAGAAATAATAATTATGAATAATTCTATAATGACATCATAAACACGGGAATTGTAGACCACCACAGACACTGCAGAACTAAATAAGTAAAACCTCTCTATAACGGCCACTAAATTGTGTTAATTAGTTGGTATTTAGGGCAGGTGCCTGCTTAAAGCAAGGTGAAAGTAAACCTACCTGTAACACAAAATATTTGATGTAATTTAGTGACCGTTATAGAGAGGTTTTACTGTATATACCATTCCATGACGTTTTAACATGACGTCGCATAACCTTGAATAGTGATTGAAATGCAACTTTTAGAAACTAGTTCTGAATCATGAGATTATGAAACGTTAGAGATTGTCTCAGCCTCATTTTTCATGCCGGATGAATAAGTATTGAGACACCTCCAGATCCATTTGCACACCAGAAAATGCGAACTTCACCGGGACAATTCACAGAAGTCAAATGGCTGGATTACAGAACTAATGTATACGAGGTACTGTTCAGACACCGCTGAGCTGTTACGAAGAACAAACCGTTTCTGTGGTCGCATGCTTCACATTAGTCAGGAATGAATCTTTTGCAACATAGACTTAAAATTAGGAGGGTTTGATGTAATTACCGCATGCGTTTCATAAGCTTACAAAAAGCATATTTACAGTGCAAACCGTGGTCTGTTAATACGAGTAGCTTAAACAGCTGTGAAAGTGAAATATTCTAGACGTCCGTCAAAGTTACTGTGTTATTAACGCATACTTTGAATGCTGAAATTTCAAAGTGAAATGGTCCATCATTGTTCAATGATAAAGTCCATTCAATATCAAAGGTTGTAATCTGCGAAAGAAATTTGAAGGACAAAGTGCATACCCTGTTTCAGAGGGCTCTAGAGAAAATATCATATCGGGTCTACCCTGTTGCAAGTACTGATCTTCTTCTACATAGTAGGTGGTAGGTCCATGTCACCTGAAGATTGCATACCTGACAGTATTCCTAATAACAATCACTACAGGTATTACCATTATTTTCAAACTACTAATTGACATATGATCCAATTAATTATTTCACAGGATATAAATTCCTGCAGTAATTAATTAACGAAACATTTCACTTCACGAGTACTATCACAAAAGTACATGTAGGAGTCATGCAGGAAACACCACATACGAAACATACAGTCGCCCGAACAGCACCATGACTAAAAGAGAACAGTAAATGTACACTCCTATCAAAATACAAAAAGATGCGCACAAAGACATAAAAAACAAAAATTAAATACCGCCTTGGAATAGTCAGTGACAAGTGTGACGATGTGTAACGTAATTTAAATCATTCTCTCCCAGACTATTTGGGACACAACCGTTTGAATTAATCTATCGAAAAGGAGCATGAACTACAGAAAAGGTGCATTTTAGAATTGTGTAGTTTTGAAACCATTATAATAAATAGAGCATTTGCTCCTATGGAGCAAATGCTCTATTTATCACAATGGTTTCAAACAATTGACATTTACAGTAGGAGATAGTTGTGGGACAAACATCACAGACCCTAATAAGAGGGCTCCAACGGGAGTCTTCTGAGCAGAGTTTAAGCTGGTCGCCGTTACCCCTCTGGTGGGACAATCGACCTAAATAAGACTGAATTACGCTTTAGTTCATTTATATATGCATGTAAAAAAATAGCATAACTGGTTTAAAGTCTAGAGCTGAAAATCATCTTATTTCTTGTTTGGCTTCTGAAAGTGTATGCAAGAGCATACAACAGCACTTACAAATAGTTATAGGAATGTACCCAAAGTGTAGTTTAACTGAGTTGATTGATTCTACAACCCACTTACTATGGGTTACCTTTACCGTCCGAAAACAGTGGTAAAATAGCGCATATGATGTTAATGTAAGCGAATTAGTATAAGAAAATACATTCAGTATATGTACTTCATGACATTTTGTGTCTGGTTATGGAGTTTGGAACAGAGTTGATAAGTCGCCATAACTGCAGTTTTTCATCAGAAATATATACAAAGAAAGCAGCTATACGACACGCTATTGTCGATCAAATGTGTCATTGCTAATAGTCTGGATCTGGATGAGACTCTGACTACGTCACCGAACTCCAAACTTTTTGACACACTAAACGTGTCAATGAAAAGAAATTGAAGAAAGTGTGCTTCGAAATATCTGATTTAGTAGACATTTGTCCAGCATGCTAAAGGTTAACGAGTTTTGGCAAGGAATATTTGCTGAAGTAGACTACAACATCATTTCTAAAAATATATACCATATTAACAGTAAGTATCCGGACAGACAAGCTTAGCAAAATAGTGAAGGGGTATTTTGATCAGGGTCTTCACCATGTGCTACCATACCAGTTTAAACTGAAGTCAGCCAAATGGGGTCAAATTGATTTATGCAGCTTTTCAAACCGATAGAAAGAAGGAATTTGGTGTCCGAATGTTTAGGGTAAACACGGACCACTTGTATGCAGGCATTTAGATGCATTTTCCATAGCACAGTGTTCTGTCGCATCTGCCACCACATGTACAGCACGATTTACACTCTTTGATGCACCCATACACGGCAGTTGTAAGCATTCTCAATCACTGTCCAGACCATTTAGCTGATAAATGCTCAAGTATTATGAATACTATATAGATTAGTGTGTTTAAAGGCATACAAACACTGGAATGTTTGGCCATGGCAGGAACTGTTGACGTAGATCTATATTAATCCATTAAAAACAGGAAACTCTGATTAGACGGCTCCAACAGGAGCCGTTTGATCTGGTTCTGCACTGTTTGCAAATACTGAATGTCAAGGACAGTTGTTCTTTAAATCGTCCTTGTTGCGAAGATCAAACACAATCAGCCAAACGGGACACAGAAGAAACCGACTGTTTTATATATTATTTATATAAAATGTATTGAAAAGGATTTTAGAAAGTGCTCCTTTTACGCCAGAATGGACTATCCTAAAAAGGAGAGCACCCCTTAGCAGCTCAATATTTCTCAGCAATTCTGAGAATATAGACTGCGGTGATATACTGTAACCTCTGCCTTAAACGGAGGGTTTGTAAAACCAATTTAAATCTTTTCAGGCAGGTGCCTGCATAATGCAAAGTAAAAATCATACAAAAGTCCCCTTCTTGTGTATATTGCAGATATTTCTACCTGCATTAAGCTGTCATCTGTCTTAAACACATCACTGATATTACAGTAGAACCTGTCTTAAGCGCTCATCAAAAGAGGACCAATTATGGGTCTGTAAGGCAAGTGTTAGCTTAATAGAGGTAAAAGATAATGCAGAAAGGTCCTGTAGGAGCTTTCTGCATTACCTTTGCCATACATTAAGCAATGTATCCGCTTTATAAGACTCCTATAGTCAATAAATGAATGGCCGCTTAAGAAATATTCTACTGCACATGTAATTTTAGGTGTTCTACTGTAATCAATATTGATACATTTCCAGGCATTTATCACTGCTGGATGGTAGCATCCTCAGATGCCGAATATTTGTGGTTGCTATCAAACGATTTCAGCAAATCTGCTATAGTCATTATTATTTCATCTTCTTCCGTAAACAATGGTGCATCTTGTCATATAACGACAATATCTATACATTCACCTGACGGATTTTACCTGACGAATATCATCTGACGAATATGCAATAAATATTTACTTTATGACTCTTGATTATAATTAATTTTGTAAAATCGTTGATGAATACAGTAAGTTTTGGCCATGGCAGGAACTGTAGAATCAGACCTGTTTTTTATTCAATAAGCAAACAGAGCAGATCCTGATCAGACAGCTACTACAGAAATTCTCTGATCTTGGTATACTGCGTTTGCAAAGATACCAATAGGCATCTGTATCAGATAAAGGGCCAATGCACAGTACAAAGCAAGCAGGATACTGTATGTCTACATGCAGTTTACATGTGTACTGTTTATTATCATTGGATATTACATATTCGATTTATTTTACAGGAGTTGTCTGATCTTGGTATTTTCTGCTTACACATTCGTCAAAAGACCCCCCTTGTGTGCTGTCGTTTCCAAACTTTTTCATGCACGTACAATGATACAGAACATCCAATGTGTGATGTCGTTTCCTAACATTTTCGTGCACGAACAATGCTATAGATCGTCAGATATGTTTTGTGGTTCCTAACATTTTCATGCACGCGCGGTAGTGCACGTTCTGTGATGTACACGTAGAACGTCCAATGTGCTCTGTCCTTTCTTAATATTTTCATACACGTACATTGACAGAACATCTAATCTGAGTTGTCGTTTCCTGTAACATTTACATGCACATGCATGTACACTGATATAGAACGTCATATAAACGTGTTTTACGCATTTACATACAGAATAGACTCAGTTCAGACGGCCCCTGTATGCGCCGTCTGATCAGGTTCTACTCTGTATGCTAGTGAACATTGAAAGTTCTGTTTTTTTACTTTCTAAAAAAGGCTACAAAGTTCCACCTTCCATATTTCATTATAACTATTTCTCCATAAATATTCAGTAGGTATTGGAATTTGGAATAAATATAGAACAGGGGAAGGGTTACATGTGCTGCGGTATCCTAACATTATCACGCAAATACAATTATATTGAATGTCTGAACGGAACGGAACTCGGAGCGGACTATATTTGGAACAGAAATATGGAATGGAACAACCTATCTCGGAACGGAAATAATAATTGTTTCTAAATATAGAACATTCTTGCTAAAATCCGGAACGGAAGTTGGTAGTTTTCTCGGTACAATATAGCATTACTTAGAGACTGACAGCATTATTATCAATAACGTCACATGGACGTTTTTACTGTGCTTAAACCTGGAACGGAAGTTGAATAGTAAATCTCGGAACATTAATTCGGAACAGATATTGATACTAAAATAGATGCTTATATATAGTCAATATATGTGCAATATATGTATTTATATAGAGTCAATTGATATGTATACAATCAATTTACACAATTAGGACAAATGAACGTACATGTAGTTGACTGTTACTTTGACCTCGCTTAGGCCAACGCACTGTGGGTGGTATTCATGGTCACACGCATAACAACATACGTTTGTTGTTTTTGTATCCGGCATGTGACATACACAGTTAAGGTGAATGTCTATAACTTTTTTTTCACCTGTTTCCTTCTTCTTTGGGTTTGTGTGACAGGGAATGACGTGAGCAATTTGTTTTCAAAACAGCTGTAAAGATGATCCCTCATGCGTTTTGGAAGATAAATTGGTGTTGACGGATCAATACCATGGGCTAAGAATGTGGCATTTGGAAAAATGGACCAGCAATTTATTGGAATCGGAAACAGCGAGTAGACTTGCGATTATCAATTTGAAAGTTACCTCAGCAACCAGGGTCCAAGGTTATAAAAATTACGAGTTTGGGTCTAAGATCATACTCAAGTATCTGACTGGTCATATTCTGATCAAGCTCAGAATCTGACCAATCAGGTTTTTAAGAATTACCTCAGACTCAAGCAAAACGTTTTATAACCCCGGAGCTAGAAGCTGACATTGTTTTTGAGGATTACTCGGCATTAACATATTGGATTGGCTTTTTTATGTTTTGAAGTAACCCGATGTACAGTTTGAAGTATAAATTATGTCAGTTAGTTTGTTATTTTCATAAGCAATAAACCTATATAACAGTATGTAACTGTTTTTCGTAGTCTGAGGTTAAACCGTTAGTTAGCAATGGTAAGCTATTTCATACTGCACTTATGTTTATGAAACAAATCAACATTTTTTTATATAAAAAACCGACACATTTTGCAGAAGACAAAACGTAGCGGCGAAAGAGGTAAACTTTCTTAACTAACGTCTGCTTTGTATTTACAAAAATGGCACTCTGGGTATTAATTACTCTGTTTCATGTATAAAACAAGATTGTTTTTCGATAGCAAACAAGAGCAACTGTAATAAAAGTTAACAGGGATTCCCTGGGTCTACTCTATATGCAAAGGCGTCGAAATGCTTCTCTGTCCTAAAATGTAAAGTATTAAAGGTATGGATAGCCACTGATCCCTTGCACTGACTCAGACAACACTTGAATTATTGTTACTGATACTTATATCTGTAAAATGTTAAATAATAGATAATACAGCTGTTTTCTGTAATTGTTATGCTATATTTAAAATTTATACAGATGTTTATAATATGGCAAATACTTTCAATTCAATAAGGTGCATATGTTTACGTGTATTTGTATCAGCAATTCAGGGTTAATTATAAACAGAAATCGCACAACATGTTAATAAATAATAAAAAACACAAAGTGTATTTGCTTTTTACTGCACATCTTAAGCACTTTTGCCAGCATAGGCAAGTCTGTGTTAACCTTTGCAAACAGTCTGGAGACACCGAGCTATCTGGCCTCTCACCAGCATCCAAAACGTTTAATGATGTAATCATGTGTTTCGAAATGAATTGAAAAAGAATCTCCACTTTGAAATCTAAAGCAGACGATTATTCTAGCAGACAAAAGTTATTTACCGTCGTAAGGATTATTAGAAAATGTAATGCAGTAATTGGCAGACGGAAACTCAGTTTTGGAAAGAATTGTACCTGTGATAGACAGAAACTGTAATTGTTGGCATACTTTTGTCTGACAGAATCAATCAAGTTTACGGGCATTCAACTTGTTATATGCAACAAAAATACCATGCAGACGATCTTTACCTGAGCATATGTTTATACCTGAGTTGATAATGCTGTCTGTCCAACCGACTGTTTATAAACTTATATTTGATACTGTCTATATCAACCGCTTCATAAACAAACACGGATGTTTATAAAGAGCAAGTGGTTGTTTTATAGAGGACGAAAGTAATGTTAAAAGCTATTATAGTAACGTTTAACCCATTCCCACTTAGGCTATTTTTAGATCCAACTTCTTTGAATAAATCTACCGAAAAAGAGCATTTACTAGCTGCAAGGTAAATTTTAGAATTGTGTAGTTCTGAAACCATTCTAATAAATAGAGCATTTGCTCCTATGGAACAAATGCTCTATTTATCACAATGGTTTCACAAAGTGATTTCTACAGAGGCGTCAAAATGCGTCAATATGAGTGCATGTGCTAAGCATAATTTCCATGTTTCATTATGGACCTCCTGCCCCGAAATTCCAAATTAGATCTTTTTTAAATAATTGTTATAGGGAGATTGCCTTTTAGAAATTAATTGTTAGTTGATAAATATTCATGTAAAACAAATGACTATGAATATTTATCAGCTATATTTTTATAATGCAATATGAATACGAGGACTTAGTCAAATGTGGTGACTGTAGAATCCAATCCATACTATGTCATAAGCTAAAAGAACATACCGCAAACAGTCGAGATATACAGCACACACAGGGGCCATCTTATCTGCGTCTACATTGTTCGTTTATGTGTCAAAAGGCGTATGAGTTGACAGGGTCATCCTCAAGTCAGGATTTCATTTTGTATTATCATTGTATTACATGCTTATATTATTTTTTGCTACATCCAATTCGGTAACAATATTGAAGAACTATCTCTATTTTAAATAGCTCTATCTTAACCCTTTCCCCTCGAATATAAACACTTTTTCACGTCTTTGCAAACAGAAAATACCAAGATCAGACGTATCCTGTAGGAGCCGTCTGACCAGGGTATCTGTATGCTTATGGCATGATATAGATATTGTCAAAGCAAACAGTTGCATTGACAATGTTACATTATGAAAATTCAGCTAATGATGGCGTTTATGTTTTACATGGATATTGAACAGGGTTAATGGCCACTTTCCAGGAATCGAACATTCGACTATGCATTTCGAAACGGATTATTAATCCACTTGGTCACATGATAAATGGAATTTCAAATCTTAAAACATACAGGCGCTTTCTATTTCCCTCAACACTCCAATCGGAACACCTTTGAGATTTCTACGTAGACGATTAAGGAGCCTCACCGCCATTTTGACGGACTACTTTCAACATGGCGTCGCATAATCTGGAACAGCGATTTAAATGTAGATTCGAGAAATTGTTGAAACGTTATAAATTATCTGTGCTTCGTTGTTGTCTTACTAGATGAACAATTATTGAGGTACTGCACAACAGATATTTTGAACTTTGTCAAAAAAATCACTAAAGTCAAATAAATGACTGTAATATGTCTACGAGGTACTTTTCGGAGCCTGTCGGAAACCGCCGAGTAATTATGATTACAAAACATTCTCTGTGGTCACATGCTTTACATAATTTACAAATGAATCTTTTGCAATCTCAACATAAAATTTGATGTAATTACCACATACGTTGCATCAGCTCACAAACATCATAATTTAATACAGTGTAAATCGATGGTCTGTTAGTATGAATATATTAAACAGCTGTGAAAAAGAACTGTTATAAACGTAACTTTACCCTGTCCCTTATCTTGTTTATTCCAACTTTAATGACATATAGAAGACGGTTTATTGTAATCATGTTAGAAAGTAAAGAAATAGATCTATTAAATTCCATTAACAAACAGAGAAGGCCCTGATCAGTCGGCTCCTATATGAGCCGTCTGATCTGGGTCTACTCTTTTTGCAAATGCGTGACAAGGCGTTTATATGAAGGTGTACTGTGTTATAAACGCATACTTTGAATGCTGAAGTTTCAAGGTGGAACGTTCCATTATTGTTTAACGATAAAGTCCATTCATAGAGCAGACCCTGACCCACGTAGGATCTCCAAAAAACCGGATCCTTTCTATTGTACAATCCAGGACCCTCGTTTTTCAACATTCAAAGTGTTAACCCCACGGCATTTGGAGAGATTGCATGCATACCTGACAGTATTACTTATAACAATTAATCACTAGAGATATTCCTAAACTCTACTACTGACATATGATCCAATTAATTACTTTCCTTCATGACTACTACACTCAAGGCAGTGTGAGCTGTGACCCATGTACAGTATATCATAATAAACTCGCCTAAATATGTATTTCAAATGAATCTAATTTTCACTGTTCGCATTTGTAGCTTTCTTGCTGATTTGGCCGTTTTTCCGAAAATAAGTGTTCACCAAACAGCACAAACCATGATCAAAGGACCTCTAACGGAGTCTTCGTACTTGTGAAGAAACATCCCACATGATTTAAGTTGACATATTTGAAAACAAAACTCTTGTTTCTTCTCTGGCTTCCGGAAATGTATGCAAGAACGTTCATCAATCAGCACTTACAAGTCATCATATGAATCGACCCAAAAGATTGAATAATGATAATTGTCTACCTCGACTTGAGTTGATTGGTTCTCCATCCCACTTACTATGGGTTACCTTAACTGACGCTTTTTAAGAGGTACATATGCTCCAAGTGTCTGCTGATGGATTTTGGGAAAGGGCTGGTTAGGCGCTATGAATTCAGTTTTCGAGAGAAAAAGATGCTATACAAGTAACTAGCAATTTACTAGCTATTCGCAAATCCGTAATTACCATTGCTAACAGTTTGGATCTAGATGAGAAGCTGAGTACCTCGCCTGTATCCAAACTACACAAAACATGTCTATGAAAAGAAATTGAAGAGTTATTGCTTCGAAATATCTTATTTAGTAGACATGATATTTATTTGCAGAAAAATGCTCAGCGTACCAAAGACTGGAAAGGTTCGGGAATATTTGCTGAAGAAGACTACAGCACCAGTTCTCAAAGAGAACCCTATTTACCAAAAGTATCAGTGTAGATAGCCTTAGGCGAATAGTGCAGACCCGGATTAAACTGCTCGAAAGGAGCAGTTTGATAAGGGTCTACACGTTTGGCTGGTATATCAGTAAAATTGGAATTTATCAAAATGCTCCTAAATTGATTTATGCAGCTTTACATACTAATGGAATATCTAAATATTAGTCCTTATCCAGCAGGAAAAAAGTTTGGATCTGCTCAATTTGACTACTTCTGATTCGATCAAGCTTTTGAGAAAATATTGAACAAGTGTCATGACACAAACGTTTGAGAAACGATTGACCAAGCGTCAAACAGCTTGAATCCTGATGTGACGCTGAGTTACTCGGGGTCTCATTTAAGGCCCTAACTATTGGCAAATGCGCATCATTTTCACAGTGCGATGAGGGTATATCCTTGCCGTGCTAAAACTCTTCTCTACAGTCATTTAGATGCATTCTCCAGCATAGTGTTCCTTCGCATGTGCCACCGCTGCAGTTGCATTTCCACTGCTTAATGCAATCATACACGACTGGTATACGCATTCTTGATCATATTAACCCTTTACCTGGTAAATATTCAGGTAAAAATTAACACCATTAACATTAACCCTTACCATGCTGAAAAAAACATGTCTGCCAAAACTCTTATCTATTACATTTTTTCCACTTGGAGCCCCATTAAATGCCGAGTTACTCGACGTCTCATCTGAATCCAAACTGTTTATAAATGCTCAGCATAATAAAGGGTAATAGTGGCATATGAACATAGAAAATGTAGAATGAGATATACAAATATAGAAGATCCTGATGAGACAACTCCTGTTTGATCTGGGTCAATTCTGTTTATTCTGCAAAAGCGTTTCTATCAGATAAAGAGTTGATATACAGTAAAACCCCGCTAATGCGACCACCTAAAAGAGGTAAATTCTGTGTGCTAGATGCAGGTGGTAGCTTAATGCAGGACAAAAGTAATGCAGAAAGCTCCTAGTGGAGCTTTCTGCATTACTTTTTTCCTGCATTAGGCAACCACCTGCTTATAAAGACGTCCATGTTTATTCATTACGTGGTCGCATTAGAGGGGTTCTACTGTATTTATACATGAACTGGGGTAGCTAATATTAGTTTTAAAATACTGAATGTCAAGCATGGGAAGTTGCTGTTTTTAGTGTCCTTGTTATGAGTCGACAGAGGATCAATACAAAACACCCGAATGGGACATGCCAATATTTAATTACATTAAAAACCACGCACCCAACAATTCGAAAAATAAGTATAGAAGAAAATAGAAGCATTTTAGGTAGGTGGGTGCTTAATGCAAGGTGGAAGTCATGCTGCTGAAAGTTCCCAGAGGATCTTTCTGCATGACTATCATTCTGCATTAAGAGACCACCTGTCTTAACTATCGACAATGATACGTATTTTACTGTATTTGAAATATAATGTAAAAGTCCGTGAATTTTAGAAGAAACAAGT
Source organism: Azorinus chamasolen (assembly GCA_963576725.1). NCBI lineage: Eukaryota > Metazoa > Mollusca > Bivalvia > Cardiida > Solecurtidae > Azorinus > Azorinus chamasolen. The sequence goes on along the minus strand of OY755245.1, from coordinate 57,066,656 downwards.
GCAACTTAACGCAGGAGATATTATCCTAAATAGAGAACATCCTCTTTTTTGCATATTTCTTTCTCAGAGAGTGTAGTTTTCGGCGATATTCTGTAAAACTAGAGATCAAGTGAGGAAGATTGTATGTTTTTAAGCACTTCGTTGATTAATGCTAGACGAAAGTCTTGCAGAATGCTCCTCTAGGATATTTCTGTGTGACACTCATCGGCATTAAGCTCTAACCTATCCTAACGACTAGTTTAAGTAAAGAAATATTTATGTACCGGTATCTTAAGCATGTAGCCTTTGATTTATACAGAATAAAAGTTATGCAAGTTATTTCTACTTTTGCTTTCGAAGGATCACCCATTTTCAGAATATATTTACGTAAATCAAAGAATTGTTCCGTTCTGTTGTGTACTAAAACAAATAGTCAGTATATTTCCAGGCATTTATCGCCACAGGATGGTAGCATTCTGGGATGCCGGATATTTGTGGTTATTAAGAGAAGAATCTGGTACAGTCATCATTTTCCATGCATCTTCTTCCGTAAACAATGGTGCATCTTGTCATACAATGACATTTTTATCCCTTCCTTGTGCAGTTTACCTGTGTATTACTGTTTATTATCATCAGAAATGATACATAGATCTATAATTCATTTTCTTTTAATGTCTGTAATGCATGTATCACGTCTTGGCACTAATCAAAGGAAGAACAAGCAAAGAAAACATTTATCGCATCTCTGTTTATTAGCTTTTAATTATTATCTTAATTATACTGTAACTAGAGTGATTATATAACTCAGTGGTTCTTTGAGCAACTGACGCCTTATTGCATTGCAAGCAGCATAGACTCAGTCCAACCAGATCTAGCGCTTTTGATTGGTCAGATTTGAGTTCTCAAGCTTTTGATTGGTCAGATTTGAGCCAAAGGCTCAAATCTGACCAATAAAAAAACTTGAGAACGAACTCAGACTCAACTAAACGTTTTATAAGCATGGACCCAGATCTAGCACCAAAGACGCCACGTCTGGTCAGGGTTTTCTCTGTTTGTGCCTCGTTAGAATCTGTAGTAATTTGTATTGTATCTTTTCATTCAATACAACACATCAAAAAAACCTTTTATGTAACCCATTATTTTGAAAATATTATTGTAATATATTCATTGTGATATATTATTCTGGTTAATGTTTTATTATCAGTTCATTCAGCTACCCTATATACATTAAGTTTTCACACATCTCTAAACATATATGTCACTACAAACAAATTATTTCCTATGTCTAATTAACTACCATCTTGTTTGAGTTCAAACTGAAAATTAATATTATTACCAGAAACAAAAACAGCTTAAATCCTGATGAATCGAAATGGAAGCTAGTTTTGCTAATATGTTGATACGGCCCAAGCACTGCGTGTGTTCTAACCAGTAACAAATCGTCTCTAATCGGCTTTGATAGCTCTAATCTCTCATGTCTTTCTGGAGCCTCCAAAACCCAGTTATTGAACGCTGTTTTTCTCGACTTTTGAATGGCAGTGCGTTTTCAAATAATGATTTTCTATACAAATATAGCTAAATATATCTGTATTTTTTTATGTTCAGATAAAAACTATAAAGTATTTATTTATAAATTGACAGAAGAGACAAACTGTAATGGACGTGGTATCTTGTATTGGAAAGGATTTACCTGTAATCAACAAAAACTGTTTCTCTGGATAATGTTCTCTGGCAGGATCAATCAAGCTTATGGCAAGATGCTGCACGCAGCATAAAAACCATGCAGTCGTTTTTACTGTTGCATGTATTTGTAGTATGCTAAAACTTAGTTAAGTCTTCTCCTATCATGCATGATCTGACTTGCATTTGCAAAATGGTTGGACGCTGATAAGACGCCACGTAACTCGACTATTCATCAGGATCTAGGATTGTCAGTGTCGTTTCTGAGCAACAAAGCACTTGATGATCATGCACATGAAGTACTAACACTTTATAATACAATGCAAAAGTACCGATCATTGTTGGAACGAACTTGATACGACCTTGCTATGTAGAACTTGATGACGATGCCAATATACTATTGTGTATTTCCCACTATATCCAGTGACAAATTTGGTAGAACGTTTTGATTCAATAATCAATAACGAATTACACAGCATTATACGTGTATCTTGCTATAATTCAGACCAGAATGTAAAGTACTTTAATGAGTCGACAGAAGAGACAACATTTAATAGACACGGTATCTGGTACTAGAAAAGGTTTACCTGTAATCAACAAAAGTAGCTACTCTGCATAATGTTCTCTGACAGGATCAATCAGGTTTATGGCAGGTTGATGCACGCAACGTTCGAATCGTACAGTCAATTGATTACTGTTGCATGTATGTAAAGACTGCTGAAACTTAGTTAAGTCTTCCCTGTCATGCATGCCCTGCTCTGCATTTTCTCCCCGTAATTTTACATCTCTCAGGGTCCAAGCTATTCGACACTCTGTCAATACCGAGATGTTTCTCAAACGATTGAACGATGCGGAAGTAAGTTAACCTATTTGTTCCCACGATCCTATATATGGGACGTATGCAAACAGTGTAGACTCTGATCAGACGCCGCATAATGCGGCGTCTGATCAGAGTCTACACTGTTTGCTGATAAGAATTTCAATGTAAAACAAAACAAAAATGAAAATTTAGACCAGACATCCCTTAAATAAAAGATAGGCTAATCCAATATATAAGCATGGAAGAATCCACTGGGAGCAAATGGGTCAAGTTTACGCAAGATCAAAGTTTGGGCAGACATCATTTTATTTTGGCAGAATAAATGTAAAACAGTGCCCGCTCAAGAATTGAAGAAAAATAGAATTGGTGTTTGATAAATGGTTGATATTGTGTTATTTAAACTTCTTAAAAAGAATGTAATAAAATTTGTGTTTAATGAGTGATTTATGAATGAATACGCGTATATGCACGAACAAAATAATCTAAAAACACATTATACTTTCCAGACCACCTATTTCCAGAATCGTATTCGCTTGATACATGTACATGTGTATTGGTGAATGAGCTCTACCATGTGTGATAAATCAGTTTTGGTAGGTATCTTTGGCTGTCCTCGTAGGTGATTTCGTTTCCTGGAACAATTTCATGTACATACAGTGATCAACTGAAGGTGATATGTGTTGTCGTTGCTTGTTATATTTTAATGCACATACAATTGTACACGGGACGTCTAATATGCGGCACCAATTCCTAATAGTTTCATACCCGTACAAGTGTACCCTGGTTGTCTGGTATGCATTATCCTTTCCTAATAGGTTCATACACTTGTATCCCTGGACGTCTGATATGCACCATCCTTTCCTAATATGTTCACACCTGTACAATTGTATACTGGACGTCTCATATACATTATCATTTCCTAATATGTTTATACCTGTACATATGTACAATGTTTTACGGGACGTCTGATATGCGCTGTCATTTCTGCACATACACTGATATACTGATCGACTGATATGTACTCTCATTTTCTGTTACATGTTTCATGTGCACGAAATGATATTGTCTTGCACTTACAATAATATACGGATCGCATGATATGTGCTGTCGTTTCCTAACATTGTCGTGCACGTAAATGTTATTGAACACCTCATATGCGGTATCGTTTCCTAACATTTTCATGCACGCAGAATGATATACTGAATGTCTAATGCGCGCTGTCTTTTCCTGACATTTCCATGCACGAACAGTGTCTAATATACTCTGTCATTTCAAAGCATTTCCATGCATGTTCAGTGATATACTAAACGTCTGATGTAAGTTTTTTCAGTACATTTTCATGCACGAACAATGATATAGAGAATGTATGATATGGAGTGTCATTTCATAAGGTGTTAATGCGCATGCAGTGATATACCGAACCTCTGATATGTGCTGTCATTTCCTAGCATTTTTATGCGCGTACATTTATATACGATGAATATCTCATATGTACTGTCGTTTCAGACAACCGTCATCATGCACGTACAATAACAAACGCAACGCCGGATAAGTGATGTCGTTTCATAACATTACCATGTACAATGATATGCTGAGCGTCGGATATCCGCAAAATAGGTTTTCCTGTTTGCTAATGGAATGATATAGATCTGAGTGAGTCTACATTGTCTGTATTGTACAAAAATCCCTTATGCATAATACCATCACAAACAAACAGCTAATCAATATACATACAGTCAGTCATTAGTTGTAGATGAATATTCATCGGTTTAACCCATTACCTCATAGGCTATTTTTAGATACAACCTCTTTGAATAAATCTACCGAAAAGGAGCATTAATTAGTGAAAAGGAAACATTTAGAATTTTGTAGTTTGAAACCATTGTGATAAAAAGAGCATTTGCTCCTATAGGAGCAAATGCTCTATTCATCACAATGGTTTTACAAAGTGACATTTAGAGAGTCGCCAAAATTTGTCAATATCAGGTAAAGAGTTAATGGATGTTTTCGGCACCAAGTAATACATCAGAGAGACACTTTTCTCAAAGCACGACCCATTGGGTGCATGGTGCTGATAAGCACACTCCTCGAGATCAATTGCTTATGATGTTAAACAGTGTCCGCTCAAGAATTGAAGAAAAATAGAATGGTGTTTGATAAATGGTTGATATTGTTATTGAAACTTCTCAAAAAGAATGTAATAAACTTTGTGTTTAATGAGTGGTTTATAAATGAATACGCGTATATGCACGAACAAAATAATCTAAAAACACATTATACTTTCCAGACCACCTATTTCCAGAATCGTATTCGCTTGATACATGTACATGTGTATTGGTGAATGAGCTCTACCATGTGTGATAAATCAGTTTTGTAGGTATCTTTGGCTGTCCTCGTAGGTGATTTCGTTTCCTGGAACAATTTCATGCACATACAGTGATGAACTGAGCGTGATATGTGTTGTCGTTGCTTGTAACATTTTAATGCACATACAATTGTACACTGGGCGTCTAATATGCTGCACCAATTCCTTATAGTTTCATACCCGTACAAGTGTACCCTGGTTGTCTGGTATGCATTATCCTTTCCTAATATTTTCATACACGTGTATCCCTGGACGTCTGATATGCACCATCCTTTCCTAATATGTTCACACCTGTACAATTGTATACTGGACGTCTCATATACATTATCATTTCCTAGTATGTTTATACCTGTACATATGTAAAATGTTTTACGGGACGTCTGATATGCGCTGTCATTTCTGCACATACACTGATATACTGATCGACTGATATGCACTATCATTTCTTGTTTCATGTTCACGAAATGATATTTTCTTGCACTTACAATGATATACTGATCGCCTGATATGTGCTGTCGTTGCCTTACAATTTCGTAAATGTTATTGGTTATATCATTTGCGATTTCGTTTCCTGAAACATTTCCATGCACATACACTGATAATGAATGCCTGATATGCGCTGTCGTTTCCAAACATTTCGTGTATGTAAATGTTATTGAACACCTCATATGCGATATCGTTTCCTAACATTTTCATGCACGCAGAATGATATACTGAATGTCTAATACGCGCTGTCTTTTCCTGACATTTCCATGCACGAACAGTGTCTAATATATTCTGTCATTTCAAAGCATTTCCATGCATGTTCAGTGATATACTGAACGTCTGATTTAAGTTATTTCAGTACACTTGCATGTACGAACAATGATATACAGAATGTACGATATGCAATGTCATTTCATAAGTTGTTCATGCACATTCAGTGATATACCGAACCTCTGATATGCGCTGCCATTTCCTAGCATTTGTATGCGCGTACATTTATATACGATGAATGTCTCATATGTTCTGTCGTTTCAGACAACCTTCATGCACATACAATTACAAACGCAACGCCGGATATGTGATGTCGTTTCATAACCTTTCCATGTACAATGATATGCTGAACGTCGGATATCCGCAAAATAGGTTTTCCTGTTTGCTTTTTGAATGATATAGATCTGAGTGAGTCTACAATTTCTGTATTGTTGAAAAATCCCTTATGCATTTACCGTCACAAACAAGCAGCTAATCAATATACATACAGTCAGTCAGTAGTTGTAGATGAATATTTTTCGGTTTAAAAGATGTTTTCGGCACCACATGATACATCAGAGACACTTTTCTCACAGCACGACCCATTGGGTGCCTGGTGCTGATAAGCACACTCCTCGAGATCAATTGCTTATGATGAGGCCTCACACACCTTTAACAGTTTAAGGCATTTGTCTCAGCCGAACATAAATATCCAATTCTTTCTCTCTTAGTTTGATACAATTTCCTCCAGAAACGCATTTAGAGTGTAAGAAATAGTGTCGATCTCTATACCCGTCGTCTCCTGTTGATTCAAACCTTTTGAAAAGATCACAGAAAAAGCCAACATCAGGCTTCAGATTAGAGAAAGTCTACTACGGTGAGAAGTGTAATTACTGGGTGGCACCTCATGCACGTGTAATGACATATCCAAATATATCTTTATGGGTTCCCCTACTATATATCATCTTTATCTCGGTTTCAGACACTTTCAACTTCAGCATGTCCAACACTTACCCTGCAGAAAAAATGACTTCACCAAGATTCTGATTATGAGCTATTTTGTCTTACTTTGTTCAAGCTTTCTAGCAACTATTTCCAGTAGTTTGGATCCTGATGAGTTACATTGCCTCTAATCTGGATCAAAATGTTACAGGTGTAACGGTAAATCAAGTTTCACTCAAGAGGTTAAAGTACAGTAGAACCAATCTTAAGCGGTCATTCCTTTATTGAACATATGAGTCTTAAAAAGCAGGTGGTTGCTTAATGCAGGGTTAAGGTAATGCAGAAAGCACTTATAGGAGTTTTCTGTATGCATTAAGCTACCACCTGTCTCACAGACCTATAATTACACTTCTTTTTTATGGTCGCTTAGGCAGATTCTACTGTACGATTAATGTGTCTGTTATTGAACTCACTGAAGTGTCAAGGAATCTATTTCCGCCTTGTGGCAGGTAATTATGATGGTTTGATGGCATTTTAATGTTACTTCTTATGGAACCCTTTTTTGGCTCAATGGGGAATTGCAGCACAACATAATTTTCTACACAGAATTATATACTCACAGGGTAGGATATGCCAGGTTTGATTTCTGGCCAGGTCATACCCAAAACGTCTACCGTTTACTCCATTGATACACCTTTCTACGCTTTTGCAAACATTGTAGACCCAGATCAGACGGTTCCTATTGAAGCTGTCTGACCAGGGTCTGCTCTGTTTGCTTATAATACAATATTATTGTGCCCATGTGCTATCAAAATGTAAACGTTTAATTAATATTCATGATGTCATTATTTCTTACATGAGTTTTCATGGAGTAAATGGTTAAACCCCTATTACTACTGGCGGTACTACTGTCGATAAGAGGTATAGGGTGGTACTAGGACTGGTTGGCCCAGTGTCATGATAATGTGACAGACTGTGGGGTGAAATAACACTGCCTATTTGTGTTTAAACTTGGACACATTAACCCATTACCTAATATGCTATTTTTATATCAATCCTATTTGAATAAATCTACCGAAAAGGAGCATTAACTAGAGAATAGGAAATGTTTAGAATTTTGTAGTTTGAAACAATTGTGATAAATATAGCATTTGCTCCTATAGGAGCAAATGCTATATTTATCACAATGGTTTCAACAGGGGACTTTTGCAGAGGCGTCAAAAGGCGTCAATATGAGGGAATGGGATAACTCTTCACCTGATGCATATTCATGTAAGAAATAATGACACCGTGATTTAAATGTATTAGCTGAATTTCTATAATGACATGAAAACATGTTTGGCCATATGGCAGAATCAGGTCTATTTCATTCTATAAACAATCAAAGTAGACCGTGATCCGACGGCTGTTTGAGGCTACATGAGTCGTCGGGTGTTAAAAGACGTTTCCATCAGGTAAAGGATTAATAACCCGAGAATGCACACATACAGTAAAACCTCTCTATAACGGCCGCTAAATTAACATCATGTAGTTTGTGTTCAAGACAGTTGACTGCTTGAAGCAAGGTGAAAGTAAAACAGAACGCTCCTTTCACCTTGCTTTAAGCAGGGACCTGCCCTAAATACCATCTAATTGTCACAATTTAGTGGCCGTTCTAGAGAGGCTTTACTGTAGTTCTACGATCTCACTTCTGGTAAGTACCAGGTGGCTAATTACGGACTTTGACAATCAACCAGACTTGATTGAAATTTACGTACTCACTGTTCGGATCTCAAAGCTCTTGTGATACACATAGCGACAATATAAAAGTTCAGCTAATTGATATTATACATGATGTCATTACTTTTACATATATAGTCATTAGGTAATTGGGGTGTAAGTCTCTGACGTAACAAGGCCGGGTATTAATGATGAATTTTCAGCTAAATTATTCGTCCGTGTTCATCGTTTTTCCTCTATTATTTACATAAGTGTAGCGCACAGCACTGCTCCGCCACATTCTTGGAATAACTTCACAAGTGTTTGGTCTACGCGTATAATAGTTGAAATGCAAGTAGTGTGTGGCTATGGTATTCTTCGTGTTTCTAATCGCATTTTATTCCTCCACTTCATAAATACGTCTTTGTACACATTTGCAAACTGAGTTGACCCAGATCAGACGGAAACTGTAGGAGCCGTCTGGCCAGGATCTGCTCGGTTTGTTTATGGAATATTATTTTTTCTGATTTTTCAATGTGTACCTTTAAAAAACACAGACGTTATCATTTTGAAAATTTATCTAATTGATATACATGATGCCATTATTAATTCTTATATGGTGTAAAGGATTAACGTGTATAACCATAGTGTTCCTCTAGAATATGTCTCATCTAGGTCTGCACTGTTTGTATAGGACATCAGTGACTGGTTTCCCGCACTAAAAGGGTTGAAGCAATACTGTTGAATATTTAACCCTTTGTGTGACGAATATTTATGTAACAAACAATGAATGTATGAATATTGATTATCTGATTACTTATAATGACTCTTTGAACAAAGGACATTTTGACCATGGCAGAAACTGTAGAATCAGATTTATATGGTTTAACCCACTCCCTTATATTGACGACTTTTGACGGCTCTGTAGAAGTCACTTCGTGCAACCATTGTGATAAATAGAGCATTTGCTCCTATGGAAGCAATTGCTCTATTTATCACAATGTTTCAAACAACAAAATTCTAAATATTTCCTTTTCTCTAGTAGATTTATTCAAAGAGATTGTATCTAAATAGCCTATGAGGCAATGGGTTAATTAGCAAAAGGGCATATCGTTATCAGATGGTTTCCTATTGGATCTGTTCTGTTTGCAAGGCGTCTATGAGGTAGCCGGAGAAAAAAACTAGTTTGAACAATGAAAAATGATGCCCAAAGTAATCGTTTTATCAAATTGTACACATGCGTCAACAACCACCATCGTAGGGAAGGCACGATTTTGATCCGAGTCTTTTGATAAATGACCTTTAACCTACGAAATAATGAATTGCGAGTTCCGAGCTTATGGGTAGTGACTTTCTAGTGACTTCCTAGTTTTTTTCAACTTGGTTTGATGATGCGGCTGATTACCCTAGCCAACTTTCAAACCAATTAGATTAATTGTTAGCTTCAAGCAAACCTGTAATCAAATTTTCAATCAATCCATGAATATTATCCGATTGCCCTGAATATTTCAGTCAAGTAGCTCTTCAAATGCATCAGTAGTAGTTGAGATAATTGCATGATAATGAGCTCCATGCAAAATTTGAAAACAAAGTTTACCAAGTACAGTAAAACGTCTCTATAACGGCCACTGAATTACATCAAGTAAATTGTGTCAAAAGCAGGTGGCGGCTTAAAGCAAGGTGAAAGTAAAACAGAACGCTCCTATAGGAGCGTTCTGTTTTACTTTCACCTTACTTTACGCAGTTCAGTAGCCGTTATAGATTCACAATTCAGTAGCCGTTATAGAGAGGTTTTACTGTAGAAATATGGCTCTGATTTGCATTTAATATTTTACCTGATACGCATATTTATGTACAAAATAACGACATGGGTGTTTATTAGCAGAATGGCCATATGAACAAAGAGATGTTTGGCATGGCGGATTCATAGTATTCATTAAGCAAAACAAACCAGACCCTGATCAGACGGCTCTTATAGGGGCCGTCTGATCTGATTCTACTCTGTTTGCAGATGCGTAGAAGACGTCTCTATCAGGGACATAGTTAACCCTTTCCCTGTTCTATGTTAATTCCAAATTGCAATATCTACTGAATAGTCATGGGCAAAATAGTTAAAAAGAAATATAAAAGGTAGGACATTGTAGCTATTCTAGAAAGTAAAGAAACATATCTTTCAAATTCTATTAGCAAACAGTGCAGACCCTGATTAGATGGCTCCTATAGAAAACACGTTTATATCAAGGAAAGTGTTAACCGAATCCGACCCACCTCATACAAAAATGTCACATATGTATGGCACCGACGTTAACGATAAGGCAGCCGTATGCAGGAGATATGAAGACCTGATAGGAAATCAAGGTAATATATGTGTCACATTTCTCAGTCTAACCATATCGTTTAAATACTCATTAGAATCGTCTTTTGAATTGTTAGATTGAACTGAGAGATTTAGACAATCCAGTACTATTCCTGACTACCACAAAGCCTACCGATGAGAGGAGCATCCTCCCACATTCTTCGAGGATAGGTATATACTTCTTAGTTCTTAACCCTTTCCTCCATAGGCTATTTTTAGACCCAACCTCTTTGAATGAATCTACCGAAAAGGAGCATTTACAAGAGAAAAGGAAATGTTTTAGAATTTTGTAATTTGAAACAATTGTGATAAATAGAGCATTAAAATTTTGCTCCTAAAGGAGCAAATGCTCTATTTATCACAATGGTTTCAAGAAGTGGTTATTACAGATGCGTAGAAAGGAGTATTTATGGAGGACAGGATTAAGGGCCAGTACTCAGATGGTCACCAAATAATCTTGGGAACCAGAAAACGTACACATCAATAAACACCATGTAATATCGACCAGGTACGAATTGAAACCAACCCAAATTCGTGATGCCGAGTGACGGCATTTTGATAAGTTGTGTCTGAGAAAGAATACTGAATATACAATGTAACTTGTTAAAACTGCTGTATAGTTGCCATGGTATTTCATGTAATAAGGAAAAGTGAGCTCGTTCCTAACCACGTTTCGCACCTTTCATTATGTAAGACAAGCACGAGATCGCACGGCATCAAGTTGCTGCCATGGAATGCTATAATGGGTTTACCACATCTACTTATAATACGATACACAGCCAGTACAGACAGTACGATCTATACGCGCAAAACATGTACTTTCTAATTCTTTAGTAAAAGTTGATAATAAATTTGTTCTAGGAAACGCTTTTCACAACATTTGAGTAAAACAATGTGATTATATTATACTTTACAATTATATTATAATTAGTACACTTTAAAGCACAAGAACATATGGTTCAGAAACATCAATAATTCAAATACGACTCATGAATCGTCATTTCTCTACCGATCCCTACATTGTGACTACTCTTTAGAATCGTCTCGAAGAGAGCCGATTCTAAGGAGTAGTCATGGCTTAGACTTTAGTCGAAAAATAAAGGTGCTATTTTGATAAATGCTTCAAGTTACGTACTGTATATATTATATATGTATCTGATCTGTGTAGCAGATTGCACAGTCGATCCATAAAGAACATAGCAAGAAAAATCAGTATTGCAAGTTGAGGTGCATTTTACCTGGCAGACGAACTTTCCAGAAGCATACAGTCAAGCGTTAAACCACAGGAATCTTCTTTAACCCTTTACCACATAGATATGCCTTTAATGCCTTTACAAATATAGTTAACCAAGATTAGAGGGTTCATGGAGGAGCCGTCTGATCAAGGTATGCTATGTTTGGTTATGAATTAATATAGATGTGACTCTACAATGTCTGCCATTGCCACAAGTATCGTGCTTATGTGCAATTATAAACATTCACAGTAATTATGAATATTCCCCAGCTAAACGGTTAAACCACAGAAAGTTTTTTTTCTGTTTTAGACCCCTCCCCTTATACTGAATTATTCATAAACATGTATAAAATAGAACCTGTCCTAATCGACTATTCATTTATTGAACGTGTAAGTCTTAAAAGGTAAGCGGGAGGGGGCAGAAGTTATGCAAAAAGCTCACCTAGAAGCTTTCCGCATTACTTTTGACTTGCATTAAGCTACCATTTGCCTTACAGGTTCATGATTAGACCTGTTTTAATAGCCGTTTAAAAAAGGTTGCACTGTATCCGCATGTTTTATGGTGCTTCAACACCAAATATGTCCTTAAGGACCAATGGTGAATTAGATGATGAGGATGGCAATGATTGATTGGGATGCGATGTATGACGATGGCCAATGATACCAAGAAAAGACTGTAAAAGCCTTTATAGGATTCTACGACGTAAATATACAGGAACAGATACAGATGAAATCGGCTACGCTCAAAGCACAACGCACCAGATCAAATTGTTTTGGCCTGGCCAGAAAGGATAGGTTTCAGTAATGAACAAAATCATCTCCGTTGACAGTCAAGTCATACGGTAGTATGGAGGATTAAAGAGGAAGTCCCTACAATGATCGCATATTTTCAATAATATCATAAAACTTGGTATTTGTTATGCTCTATCATTATTATGAAGGTTCCCAATTTGAACTTATATCGAAAAATGCCCCTGTGATACAAATAACCCGATTTCATCAATACTGATAAATTTTGTTCTACAACACAATATAATCGGCCTTTTCCGTTAAATTCTTCCGCGTTTAGTCGATGATCACCGGATCCCTCCATTGTTTACGTAATAGCTTTCTCGGAAGCGGTCGGGGAATCGCGAATAGGGCGAACAGTTACGAAACTAAAACCCAACCCGAATAAAACTGAAACATCGGGGAGTAAAACCGGGATCGGCGATATCAAACACATGGATGTTTTGTCATTATAAACGGTAATCGGATGGGGCTTTTTGCGATAAACTACTTTTCAGCATATAAACAAATGAGTTTTGTACATTTTAAGTGTTTATGAAACGCGTCAAATGTAGGGACATCCCCTTTAAGGTCAAACTGTGTCTCACTCTACCGTATCAATCCCTTTCTTCATATAAACACAAAGAAGGAGCAAACTGATTCAAAAACTTATATAACAGTTCAAACACCTGAAAAAGATATAGTCTCGGAACCTGTAAAAATGTGCAATAATTTTAAGTCTGGTCCTAACATAAAACAACATAAACTTTCTACTTTTTACTAAATTCCGAAACTACATAAAAAACCCTTATAAGGCACGTTTTATTGCCAACTCTAGCTGTTGTACCACTACTAAATTATCTATACTTTTGACGTCCTGTCTTACTACGATCAAAGAACATGTAAAACGCTACTGTGATAAAATATATGAAAAATCTGGTATTAATGTTTTTGGTCCATAAAAAATTCAAATGATGTTTTAACAAAACTTGAAAATGAACAGTATAACATTTCTTTACTGAGCTCTTATGATTTTTCTACACTCTATACTACTCTACCTCACCATCTTATAAAGGATAAACTTATTAAATTAATAGAAAAAACCTTTGCCAGAGAAAACAAAATGTTCATTGCTTGTAATGTTCAACGTTAATTCTTTTCGAATTCAGAAGTTGAACATTACACAATGTGGACTTGCCTTGATGTTTGTAGATCTCTTACCTTTCTTTTAGATAATATATTTGTGCGTTATGGGGATACCATATATCGTCAAGTTGTTGGTATACCCATGGGTACAAATTGTGCCCCTCTTGTTGCAGATTTGTTTTTGTATTGCTATGAGAAGGATTTTATGCTTAGCTTAAAACCTGATACACAGACCAATATTGTTAATGCTTTTAATAAAACTTCAAGGTATTTGGACGATATTTTGAATTTAGATAATCCTTATTTTGATACAATGATTTCTTCAATTTATCCAAAAGAACTGTCTTTAAACAAAGCGAATCAATCTGACATTTCAGCTTAATTTTATATTTGAATCTTTCAATTACAAATGATAAAGTTTCGTCCAAAATATACGATAAAAGAGAAGATTTTAATTTTAAAATTGTTAATTATCCTTTCCTAGTTGGAGATGTGCCACGTTCTACATCTTATGGGGTTTATATTTCTCAAATTATTAGGTCTTGAGCCTGTTCTTTGCTTGAAGATTTTAACAGACGTAATTTAGTTATAACTGATAAACTTCTTAAGCAACGTTACATATATCACAAACTTCGGAAAACTTTTTCTAAATTTTATTATCGCAATTTACCACTCATTAGTAAATATAATTGCAATCTACGAACGTTACTGCAACAAGGCATTTCTCAACCAGACTTTTATGGGGATGTTATCTACAAACTACAAAATTCGGGGTCATATCAATTTTCATGACCTGTTTATTAAACGCATTAAAACATTTAAAAAGAAAGGTTATGATCCTATTATATTGCAACGCACTGCATGTTTGGTTATCGACCCTTTTACAATCGGTAGCTACGCTTCCTTCTTTGCTTGCGCGATGACAGGCCGAGGATAGTACTCTATGATGGTATACTCTTAAACTTGGATACAGGATGAGCTTACCAGACTCATGTATTACTTTTTCCCTGTCGTGCCCTTAACGGCTTACCTGCAGTTGCTCTGACTTCAGCAAAGTCATTGAGTACATATTTGACGGATTGTCACAGTTATTATGCTATGTTTTCCATGTTGTCCTGTGTTCACCGTCGTCTATGTTGTGGGTCAGTCCAGCGGGGATACCTTTATTTACACTATTTGTAAAGCTAGGGTGACTTTGAGAGAAGTGTGAGGTTAGAACGTCCGTAAACCGGTTTAACCCCCCAGTGGTGTTTTTGCTACTGACCGTGCCAAGGCGGTACTCTCTTTGTCACCCTTCCTTTTGTTTGCCTTGCGTCTTTGTGCTTGTGATTTTGTTCATGTGTGGAACGTTTGTCTCTGGTTCTTGTGTGTCTTGGTGTTTTCTGTGTTCTTCTCGTGTGTGAGTGTGCGTTTGGATGTGTGGTTGTGTGTGTGTATGTGTGTCATGCTGTCTATCGGTGTTTTGGTGGTAGTTGCGTCTTGTATGTGGCTTTGCTTGCTTGACATTACTACTTTTCCATTCATGCATATGCAAACATGTAAGAGCCGTCTGACCAGGGTATTTTCTGCTTGCGTATGCCCTGATATAGACGTGATTCTATGTTTTTGTGTCAAAGCACAACAGCTCCTTGAACATGTTACCTTATAAAAATCAGTGTATACATATTCATTAAGTTAATACATGTACATGAATATTGAACAGGGAAATAGTGAAACTGATACAATATCGTTTACTATTTACTAACCAACACGCAATCATTTATTTTCAATTTTCGTATAGTATACATGTATGTAGAAAGGGTTACGTGCAAAAGACGGCGTTCATTAAACTGATATCTAAAACATATCAAGCCGAACATCCATATCAAGAAAAATTGAAATTTGACTATTTCAGTCTCCAACATTTTGTCTCCGACTCCCTCATACCCTTCACTGGTCACTATTTCCCCACATCGAAGCTCCTGAGATTTCATTTGTATTTGACCTAAATTGAACCATAGAAATATTATTTATTTATATTTTATTTTCTTATTCATTGTATTTCTTTTTAGGGGAAATAATACATTGATCAAGTAAATAATGACTTCTTAAATGCTTAGTTAAATTCACGATTAGATTCAATAAAGTCATTAGATAGACGTTAATATATATCTTTCAATCTATACGAAAATGGCAAACATTCGTCACAAAAACCGCAACATCCAGTCGTGACTACTCAGTTCTCTTTTCGGAAGGGGATATACGTTTCTTTAAATTTACTTCTTTATAATAACGTTATGACCTTATAATGGTATAACTTTGTTACAAAATTAATTTCTAATACATACATGACGAATAACTTACTTGACACCATTTTAAAAGTGAAAAGACTGTCCTACAGATAGCGCCACACACGTAAAGACACTGCACCAAAATCAACAAACATGAAACAGCACAATTACAAGACAAAAGGTGAAGATACGTACAAAAGGATATAAACATTTACCGTATAAAAACATTGGGTAAAAGCGCGTGTACCACCTTGGAACGGTCAGTAGCCAAAAAGGACTCATTGGGGATTAACCCATTACCTCATAGGCTATTTTTAGATCCAACCTCTTAGAATAAATCCACCGCAAAGGAGCATTAACTAGAAATAAGGAAATGTTTGGAATTTTGTAGTTTTGAAACCATTGTGATAAATAGAGCATTTGCTCCTATGGTTTCATAAAGTGACTTTTACAGAGGCGTCAAAAGGCATCAATATGAGGGAATGGGTTAAACGAGGTTTGTGAGTTATTCACCGTGTATATCCTTCTAGGAAATTGTATAGTAGCAATGTTCCTTATTAACCTTTTGAATGCGGGCAACGCATGCACTGACATCTGCAAAAAAACGTATATCCAGATCAGAGGACTCCTAGAGGAACCCTCTGACCAGGGTTTGCACTGTTTGTCATTCAAATATCCCTTGCAAGTTTAACTTATTCTCTCCTAGGCTATTTTTAGATCCAACCTTTTTAAATTAATCTACCGAAAAGGAGCATTAACTAGAGAAAACGGAAATTTTAGAATTTTGTAGTTTGAAACCATTGTGAAAAATAGAGCATTTCCTCCTGTAGGAGCAAATGCTCTATTTATCACATTTTTTTCACGATGTGAATTTTATAGAGGAGCAAAAATGCGTCACTAGGGGGAAATGTGTTAAGCCTTTCATACTGATTGGACTCTATAGAAAATTACTAATGGGGAATTCTACTCTGAAAATTCAGCGTTGAAATCTCTAAGTTTCTAAGGATACCCAATTTATTTTTTTCAATCCAACACTCATTGCTTGTTTGACCCCACCTATTACTTTATGATGGGCTGTCTTGCGTTGCAAATAACCCACATCCCACATACCATGGCATGAGTAATGTGTCTGTTTTTGAAATTGATGAACATCCAAGGAATACATTTTCACCACGGGGAAATCCGTCTGGAACGTTTACATAGAGTGGGTGTTTAGCTCACCTGAGCACGAAGTGTGAGGGAAGCTACTGTAATCATCTTTGTTCTTCGTCAATCTGTTCGTCCACACATTTAGTAACATCACTTCTGAAACCTCTAGCCCAATTTCAAGTAATCCTTTCAACCCAGGACACGCAAGCACTGCCATTTGAAAACAGCGAAGGCCCAGATCAGAGGGCTCGTAGAGGATTCCTCTGATCAGGGTCTGCACTGTTTGTCATTCACAATCCTCTAGCAAATTTAATTATTTCATATTGTCTGTACTCTATAATTAAACACTGAATTCATTTTGATAGTTCAGGTTGAAATGGTAAAGCTTTATCAGTGGCGACATCAGGTAGGGAGACACGCACTGTTAAACAGACTTGGATGGGCCCATACCTGTAGATGAATTGACAAACAATTTCCAAATCTTGGTCCTATACAGTAAAACCTCTCTATACATGCCACTAAGTTGTGTTAATTAGTTAGTATTTTGGGCAAGTGGCTGCTTAAAGCAAGATGAAAGTAAAACAGAACGCTCCTATAGGAGCGTTCTGTTTTACTTTCACATTGCTTTAAGCAGCCACCTGTCTTAAACACAAAATACTTGATGTAATTTAGTGGCCGTTATAGAGAGGTTTTACTGTATAACCGAGTTGTTATTGTCTTTGACTGGCAATCGCTTAGTCCTTTTAACTAGATCAAACCATTAAATTTTGGATTTTCCATTTGAGGAAGCATCCTAGCTGGATTGGGTGTTGTTCGTTGCACGGAACAATGCAATGTTCCATGCACATAATAACATCTGGGGTGTTCCCACACTTGTAATTAGCTGGACGTCGTGAAAACCCAATGCAAACAAACAAACAAACAGTCCCAAATCTGACAATATTCCTCTCTATTCGTATTGGACCCATCTATGTATGACAAACACATTCGTTACAGGTCGTTCGTTAATATATTTTAGTGTGTGAGTTTCGGTACATTGGCCGACAGGGTGCGTGGTATATTCTATCTGTATGAATATACATGTACATGAGAACCGGCCTATAGCGATCTTATCTTATAAAGAATAAATATGGAGGTCGATAAGAGCCAGTGCTTGCTTATACATGATTAACTCGTTTTCTCCTAGGCTATTTTTAGATCCAACCTCTTTTAATGTATCTACCGAAAAGGAGCATTAACTAGAGGAAAGGAAACATTCAGAATTCTGTGGTTTGAAACCATTGTGATAAATATAGAATTTGCTCCTATATATGTGATAAACAGAGCATTTGCTCCTATAGAAGCAAATGCTCTATTTATCACAATGGTTTCATAAAGTGACTTCTATAGATGCGCAAAAATGCGTCACTAGGAGATAATGTGTAAAAGTAATGCAGGAAGTTCCTACAAGAGCTTTGTGTATAACGTTTGTCCTGCATTACGCTACCACCAGTCTAAAACCAGAATTATAGCAAATTTAAAAGATCGCTGTAGACAGGTTTCGTTGCGTTGTGAATATTTTACAGAGCATTCTCTAAAAGCACTGACTGGATTACATTATCATTATGCAAGAATACTTATCGGTTGACCTTTATCGAATCTTTTTAATCCGTTGTTATTGTGTCATAAGACATGCCCACCAGGAATTTTCTTTTTATCAATATACCAAAAATTAAAACAACGGCATCTTCTAAAACCTTTAGCCTGCTGAACAAATTGTTTTTTAAGAATTTTTCACCCACTACATTTTCAAAATGCAAGCTATAATCGGCGTCTCATCTGTATCCAAACTGTTTGCATATGTATTCACTCATCCATCTATAGCAGGCTAAAGATAAACTAAGAAAAGGCCATGAGATGATTCTCAACAGCAAATTAGTCATTGTTATTTATACAAAATGGCCCTCAGGTACCCTCATGTGCCGTATGTGTGGCCAATAGACCTGGGTCCATGCTTATAAAGCTTTTAGTTGAGTCTGAGTTTCGTTCTCAAGCTTTTGATTGGTCAGATTTGAGTTCTCAAGCTTTTGATTGGTCAGATTTGAGCCAAAGGCTCAAATCTGACCAATCAAAACCTTGAGAACGATCTCAGACTAAACTAAACGTTTTATAAGCATGGACCCCGGTGTCAATATTGCTCCAACCCACTGCAAGTCTTCAGAAATCATTGCCACCTGGGGCTAAACTGGACACTGTAATTTTAAACAAATACACCAAACTGAATCTTCTTATTGAAACAATATATTACGTTGTATGGTACTGAGGTGAGCGATGTACGGCCATCATGGTCCTCTTGTTACGAATTTCTATCTCCGTATGGCGTTTTCTGAAGCAAAGAATGTAACGGAATACATTCGAGTATTCATCAGTCATTTCAAAAGAAGAAACGTTAAATATAAGCGACTCTAACTTGTCCTTGTTGATGGAAGTTGGGTAAAACTGGTACGTTCGAATATATATTCCCCCGGAATGCATTTAAATGACTTGCTAACTGATATATTGCTGCTTTTTTTCATAAAAGTAACATTCCTCTCCTGTGATGTAAATTCGTATGAATGTGTAAGTCTGTGAACGGAAAGCCGTTAAAATCGTTGCTACTTGAGGTAAAATGATCAGACAGACGTAAAGATGGCTATGATGTATCTATTTAGCGCACCTGAGTACCATAGACCAGATATGTATTGCTACAAATAATTTTACATGGAACAAGCTTGAATCATTTGGGTAACTTACTCACTATATACAAGTTGTGTTAATGTCATTAAGAGCAGCAAGGAAATATAAATGTAACAATAAAACAAAGCTGTATCACACATTTTGTTAAGCGGGCACATGCTACTCTACATTGTAAATATAAATCAATCAAGAGTTTATTGTGTCCCATCTAAATATGATAAGGATCAGTGAGAAATCAAAAGCCCTGGGTAAACATTTATTAATGACATACTAATAACACTGAGGAGACATAGTCATAGATACAGATATGATAAATGTACATACTCTGACTTTTTTTATAAATCCAGGGTAATAAAATAAAGGAATGTGCTACAATAAACCTATATAGTTAAATATACACATTTTGCAAAGAACATACATGCAGCTCAAGAACTAATGTCTTCACAAGTAACCACGAGCTTATGGCCATTAAACGTCTTGTCTAAATACAAAAAAGAGCAGTGAGGACAATTAACCAACCACAGAGTATATAAAAATGTTCAAATAAGGCACACTATGAAAACTGATGGATAAAAGATGGTCTGCCATAAAAACTAACAGTTGTGAATCTACATGCATACTCGCACTTTTACGCATTCGCAAACAACGTAGGGCCAGATAAGAATATCCTATAGGAGCTGTTTGATCAGGATTTTCTCTGTTTGCATAAGGAATAATATGAATCTGATTGCACAGGGGTTTTGCCAGTGCTTATAATTTATTTATTATATTGCATATCAGGAATTCAATTAATATATATAAAGTCATCATTGGTTAAATACATATGCATGAAATAAAGGGTTAAATATGTTTGCAAATCATGGACATATTCATGATCAGATTTAAAACATATCCAACACCTATAAAGATTCGTGGTTCGTCAAATCATATTTGTATATGGTAAGGATATGTTAAGAAACATTTGTGTCTGCACATACGTTTTGAACGACATAACAAATTCTACTGAAACATTTATCTATTAAAATGAAGTTATTATTATTATTATTATATACCATATTTATATAGCACTTTTTTCATACATTATAATACGTTCAAAAGTGCTTTACAATTATATAATAAAAAATAACATCCACACAACAAAACACACACACATAAATGTGATATAAGAGTAACAAGTAAAATAAGTACGTTATAAGAACCTACAGTTTACAACATGATAATGTTAAAGGTGCCTTAAATCAAAGTACACAGACATAATTACACGTAAAATGGGCATCTCCGCATTTATCTAAAAATAAAACTCTATCCAGTTAAGAAATAAAACTGATAATTTATATATATTAAAAAACAAACAAAAAAAACCCCAAAACAAAACACCAACACTCAGTGTCCATGTATCTGTATGAAGAAGTGTGTTTTCAATGCCCTTTTAAAACTTTCTAATGATTTAGAGTCTCTGATTCCTTCAGGCAGCGCATTCCAGAGTCTGGGAGCAGCAGCTGCAAAGCTCCTGTCACCGAACATGACTTTACTGTTTCTTGGTACAATGAGTGTAATGGCATTGTTCTTGGATCTCAAGTTTCTTGCTGTTGTGTACACGTGTACAATATTTCTGACATATACAGGACACTGGTCATGCAAAGCTTTATATGTCAACACAAGTATCTTAAACTGAACTCTGAAGTTTATAATGTATGACAATACATGTATGATTCATGCAGAAAACACCGCATACAAAACACACAACCGCCTAAACATCACCACGACGAATTACAGTAAATGTAAAAAGTCGCCCCACTACTTCATTCTAAGTGTTGTAATATTTTCTGGTCATTCGGGATCATTAGTTTTGATGTTATTAGTTTTGAAAAATGAGTACTGCTTAAGTCGGTGCTAAGGGGGATGGGGGTGGGGGTGGTAGTGTTGCATTTTTAATTACTACTCATGAACAGACTCAATAAAACTGAGTCTGCCATTTTATCTTTTGCATTTCTACTTTTGCTTTCGAAGGATCACCCATTTTTAGAATATATGTATATAAAAGACACATAGAGACGCACAAAGACACAATAGGAAGTTCCGCCTTGGAAGGGTCAGTGACAAATGTCACTGGGGTTTAAACCGGTTTAGGGGCGCCCAACCTCGTACTTATTCCATCCCCACAAATAGTGTAAATAAACGTATCCCCTCTCCAACTAATCTACAACAACCGCGATGGCAAATACACTGGTAAAGTGCATGTAAAACGAAAACATATTTAAGTGAAACAACTATACCCACCTATCGCAAGTGTACTCAATAACTGAGCTGCAAATAAATGAAGTCAAATAAAACACGACAGAATAGTGCTGTACTATTTGTATATGATCAGATACATTGTGCGACTGGTATGCATCGATCTAAACAAGTTGTAAATGTCACTCGTGTCGCAGATAGCACTTTGAATATAAGCATTTTAGTGCAAGCACTGTCTTCGCAGAGATAGTGAAATCTACGGTATAATATACGCTGCTGAACAGGCTTTGTCATAGATATACCTTTTAAGCCTTTGTACACGGTGTAGACTTACAGAAGGCGGCTCGTGTAAGTATCGTTTGATCCAGGTCTGCTCAGTTTACATTTTAAAATGATATAATGAATGTGATTTACCAGTTTGTAAATGGCATGGTGTATAAAATCCTTACACCTGATATCCATATAATTTTTATGTTGACAACTCGACTACGCCGACGGTATCGGTATAAGCTCACCATACACACACTCAGACGTGATAAACATTAACATTTTGCGTCATAATGATATCTTAATAACATTTACATGATATTTTATAATGGCAAACGATCACATGCATTTTCAGCCAAGTCAGAAACTGTAGAAATAGTTCTACATATATCATTCCATAAGCAAACAGAGCAGAACCTGATTTTGGTATACAAGATATAGTCTCGGAACATGTAAAAATGTGAAATACTTTAAAGTCTGGTCCTAACATAAAACAACATAAACTTTCTAATTTGTACTGGATTCCGAAACTACATAAAATCCATATAAGGCGCGTTTGAAACTACATAAAAACCCTAATAAGGCGCGTTTTATTGTCAACTTTAGTTATTGTACCACTACTAAAATATCTAAACTTTCTAATTTGTACTGGATTCCGAAACTACATAAAATCCATATAAGGCGCGTTTGAAACTACATAAAAACCCTAATAAGGCGCGTTTTATTGTCAACTTTAGTTAATGTACCACTACTAAAATATCTAAACTTTTGACGTCCTGTCTTACTACGATCAAAGAACAGGTAAAACGTTACTATGATAAAATGTATGAAAATTCTGGTATTAATGTTTTTTGGTCCATAAAAAGTTCAAATGATGTTTTAACTAAACTTGAACATGAACAGTATAACATTTCTTCACTGTACTCTAATGATTTATCTACACTCTAAACTACTCTACCTCACAATCTTATAAAGGATACACTTATTAAATTAATAGAAAAAACCTTTGCCAGAGAAAATAAAATGTTCCTTGTTTGTAATAATCAACGTTCATTCTTTTCGAATTCAGAAGTTGATCATTACACAATGTGAACTTGCCTTGATGTTTGTAGATCTCTTACCTTTCTTTTAGATAATACATTTGTGCGTTATGGGGATACGATATATCGTCAGGTTGTTGGTATACCCATGGGTACAAGTTGTGCAACTCTTATTGCAGATTTGTTTTTGTATTGCTGTGAGAGGGATACACAGGTCGATATTGTTAATGCTTTTAATAAAACTTCAATGTATTTAGACGATATTTTGAATTTAGATAGTCCTTATTTTGAAAATATGATTTCTTCAATGTACCCAAAAGAACTGTCTTTAAACAAAGTGCATCAATCTGCCATTATAGCTTCATTTTTATATTTGAATCACAAACGATAAAGTTTCGTAAAAAATATACGATAAAAGGGGAAATTTTAATTTTAAAATTGTTAATTATCCTTTTCTAGATGGAGATGTGCCCCGTTCTACATTTTATGGGGTTTATATTTCTCAACTTATTCGGTTTGCCCGAGCCTGTTCTTTGCTAGAAGATTTTAACAGTCGTAATTAAGTTATAACTGATAAACTTCTTAAGCAATGTTACAGATATCACAAACTCCGGAAAACGTTTTCTAAATGTTATTATGAGAAATTTACCACTCATTAGTAAATACAATTGTAATCTACGGACGTTACTGCAACAAAGCATTTCTTAACCAGAATTTTATGGGGATGATATCTACAAACTTAGGAAAATTCGGGGTCATATCCAATTTCATGACGTGCTTATAAAACGCATTAAAACCTTTAAGAAAAAAGTTTATGACCCCATTATATTGCAACGCACTGCATGTTTGGTTATTGACCCTTTTACAGTTGGTAGCTACGCTTCCCTCTTTGCTTGTGCGATGGCAGGCCGAGGATAGTACTCTATGATGGTATACTCTTAAACTCAGTTACGGGATGAGCTTACCAGACTCATGTATTACTTTTTCCCTGTCCTTCCCTTAACGGCTTCCCTGCAGGTGCTCTGACTTCAGCAATGTCAATGAGTACATATCTGACGGATTGTCACAGTTGTTATGCTATGTTTTACATATTGTCATGTGTTTACCGTCTTCTATGTTTTGGGTTAGTCCGGCGGGGATACCTTTATTTACACTATTTGCAAAGCTAGGGTGACTTTGAGATAAGTGTGAGGTTAGGACGTCCGTAAACCGGTTTAAACCCCCAGTAGTGATTTTGCTACTGACCGTGCCAAGGCGGTACTCTCTTTGTCACCCTTACTTTTGTTTGTCTTGTGTCTTTGTACTTGTGCTTTTGTTCATATATGGAATGTTTATCTCTAGAACTTGTGTGTTTGTTAATGTTTTCTGTGTTCATCTCGGTAATATGCGTGTGCTTGGGTGTAGAATGCCATAGCATTTTATGCAGTAATTTTATAACAGCGAATTCCTTCTTGTAACCTGTATGTGTCCTACAGCACTGTAATGGCAGTAGTTAACACGGCCAACTTTAACTAAACTGTAAACTTATTTGAATGTTCTAGCAATATTTTCACACACTGAGTATATTGCAGAAGGTTGTATCGACGAATAAACCGTTTCCTCAATAGAGACACATTTGACACCATTGCAAACGGAGTAGCCAAGATCAGACGGTTCCTCTAACAGCCATCTAGTCAGGGTCCGCTTAATTTGCTTAAGAAACAATATTATCTTTTTCTACATTTTCTGCCATGGTAAAATTCTCTTGTTCTTGATACCATTATAAATATTCGGATAGTTTGTATTCATAAAGTCCTTATTTCCGACATGAATATAAATATAGTAAAGAAGTAAAGCCAGAAATTGTAGCATAAAGGTACCAAAATATCTGAAGAATGTGTTTTGCTCCGAACGACGATGTTCATACATGTATTCCATATACTGTAGGTTACCACCAATCACGCAGATAGGTAGTGATGTGATTATAATGCTTCCCTGCGAATGCATAATTAAGACATTGCATTACTTGAACCAACATATGCCTACTCTCCCTTAATAAGGACAAAGGTAAAAAGTGTAGACTCAGATCAGAGGGACACAAATGAACCTTTTGATCAGGGTATGCACTGTATACTTGACACACTATGTTCTAATGTTCATCTCGGCATTAGTTCTTGCAGATATACATTTAAATTAGATTCATGTATATTCTTCTTAGTGAGACGTTTACTACGGATTTTTTTTTAAAAAATGGTTTAGTATCGTGTTGTACATTTTTTGAGTGCTGCTAGAGACTTGTATTTATAAGCTCATATAAATAACTTTAGTCAACATTTCTCTGTGTACATACATATTCTAGTACAATGACCTTTATCCCGCTATGTCGCAACTTGGCTGGCTTTTTATTTGACTGTCAAACAGTTTTGGAGACAATTTAGACGCCGAGGATTCAAGCTGTTTGACATTTTGTCTATAGTTTCTGAAAACTGGTCGAATCGCAGGTAGTCAAAATTGCATAAGATCTATTTTTCACAGCCGGATAAGGACAAACATGTAATTTATTACAAGCAGATTATGAATATCTGTGGTTATCTTACAGTCTAGAGTCACTCATATTTCTATAGTTCTTGCTTATTATGTACCAATTTCGTATTTAAGTTGAAATCATAGACCAATGATATTCATCTCGTTATTGCGCAAAGTACCATAAAGCCATGACGTAGAACTAATACATTTCTACGTATCTGTCTATCGGTACATAGTTGTTTGTTGGCATCGTCCCTGAGAGCCGTCTATCACGAAAAAGAGCATGGACGAAACGTGTATTTATCATTTATGTATTTATAAATGATAAGATTATGAACAAAAGTCACTAAACGGTTACATAATATTTTCAGCCTTTATAGAATATAAATGTTATGGATACTAGAATAATAAAGTAAGATAATATACTTCCATTTATTATTCCTTTCAGAGCGGGAAACGAGACACTAATTTCCTTTACAAACATTGTAAACCAATATGACAGGTTCCCTGTTTGTTATGTTATAAATCCCTGAATATTCACAGTAGCCTTGACCTATATGAATTTTGAAATACCCAGTCTGAAAATTCAACATTGAAAGGGTTGCAGCAAAAATCGGTACTACCAGATACTAGTGACTTTGTGCATCTTATATCTGTAAAACACTTGCACCCCGAACAGCACCACGTAACACCCCCCCCCCCCCCCCCCAGTAAATGTACATTCATATTCAAGGACAACACGAGACACACAAAGACAAAACAAAGACAAAACAAGAAAACAACAGGGTTAAATGGAAGTACCGCCTTGGAACGGCAAGTGGCAATCGTCAATGGGGGTTTAAACCGGTGTAGTGACGCCACACCTCAGAACTTAATCCATCTCCACCCTAAAACACAAACAACGTAAATAGACATATTCCCTCTCCGAAACGCAGGAATCTTCTATGGGAGCTTTCTGCATTACATTTGCCCTGCATTAGCAATACACTTGCTTTTACAGTCAAATAAATTACGTGGTCCAGCATTTACTGTATTTGAAGTATTTCTGGAAAATGTCTGGAAAAAAAATTCAAATTCCTTTTGATTTATACATTTGTACCGCTTTAATAGCGGGGATTCCAAGGTAGTCAATAAGGTGTAGAGGAAGACGTTTCTTACACGAAAACAGTTTGCCCTACTGAAACAACATACAAACAAGAAAATACATAATTATTGAAATAAGTATGTAATAAAGGTTTGATTTTTTTAAACAGTAAAACCTATCTCTAGCAACCACTTATTGAATACACATTAGGGTATATCATGGAGCAGGTGATTGCTTGACGCAGAGCGAAAGTAATCAAGAAAGGGTTTTATGCATTAAACTAACACCTGTTTTAAGATGATTATTATTGTTGTGTTCTTATTTTCAATGGAACATGGTATGTCGTACATCTTTTATTCATAAACTTTTAAAGGAGTGATTGAACTTTAAAACTGACCAGGTTGTGTATTAACCATTTACCTGATACAGGTGCATTTTAACATATATACAAGACGAGGAGACCCAGATCAAACGACTCCCATAGTAGCCATCTGATTCGGGTCTGCTCTGTAAGTTTATAAATTAATGTGAATCTGATCCACACTGTCTGCCATGACCAAAGTGTCCAGTGTTCAATCGCCATTATAAAAATATCTCATTTATATCCATTATGGCATTATTCCTTACAGGAATATTCTTAAAAAAAGGTGAAGGGAAACCAAAACAAAATTTCTGTTCTATGCGACCGTGCAAACAAATAATATTATGAAGACTTTGATAAGAGGTACATTTTATGAAGAGGCTGCCCATGCTTTTGATCTATGATCTGAGTTACACATATGCACTGGAAGGATATAATTATTCGCGTGGTGATGTTAACGTGTGTCCCGTATAAAAGTGTACCTCTAACATCCTTTTACTCGGCCTACTTTGTTTGAAAATGTGTAATAATGCGCCTCTGTTAAGTACAAGGTTAACGAGCTGATAATGAAATTTCCATATCAGTTTAGTTCAGAGTTTCGACATAGTTTCCTCTAACGTCGTTTCAATTTACCCCAAACATGACTATGTAGTGAGTAATGTGTCTGTTATTGGAATTGCTGATGTATCAAGGACTCTAGTTCCGCATCTGACGCAGATAAGTCTATTTGCTTGATGAAATGTTAGCGTGCCTTATCTAAACAAACCAACGTATACTTTCCTAGCAACATGTTACTACTCCAAATTACAAATTCGACTTATAGGCGTATCGTACAAAGATTAAAACATTTAGATTATTTAGATATGTTTAATAGTTAATTTCCAGCACACTTTCCTACCTTCCCGTATGGGGATATATTTTATCTTTTAACAAACATTATACCTTCTGACAAGAACTAAACGGCATGGTGTGTTAACTCCTATGGTACCATCATTATAATGACAATTAATAGTTATCCTCATCATTATCATCATCATTTTCGTCTTCTTCTGTGTTTCGTCAGTCGTGGAATTCTGTTGCATCCATGTCTTCGACAGGCAATCGCTTAGCCCCTTACCGTTGTGGGTCGAATCTCTGCCTGGACATTTCATTATGCACGCAAGGAGGCACCCAAGTCAACTGGCTTGTGGTAGATCAGTGATTTCTCCGGATGTTCTTCTGTGCACAAAACAATTCAATTTGTTCCATTCATGGAAAATACCCCTGGATTCTTCCTCTACCTGAAATTAGCTGGACGCCGCAATATACTGTCAAAAAGCGTAAAATCTAGATGCAACAAACAAACAACTGCTGATTCTGCTAACGGTTTCTGCTATATCTCATCATTTATCGGCACCATATGGTGACCTATTCCGTGTCACGTTGCCTTAAGACATTCATCAATTAGCACTTCAGTTTGAAATCACGTTTGTTACATATTTGACTTTAAAACTAATTAACGTGATAGTTTCTGCTTGCAACAGGTGTTAACAGGCCTAAAGATTACATATATTAAAACAACATACATTATTTGTTTATGTGCTGAAAAGAAGTCAATCGCACGAAACTCGATCAAATAAACGCGAAACATGTGTTGTTTGATATCGAGGATCCCGTTGTTATTCGCCGATATATACCTGTGATAGTCTCTTATAATTCATATTTGAATGACATTGTACATAATGATAAATCTGTGATACGTATTGCATTTATGTATACTGCTGTACAATGATGAGAATCTAATAAATGTTTATTCGGTTTGCGGGTTGGTTTCGTAACTGTTCTAGATAGGCCGATCATAATTTGTTGTACAACAAATATTATAAATGTCGACGAAAACAGGTTGTTTTGTATCACAGAGGCATTTTTCGATATAAGTTCAATTCGATATTTATTGTCTTCATTAGAATAACTGAAAGTTACTTTATGTTTTAAACA
The DNA here is from genome assembly GCA_963576725.1 of Azorinus chamasolen. Lineage (NCBI taxonomy): Eukaryota > Metazoa > Mollusca > Bivalvia > Cardiida > Solecurtidae > Azorinus > Azorinus chamasolen. Next base: position 57,037,330 of record OY755245.1, on the reverse strand, counting down.
CACGCTTTCTATATCTATATGCTATGAAATGTATACACGCGTTGACTTTTAAGTATGATTAGAGTTTTAATGTTATTATGCTCCCCAACAACGGTGTTGGGGGAACATATAGTCGCCACTTTGTCCGTCCGTCCATCCGTTTGTCCGCTCACACGAATTGATGGTTAAGTGACACTGAGAGCAAAAACTCTTTTGTCTTTTTCTTTTTATGTGACTAAATTTCCATTTTATGTGACTATTTTTAACAAAAGAATAGTCACATAACACTCAATCCGTGAGAACATCCGTCCCTTTGTCCGTCTGTCCGAACTTTGTCCGGAGCATACCACAAAAACTGTAATAGATATCAACATGAAACTTCATAGGAAGATTGATCTCGATGAGGAGAAGTGCAGTGCACAAGAACCATCACTCTTTTTGGTATAATTCTGGAGTTATTGCCCTTTGTTATTTTTCATACTTAAAATTTGTCTGGAGTTTGGGAGCATCCATCGGTTCTACCGATTCTCCTGTTTACCAAATATTCCTTTACTTAGATATGTGGTGTGTATCGTTTTGGAACGTTATAAATATCAGACTATTTAAAATGAGAGTTTTAGTTGATGCTTGATGAGTATAAGGTAATAACGATTGTATCAGTCCTATATTAACCCTTCGCTTGCTATTCACGTCAATATACCTACCTGTAAATAGTGAAGACCCAGATGAGACAGCTCCTGCAGGAGCTGTCTCATCAGGGTCTGCACTATTTACAAGTTGATTGTGCAACCAGTGCACTCCACAGCAGTGATTGCATAGCGAAATACTTGTACACAGTGACGATATATGTAATTATACAACAGGAAATGGGTAAAGAAGGAGAAATGTATTTTAAAATTCAGCGAGAGAAGGGTTAAGTTTATTATACGACGAACATTTGTTAACCATTTCCCTTTTATAGACAACCCTTAGACACCTTTGCAAACAGAGTAGACCCACATTAGACGGTTGTTGCAACAGCCGTCTGACCAGGGTTTTCCTTGCTTGGTGATGAAATAATATAGACCTGATTCCACAGTTTCTGTCGCGGTGAAAAAACTCCCTTTGTCATAGTGGAATCAGCTGATTATCATACAGTCATTATTTCCTACCTGAATATCCATTCATAGTTTTGTCTACTTACGTACAACTTATCGTAAATGTCGTGTTACAAGAAGTGCTAAAGATGTGTTAGGATCCACTCATCACGTCACTTATTACTGTAATACTTTCATTGATTCTGAATTTTTATTTTGCAAGAACCGTTCAACCCTTTACTCTAAAAATCCGCCTTTCTACGCCTTTACAAACAGTATAGATCCAGATTAGATGCTGTATGAACCGTCTTATCAAGGTCTGATTTGTTTGCTTATGGGATAAGATAGTTATGATGCTACAGTAATTGCAATGGCCAAACATGTATGATTTTATGTGTCAATATAAAAATGAATCTATTTAACCCTTTCGCTGCCAATACCGGATCTGGGATTACCTATGCAAACAGTTTGGATCCAGATGAGACGCCGAGTAACTCGGCGTCTCATCAGGATCCAAACTGTTTGTTACTGTTACTATGTTTTTGAAACAAAAATGAAGAAAATCAAAGAAATGAAAATTTGTAGCAGACGACAAAGTTAGCAGATGACAGAGTTTGGCAGCGAAAGGGTTAATATTCACGATGTTATTGTTTCTCACAAAAATAGTCATGGTGTAAAGGGTTACAAAGTCCCAGTTCGTTACTTACTAAAAATTCTCTGTTATGGTAGAAGTATTTCGTCTGCATTAAACAAAGACCTATGTGTATACACTAGATCCTGTCTGTCCTAAACAGCCATTCATTGATTTGAACACAGGAATCTTAATAAGCATGTGGTTGCTTAATGCAGGGCAAACATAATGCAGAAATCTCCCATGGGAGCTTTCTGTATTATTTTTGACTTGCATTAAGCTACAAAATACATTTCAGACCCTTAATTAGACCTCTTTTTGATGTCCGCTTATGACAGGTTCTACTCTAAACGCCCGTTTTAATTTATTAAGTGGTTACTGTAGGGAGTGGTTCTTACGTATCGTGTGTCAGTTTCTTCGGTCCAAGTTTTCAGCCAATTAGTGGTTAAGAGAATTTAGGAAATAATAATATGGGTAAATTCCAAAATGAATTCTTTCAATCAGATAACTTTTATTCATTTTCTTCTTTATGTATTGCACGTTGATGGAGCAAAGGCAAATGGCATTATCCTAACGCAGGATAAATTTGTCTTAGTATTGTGCCAAATAATATTGGGTGCCGAACAATGCCATGTTGAGTCTCCGGCTCAACACGAATACGCCCAGATACTAATTATTAAGAACTAAGTACTCTATAGCAATTGGTTTTCCTAATGTCTTTGGTCTGGGTATTGATAGTAACGAGTAAGTGGTGAAAAAATCAAATATGTATTACATCTGCTGTGATAAACTTTAAATATTTTTCATCCCACATTTCACACTTGCATTTGTTTGTTGATCCTTGATGCCACATGTTTAATTCAATATCATTTAATGACGTCATTAAGATATATCACTCCATTAACTACATATTTATAGTTCATGGTGCATTACTTCTATAGATTCCCTGAATACCTTGCCAAGTGTTTGTTCCGTGAGTGTTTACATGTGTGAACAGTCTTAAGCTATAATATATGAAGATATACACCGTGTATAAAACACACAGTACACAATAACATTAAAGTCCTATCCCGCTGTGAAAATATATTGCCTGCTCAAAATCGGATCTGTTGAATTTTGACTACTTCCGATTCCGACAAGGTTTTGAGAAAATATTGTTCTGGTAAGTGTCTTGCTACGAACGTTTGAGGAGCTATCGGCTAAGTGTGAATCATTTTAAATCGGGCTGGAAACATGTACACATAATATTTTGTCCAACTTTAAAAGCTCAGTTGGCGATCTAGAAACCTGTTCGTATGACAGGCTGTTTAGGAGCCCTTTGTTTTTTGTCTACACTGCTTACCTATAGTGTTTGGCCAAAATGGGTTAATTATGTATATTTTCAATATGTACCTCTTATCACATCTGTATATGCGGAGTGGAAAATAAACTGTATAAAATGTCTAGCTCCTGATAAGACACAATGTGACCCGGCATCTCATTTGGATCCAAGCTGTTCAAACTGCGACTTAAGTTACGGTGGAACAAGGGTTTACTTTAACCCTTTCCCTGTTCTATGTTCATTACAAGTTTCAATACCTACTGAATATTCATGGACAAAGTAGTTATACTGACATATTATGAAAGGCGGAACAGTGTAGCCATTTTAGAAACTAAAGAAACAGATATGTCAAATGCCATTAGCAAACAGAGCAGACCCTGATCAGATCATAGGGGTCGCAAGGTTATCGCTGTGATAGGGTGAAATCGGGATGAACGAAATTTTGTCCATGACCCAGAAAACACGTGGCATTTTGAGAAAATCATTGTTAGATTGATAGTAGTGCATACGTTACCATCAGAAGATTATATCTATTTGGTAATAAAATATATACAAATAGGCTTTCAATAGCCGAAAGAATTACGAAGTTATCATTCAAATTGTAAGAGATACAGTCCTATTTGTACTTGTGGAACACGGATGTCCGTTCTTTCAGTTGAAACCCTTGTTATTATATACTATGTATAGACTCTCATGAAGCGGTATAAACCACAGGGGATCATTTCGTGGGTAGGGATGGTCTAAAAAGTCAAAAGAATTGATTAAGTGTTATATTATATACAAGGTATATTATATAACACTTAATCGACCCAATCTTTTTTTTTTACTTTTTCGACCATCTTGACACACGAAATGACCAGGTATATAATATAACACTAAATCGACCCTATAAATTATTTTGACTTTTTAGACCACCTAGACCCACAAAATGGCCCCCTGTGGTACAAACCCCTATGGATCAGACGGTTCCTATAGGGCCGTTTGATCTGGGTCTACTCTGTTTGCAAATGCGTGAAATGTGTTTATATGGAGGAAAGGGGTGACCAAATATTCCCGTGTCCATGTGCTATTATAACAATTAATAATAATGGAACGGCTCTTATAGGCAGGAAACACCACCTATAGAACAAACAGCCGTCCAAACATCAATACAGGAAAACATAGCAAATGTACATAACTACCAAAATCATAAAGAGACACACAAAGACAAAACAAACAAATAATAGGTGGAAGATGGAAGTACCGCTTTGGAACGGTCAGTGACAAAACCCGAGTCTGCAGTTTTCTTTTTTCCTTTCAGAATATTAATTTTGTAGAATACAACTCCTTGAAAAATCCGAAAGCCCCAGGTTTTTTTTACTAACCACTAGAGTATGAAAAAGCAGGAGCTGTCTGATCTAAGTTTACTTATGATATTACAGCAGAACCCCTCTAATACGACCACTTAATGAATAAACATACATTTCTTTATAAGCAGGCGGTTGCTTAATGCAGGACAAATTCTAGGAGCTTTCTCTATTATTTTTGTCCTGCATTAAGCTACCACCTGCATCTAGCACCTGAAATTATACCTCTTTTAAGTGGTCGTATTAGCGGGGTTTTACTGTATACACAATTTTGAGTACATCTATGTGTACAGGCAAACGTTTTACGGCCACCACGTAATTTATACAATGTTTTTCATACATATTTTTAATTTTGATTTAAACTAAATAAATAAAAAGCGTAAAGTATCTAGTTATAGTCTGTTTTCAGTCCGAATGATCCTCAACCGACTGTACATTTACTCCCGTGGTCATTGAGCCATTCGCCTACTATACTAAGCACTGCTAACATGTGGCGCTATAACGCAGCCACAGTACCTGCTAGCGACCTCATATGTACCAATTTGAACCCCTTGGTGGAGAGGAAGCAACCTCGTGCGCGTGAGAGACACTGAAAAGCGTCTCTGAAATTTCGAGCTGGTCCAGCCAGGATTCGATTCCCGGGTCCCCGTGTTATCAGCTCAACGCTCAACCATTAGGCCAAGTCACCACCACAAATAAATGTATAATCTTGATGATATAAATGTATGTCAGATAAGACCATTAAGAACCCTTTCATGTGCACCTAGGTACATACAGATCATTCCATTTACTTTAATCAAATGTCTTCAAAAACCACTGGCTTATTGTGTCTATGAAATTCATTTTGATTAAAAATTAATAAAGAATTTTACAATATTGTTGACATGTAACACGGCCGTGTGAATTGTATTGATGCATTGCTGCTCTTGCCAATAACATTTAATTTGAAATATTTGCTTTGTCATAAATTCTTGTATAAATATTCACGAGGTAAAGTGATCTTTACATTGGTATGACTATTTTTAGAAACACAGAAATGAGTCCGTTCTCTGTTACCTTTCTTTATACACGTGATACTGCGATATATACAAATCATTCCATTTACCTGAATCGTTTTTCTTCAAACATACAACGTACAGTATATCATCTAGGAGTTTAACTGACGTGTAACGTGTCATGAATACATTAAGCCAGTTGTTTGACCTTTAACTAGCTCATAGATTAACCCTTTCACCGCCGAAGTCGCATAAATGCACCACGACAAATAGTGCAGTCCCAGATCAGACGCCGCCTTGAAAAGGCGGCGTCTGATCAGGGACTTCACTATTTGTCTCAATTTCTATTTCTATATATGTGCTTTATTCCTTTGAAATTTGCATTATTTATCTCATTTCCTTATTTTACTGAATGATTTAACAAACTTGGATTGCAGACGACAATTAGAAATTTGGCGCCGAAAGAGTTAAAACTGGCTTCCCCTATTCTGAATATTGATTAAGCAAAGAATCATATCAAAATTTACCACTGATGAAAATGATTTGTACAGTAACCCTCTCTATAACGGCCACTACATTACATCAAGTATTTTGTGTTAAAGGCGGGAGGCTGCTTAAAGCAAGGTGAAAGTAAAACATTTTTACTTTCACATTGCTTTAAGCGGCCACCTGCCCTAAATACCAAATAATTAACACAATTTAATGGCCGTTATAGAGAGGCTTTACTGTATAACAAAAAGTGCATGCCCTGATCAAAGGGCTCCCTCAGAAGCCTTTTGATCTGTGTCTACACTGTTTGAAAAGAACTTACATACTGGGTTCGTGCAAAAGTTTAGCAAATGTACTTCTGTAATTGTTTCTCTGTACAGTACATTAATATGATGGTTTAGGTTAAACATATTTTATTTCTCTCTTTTTTACAGAAATGGGGTTGGTTGACATGTGCCTATACGAAAAACAATTACAAATACAGACACGCCAGTCATACTGCAATTCAGACAATCCCGAGAAATGCAGAAACGCCGATGTTCCCTAGCAAGCTATACTTTTCATCAACAGATAAGACCATCCAGAGATCGTGCAGTATCATCTGCAATAATATGTTTTTCTCTTGTTCTCGTAGCACGATGTGCAAACTGTCCGGACACGCACAACGTATCATTTGTTAAGCGTCTTTATCGTTGGAATAATAATTAGGATGATATTTTTGGTTCTTGGGAAGAAACTATTTTTGTAACTGTTGAAGGCCTTTTTTATATAAATTGTACGGATTAAATACCGAGATAACAACTGCGTTGTAGCAGTCGACGCTTTTGATTCCTCGGTGGAGTTACCTGTACCAGACAGGTAATAAATGTTACGGCGCATCTTCGATGGTATGGAAAAACACATTTACAACTTTTCAAGAAGCCTTATATAAGTATTACATAAACCAGTACTAGACTGCAGGTCTAGTCACTTACGTCGAGTGCTTACTGTGCATAGGCCTTTACATGTATACAATATAACCTCTCTATATTGAACGTTAAATTTAGCATAAATATCGGTCATTGAAACAGGTGGCAGCTTAATGCAGCTTGAAAGTCATGCAGAATGCTCATCTAGGAGCTTTCGGCGTGAATTTCACCCTGCATTAAGCAGTCACCTGCCTAAAAGTGTCTTAATTCTTCTCTAAAAGAATTCTGGTTTAGAGGGGGTTTATTGTAGTTCAATCAGTTGAGACCGATCTGCGTTCAGAGCTGGCAACGCGCGAGTCTCAATTGTCTCTTCATAAACGTAAAAAATAAAGCACTATTCGGATTTGGTTTTCCTTTCATAACCCATATAACGTTTTACAGTGTTCGTTTGTAAAACTGTCCTACTTGCATGTCACATTTTATAATAGTTATCAAATTCAAACATTACAGCCAATTACAAGGCTGTGACATTCTCAGATTCAAATTCAGCAAGCCCGCATATTTTTTATATTATAATTTATTATATATTATATCAGAATGGATTTTTCCGGTACGTACGTTCAATACAATATGGATACACGACTGAAGATAAATCTAGACTGTCTAATCCATAATTCGTTACATTTCACAATTGTTTAACCTTTTCAAATCTGCATATTCAAAGTGTCATACCCCAAACGCAGATCAGATGGCTCCTGTAGGAACCATCTGATATGGGTCTGCTCTATTTGCTAGTTCAGTGAAATCAATTATGGCGTGACTAAACCTTCCTGTGTTCATATAATATTGTAAAATGTCATGTAATTGATATTAATGATATTATTTCTCTGTACATTTTATTCAGGGAGGAACAAGTTAACCCGGTCCTTCATATAAACGGCTTTTTGCGCATTTGCAAACATACAACACACAGATTAGACGGCTCCTAGAGGAGTCGTCTTATCAGGGTCTGTTCTGTTTGTTATTGGAATTTGATATATATGTTTGTTACTTTCTAAACTGGCTACAATGTTCCACCTTCCATTATAACTATTTTGTCCATGAATATTCAGTAAGTACTGAAATTTAGCCAAAATATAGAACAGGAAAAGGGTTAAACAGTAAAAATTAAAGCAGACAACAATAACGTAGCAAAGTAGCAACGAAATAATTATTTTATAAACGGGCATTAAGGTTGTTCCATTTCATGCAATAATGTAACACTCATTGCTCCCAATGACTCCAATCCTTTCACTCTATGGCATTACGTCTCGGAATGCCAACAACTCATTTTTCACATATCTATGAAATGAGCAATGCGTCTTGATTGGAATTGCTGAAAATCCATACAATCCATTTCCGCCCAGGGGGGAGAAAATCTATTGCTAGATGCTTAAATCAAGCGGTTGTTCATCGTTGCAGTAAAACAAACAAGCAAGTAGTTTTGTCTTGTGAAATGACATTGTAGAAACGTTTTGATGAACCAAGTCACATAGTCGTGTTAACACACAAGCCACCGTCGACTTCGTGAATTATTTTCATTGACTTGCTAAGCTGGTAAATTTCCTTTTCTATAATTATTAATGTACTCTAATTTCAATAAAGAATATTGAATCTGAAACAGAGATAAATACTTTTTAAAAATTATAGCTAGTTCAGAGAATTGAATACATTTGCAGAACGTGGATCCAATCTGTTTGTAGATGCTAGTCAGGTCTCGAATAGCTGGATAAGGGTTAACCATTTCCTTCATATAAACACCTTTTCACGCACCTGCAAACATAGTAGACCCAGATCAGATGGCTCCTACAGGAGCCGTCTGATTAGGGTCTACCCTGTTTGCTAATGGAATTTGATAGTTCTGTTTCTTAAATTTCTAAAATGGCTACAATATTGATTCCGCCTCCCACTATATTTCATTATAATTATTTTGTCCATGAATATTCAATAGGTATTGAAATATGGAATACATATAGAACAGGGAAATAATTAATACTTGGGCGGCTATTACAACGTCCGTTTAAAAAAACGTATATACTGTGTTAGATAAATCAATTTTATGATTGTGAAGGAGCGTAAATATCATCAGTATAGCACGTACAAAGCTGTTTGTATGCATTTCAGTTCATTGAAGTATGATCTTGTAATGAAACAGTAAATGTTAGTTGAGTTGCGAATGATCCTCTAAAGGTAAACCATCTTGGCACTAGTCCTATCGCCGCATTGCCATCGAAAAGATAATGAAATCCACGGCAGATTATATACTGCTGAACCGGCTATATTTTTAAACAGCTGTTACAAAACCCGGAGGCAAAAGAAATTCATACAAAAACAGACTGCTACCAGTTACGTATATTTTTTATAACGTGATCGTCTACGTGAGGAAACAGGAGAACTAGTTTGGACCCTAGGGCTGCGTAATATGTACGTTTGCTAACTATTTTAATACTTTATCTCGTTAATGGAATTTCATGCAAGAAATAATAATATCCTGGATATCAATTAGCTGATGTTACAATGACGTATGAACAGTGTAATGGTTGGCCTTGTGAGAAACTGTAGAATCATATCTATATAACTCCACAAGGAAACAGAGCAGACCTTGACCAGACGGTTCCTACAGGGACCGCCTGATGTTGATCTGCTCTGTTTACAAAGGTGTAAAAGACGTCTGTTCTGTGTACAGTGTTAAGCCGCGCCAAGAAAACTCGTGTCGTGCAAAACAGAAGAGTTACAGACATTTCAAGCCATGATAAAAATTAGAATTCTATAATGTGCTTTATTCATGGCCGTTGATCCATGTTAATAAATGTACAAACCCTATAGGAGCTTTCTGCATTACTTTTGACATGCATTAAGCTACCACCTGTCTTACAGATCCATAATTAGACATCTTTTTGACGGCCGCTTAAGACTGGTTCTACTGTAAATAATTTCATGTCTTAACGCTTATCCCGCTATTCGCGACCCGCCTCGAATTTAAACAGCTTGAACCCAGATGAGATGCCGAGTCATTCGACGTGTCATCAGTAACAAAGCTGTTTGACACTCGGTCACTAGTTTCTCAGAAGCATGTCCGAATCGGAGGTAGTCAAAATGCACTAGGATCCACTAGAGCAGCCATTTTTTTATCACAGCGATTTAAGGGTTAACATATACAGCAAACTTGTTCTAAACGTGCATAGTCATTCGTCAACTTCAGAATGCATGATAGGCTGTGTGCTCATAGACTTTTAATCGTATATTCTAATCTTCCATCAGCATGTAACTCTTCAGTACAAGTATCCATTCTCCTTAACCATTAGAATGTCAGGATCGACTTTGTTATTCCCCTTGCTAATATGTTAGATCAGTATTAGATACCGGTTCATTCTGTGACTCATTTGGATCCAAACGTCTGTTCGGCTTTACATAGAAATAATACATTATGTTACAATGGGCAACGTCTAAGATAGCTTAGTATTAACCAAAAGTTTAATATAGTTTTGAGAGAAGGACAATGTACCCAGCGTGCTCAAGATCAGGCACGTCTTGTTTGGTCTGTACTTACAGACTTTATGTTTACATCGTGATAAGACATGTCATGCGGTGTTTAAACTGTCTTTGTGTAAAGTTTTTCGTAAGACTTTAACACATCTGACAGGAAATCACCATTTACAACAGTTACACTGACCTGAACATTAACAAATACCCGGGCATGAACAAATACCTGGAAATTTAAACATACCTGTATACATATTATATAGATATCACATCCTATGGAGAGCGACAGCACGTATTGCCAACCCGAGGTTGGTAATGTTCACCGAGGCGGTAGCAAAAAGGTTTATTCAATGACAACAATAAACAGTTTGAAACAAAAGTTATACTCTGTGCTTAAAAATCGCGGAACAGCTTCATCATTCATTATACGTAAGTAGCCTACTGGCGGAGTCCTTTTCACTGTCCAATCTTTACAGATCCTTCTCCAAGATAGTCGCATAAGGCAACATTTCTAAAATAATTAAACAAAAACAACTGTCAAAATGACGTTTGTTGGTCAAATTGCAATCGTCAGATGACGTCAGTCGGATGACGTCACGCACACACTTTAATAAGCGTTCACTGATCTAGACGTACTGTTGCCTGCACGAGATAATGTTGCATTGAAAAGTACAAAGTTTTTCATGGCAGGTATATGGAAAACTTGTATAGGAAAGCCACGTGAGGCATAATAAATTACAATTAGCTGTATACTTACAATTATCTGTATACTTACAATCACTTATCTACGACTACCTGCATATTTTCATTTAACTGTATATCTACAAATACCTGCATATTTACAAATACCTGTATATTCACAATTACCTGTATAATTACAAGTACCCGTAGATTTACCTGTATATGTTTTTCAATTACTTGTACATTCACAATTACCTGCATATTTACAATTACCTGTATACGAGTATTTACAACCACTTATTATTATTATAATTATTATTTACAACCACTTGTATACTCACAATTACCTGTATAGTTACAAACACCTGTATATCTACAATTACCTGTTTATCTACAACTACCTGTGTATTTACAAACTACTTCTATATTTACAATTACTTGTACATGTACCTGTATATGTACAATTACTTGTATATGTTCACAATAACTGGATATGTGTAAAACTACCTTTATATTTTCAATTATATGTGCTTTTAAAATGACCCGTATATTCACAATTGTCTGTAAATACAAAACGGTATTTCTCTATTTTCATCAAAGCAAGAACACACACACATATTGAGATATAGTAAAAGTTGTATTCAACGAATTAATTCAATACGAATTAAAACGAATAGATTCTTTATTCCTTTGAAATTTGCATTTGTTTATCTCATTTCCTTATTATACCGAAGTATTCAACAAAATTGGTTTGCAGACAACACTTAGAATATGTAGCTCCCAAAGTGTTAACCAATTCCCTCATATTGACGACTTTTGACGACTCTGTAAAAAGTGACTTTGAGAAACCATTGTGATAAACAGAGCATTCGCTCCATAGGAGCAAATGCTCTATTTATGACAATGGTTTCAATACTACACAATTCTAAACTTCTCAAGTTAAAGCTCCTTTTTGGTAGATTTATTTTAAGAGGTTTGGTCTAAAAATAGTCTGTGAATGAATGGGTTAAATTGGACTGCTTCTGATTCGAACACCTTTTTTAGGCTGACATGACGAAAAACGACTGAGAAACTATTACATGTAACCAAATGTCAAACAGTATGGATCCTGATAAAAAACCGAGTTACTCGGCATCTCATCTGAGCCCAAACTGTTTGCAAAGGTTACTAGGTTCGCGGTTAACGGGATAAAAATCAAGACGATTAATGTATTGTTTGTTAACACCAACAGTTAAACCTAAATGGAAAAGTAGCAATTATGAGTTTACTTGTATTCTCATACCCATGAGCCCTGACCAAGTCCCTTTACAAAGTTACTGATTTACTGGTGAAAGCAGGTAAGACATAATGACTGTATGAATAGAATAGAATAAAAAGTGGGGGTTTATAGTGACATGTGATTTACAAATACATATATGTACGAAATAAAAAAATAAAGTATTAACTTCGCCCGGTCCTATGTGCCTAAATTATGTCACCTTCAAACTTATTTGTATTAAATAAACATGTATACAAAACATCGTAAATATAGACACAATTGATCAGTTTATATACCTAGATATATCACTCTGGGGATTATAATCATATCAAAGTTCTGGTTGGTATCACCAGAAAATCTACTGCAAAACCTGGTTGTGTAATAATGTTCTCCTATGTAGATACATTGTAAGCTTTAACAATAAACTTAGCTACTTTTCTTTGTATGGTCATTAAGTTAAGTCTTCATTCTTTTTTATTCACTTCACTGCAAAAATGCAATGTCATTTAGTATAACACCAAATACCTGGGCCCTTATTTCATTACATTGTCTACATGTTAAAAGGAAACGATTTTCATTTTCTATGGCCATGGTATCATAGAATATACATACTCTGTCACACAGTTGTTCTCCGATATAGCGACCGGTTTCGCTCCTAATTGGTAGAATACCACAACGAAATTTATAAGCTAGCATGGAACGCTCGTACTTTGTTAAAATCAATTTAATGTACCCGTCACTTCCAAACTCTTCCTTAAATAGTCTGTAAGTACGGAGTTTTGGGTTATTTTGAACAATACAGGCCATAGCTGACTATAATATTCTACCAATTTGGTTTGGGCGCTCTGTACTAAATTAGAATGATTATCCGGAAACTCATTTTGTGTTAGAAATTGTAGAATCACATACATGTCACATTATATTTCAAAGTCTGCATACATGTCATACTGTATTTTATATGTGTCATTCATATTTTATTCAATATTAAATACAATGTGTCATATACAATGTACATTTCATATTGTATTATACATATATATGTCATACTGAATTTCAAATATGTCCAATTGTAGTTCATATATATCATGTTGTATTTCATGTATACATGTCATTCAGAATACATGTCATATTGAATTTCACATGTTATATTGTATTTCATGTATGCCATATTGTATTTGATATGTCATATTGTATTCCATGTATATCATATTGTATTTCATGTATGTATCATATTGTATTTCATGTATACCATGAAAAAGTAGTAAAGTCAAGCAGGAAAAGCCACACACAAAACGCCACCATCACCAAAACACCTACAGAAAGCATAGCAATTTATACTCTGTTGTATTTCATATATGTCATTCATACTTGTCATATTGTATATCACATATGTCGTATGGTATTCACCAGAATGCAGACATGTTCTGATAATACAGGGTGGTTTGACCATCCGATATAAGTATACTCTTGGGGTTTTAAGGCAGATGGTAGCTGAATGCTGGACGAGAGTAATGCAGTAAGCTCCTGCAGGAGCTTTCTTCATTACTTTCGTACTGCAATGAGCAACCAACTGATCTTATAGACCTCATCTTTATGCATTATATAGCAGGTTACTCTGTATTTTCAATGAAGTGTACGCGTATTAATCGGTCTTGATTTGGATGAAGCCCCGAGTTACTCGGTGGCTAATCTGAACCCACGCCGTATGCAAAGGTTATTTTGCACCTGAGGATTCCAAACTATTTGCAAAGGTAATCAAGACGGTGTCTACAAGAGATCGTTTCACTTCCAGAATATTTATCTTCCAGTATATTTATTTGTTTTGTAGACCCGACATGGAATTTCAATTAGCCAAACACAAATAAATTCCGTGTCTCTTTATCTATCTTGTATCTTCTAGGCGGCCGTTTTACCTATGCTTAAGTATGCGCATGCAGATATACTTGTATGTATAAGCAGTCCTATGACAAATTAGACTGAGGGAAGTATTCATATTACATGAGCATTGTATTTGAATCGCTTTACTTTAATTCCGCTATCGGCGACCGGACTCACATTTACAATCAGATTGGATCCAGGTGACACTTGCTCAAAAAATTCTAAAAACTTGATCGGAGTTGAATAAAGGTAAAACACTAATTGCTTCCGAACATGTAATGACATTTCTAATCACACACATCTGGAACAAAAGTTTTCAGTATTATCACAGTTTGTCCTCAAGTTGACTTATAGCTGATTGCCTGGAATTGAGCCATCTTACTTTGCTGTCAAGACATGTCTGCTCAACGTTGGATCTGTTAACCCTTTCCCTGTTCTAGGTTTATTTCAAAATATCTGTACATACTGAATTATCATGTACAAAATAATGAAATATAGAAGGTGGCACATTGTAGCCATTTTAGAAAGGAAAGTAACACATCTTTCAAATTCCAATTATCAGACAGAGCAGACCCTGACCAGACTGATCTGGGTCTACTCTGTTTGCATATGCGTGAAAACACGTTTATATGAAGGAAAAGGTTAAATCTTGACTACGTCCTTTTCAGTTAAGCGGTTTAGAAACAATTGACTAAGTATCAAACAGCTTAAATTCTGATGAGACACCGAGTTATTCGGTGTCTCATCTAGATCTAAGCTTTTTGACCCTTTACCGATGGCAATGCATTATGTTATAAAGCATAATAATAACGAACGTCCAAAAGGCAGCTATAGATAAATACTATGTTATTTTTAAAGTTTATGTTGTAACCACTCTTTTTTTTACCCTACTTCCATTTACAATGTATATATTTATGTTTCAAGTGCATCTGACGATAATAGAAACTGATTTATCCAGACAAGCATAGTCCAATATTAGCATTGCTTCCCCTCACATGAGATACGGTCAGATACAAGATAGTGTAACACAGATGTATGATATGGATCAACCAGGTAGTTTATCATTTGTGACTCTTTCTCATTACAGTTTGATTCCTGCAAATATTTAATATCCAGTTTTACGCAAATGTATTTACTCTTTGACGTTGGTCCTCAGGACTTAATTCTTGTATGGTCACATTTATCAAACGGATTTATTTAAACATTACAGATGACAAACCGATGGTCCAGTCAGTCGGTGAAAGGATGCTCCATATTGAGCACACTTCCTACCTAGGGTCAGGTAAGATCCATGGGTCTTGTTTACTCAGGAATTGCCGATAAAAATCGAGTTAATTAAACGTATGGGCAGTTTGTAAATATGGCAATATTACAGGTGAAAAGTGCAAACATGTCAGAGATTTTTTCTGACACCGATACGTGAGATGTAGAAACAATTTCAAATATCTAGTTTGGATGTTCTTAGTTCATGTAGTTATTACAAGAACCACACTTAGCAATTTACCTCACAGATACTCCTTTACACACATTTATAAACAGAGCAGACCCAGGTCAGGCGGTCCCCGTAGGACCAGGGCATGTTCTGCTTGCTTTGAAAATCAACTAATTAATGGTATTCCGTGTATAGTCATGGAGTAAACAGTTATTAGACGTATTGCATCATATTTCTTGTATCCTCGTTAATACGCCGTTGGATGTTCATGGTTTACCAGAACTGAGTCCATCACAAAATATAAGTAATGATCAGACCTATAACGTCAGCTTAGAAAATAATCTAATGAGAATAGCAATTTGAAATAAATGTCCAATGGCAAGTTTAGTCCAAGAATGACATATTGCAATATAACCGGGGTAGAAATGTGGTCCTTTTATTTATCGTTCGAGTGATTTGTGTATTGTCAGGTCAACACGAGAGGTTAACCCACGATATACGATACATGACCCGATAAACTCACACGCTGTGGTAATGGTAATTAATTTTTATTACTTGATAAATCTTTAAATTGTTTTGCGTTTAGTAAACGTGTGTTTAAAACTTTATTCGCTTCTTATTGGATGAATATTAATATTACCAAATATGAACGTGATTAGCATAGAATAAGGCCAAATAACACAGAGAAACCGGGTTTGAGTGACCACATTCTTTTATTAAACATAGGAGTCTTTAAAAGCAGGTGGTTGCGTTATTAATACAAAACAATTCCTAATGAACTACTAGTGTTTGCATGACTTTTGTCCTACATTAAGCTACCACCAGTCTTAAAGGCTGAAAATTATACTTCGTTTAATGGCCACTTAGAACAGATTTTACTGTAAACATTTGCATGGACTTACGGTCCCAATTACTTAAAGCCATGAAATAACCCGTTTGACATAAAACATTACACGACCTATTAGAACTGTTTGTATTTCACGAAAATCAGTGGTACATAATATAAAACAATGAACAATATTGTATGTTATAGATAACCATAAAAATGACAGTCGATGGCTTGGTGCAAAACTATTGTAACTCCTTCACTTTGTGAAGGAGTTACAATAGTTTTGCACCAAGCCCTCGAAGTATATGTTTGTCAGATACAGACAGATAGGGTCAATAAAATGCAGAACGTTCTTATGCCAGGTGTATTTTCTAGAGGAAGTGAGGTGTTACGTTAAAAACGCAACTCAAACAGCACACTTGGTCCAAGGTTATAAAACTTCTGAGTCTGAGATCATTCTCAAATATCTTATTGGTCAGATTCTGAAGAAGCTAAAAATCTGACTAATCGGCTGCTGGAGAATGATTCAGACTCAAGCAAAACGTTTTATAACCTCGGGGCCAGGTCTATGTATTTATCATTTCACACGTAAACAATGGGATTTGATTGCACCTCGTTTGATTACCCTTTGAAAGCTAAATATTTCAAGTGGAACAACCTATCAGTGTTAAACCATAGGGTCCATTCAGCATAAAAGGATGTAAAAATAGAGTTTTGGTCGACAAACAGCGCAGGACCTGATCAGAGGACTCCTCTTTGAGCCTTCTGATCTGGGTCTACACTATTTGCAAATACCATTTCACTGGTTTTTCGTTTTAACGCAATAACTGTGAAACTTAGTCTCATGAGCAAACGATATCATGCAACACTGTATACCTTTTTGTAGGCGAAACACGCTGTGTTGAAAATCAAGATATGATAAATGTTTATCACTGGTAAGCCTCGCCAAGTGAAAATATGGGCTTATGATATGAAAGCACTTGCGCTGGAAACAAACTCATGTGGGTGGCTAGATGTAGTGGGTAGATTACCATTGATTTTACATGACGTCATGATAAATTGTGTTTCATCATTAAACACCAAGTTGTGTCTGCAGAACGCCTATTTTCTTCAATTCTCAAGGACAGTCTTATTTCGTTTCTTTTAAAACCAATGTGAGATTATTAAATAGATTGGATCCTGATGAGTCGATGAGATAACAGATGGCTGATTGTATTCCAATTGTTTGCAAAGGTTATTTGAATATGTACCTATGGTGCATCAAGGGTTAGATAACTTTGCATGAAAACATCCCCATCTAGACCGTTTACAAATGTGAGCACCACAGACACACATTTTTAACCCTTACTACACTGAATGTTCAAATGGGATATTCCCAAACTCCAATAGGCCGACCTTACGGTGAATAATAAGGGATTTTGAAAGAAAATTGTAACATGACAAACAGTGCAGACCCTAATGAGAGGACTCCTCCAGAAGACCCTCTCATCTGGGTATGTACACTGATTGCAAAAACACTGATACGAAAACAACCGAGTGGATTCGAACGTTCTAATAAAAAATGTGTTCGCTGAAGACTCATATTTTGGCAATTAAACCTAGATTATGAATAACTGTTTGAAACGGATTAAGGTCTCGCGACCTTCGGGCGAATCTGTACATAATTTTTTGCAATAAAGATGGTCCATACTAGTTGATGTGCAACTCAACATGTGCATAGGGTTAAGTGTTTTTAAAAACTTTTAATAACCAATGAACTTGCACGATCATATACAGCGGCGTATTGAATCAGTTTAGACCGAGATCAAGTGGCTCTAGAATGCGTCCTCTAATCAGAGTCTACACCGTTTGCTTTACCACCTAGCCGGCATATAGTCCATTGCAGGTACCTCTCCCATGAAAAATGGAATATTGCAAAAACACATTTAGACGAGTGCACCTTACATTGTATAAGCGTTCGGGGGTTAATGAGATACAACATAGAATAGGGGTAAATATTTTAAACTGTTTGTGGTTGTAGCACATATCGTGTGGAATCGAAATATTGGATAGCCGGTCCCTAAATTCGGGATGGAACGCACCACAGACATTCGCGTAGCCATAGCAACTGTTTCCATTCAGTACTCCAATTACTTGTCTTTCACAAAAAGTGTCGTTTTGCTTCAACTTTTAGTTCGAATCTAACGTGTTGTTTTCCTACTACAGTTTAGGTGCTTACGAGACTGAGTTTACCCGGCAAAGTTCCATGTTAGTCTTAGAAGGTAACAGTTTAATTTGTATTTAATATAAGAACAGCTAATATTTATGATTTGCAAACAGTGCAGATCCAAATCACATCATATCTAACACATTCCCTCCTAGTGACGCATTTTGGCGCCTCTGAAAAATCATATTTTGAAACCATTGTAATAATCTATTTATCACAATGGTTTCAAACTACAATATTATAGAAATTTCCTTTTCTACAATTAATGCTCCTTTTCGATAGATTTGTTTATTATTTGTGGTGTGCGGTGGTCTTGTGGTAACACGTTTGACTATCAGTCGGGAGGTCCGGGGTTCAAATCCCGGTCACTCCCGGAAATTTCAGAGACGCTTTTCCGTGTCTCCCACCCGTACCTCCTCTCCACACAGGGGTTAAATTGGGTACTTGTGAGGGTCACTCGCCGGTACTGCGGCTGCATGATTGCGCCATATGTTAGCAGTGCTCAATATTGTAGGCCAATGACTCGTGCTCAATATTGTAGGCCAAAGCCTCGATGACCAGGGGAGTAAATGTACAGTCGGCTGAGAGGTCATTCGGACTTAAAGTAGACTATAACTAGGTACTTTACTTTTTTTTTATTCAAAGAGGTTGGGTCGAAATAGAGTCTCGTAGTGAATGAGTTAAAGACACCTGTTCTTTGCATGTATTCTATTTTGCTGATTTTGTAATATTTTGAAGCATGGTCAGACGCTGTAACATTCGTCTGGTTCTACACTGTTCCCAAAATCTAAATGTTTGTTTTCATATAGCGAGTCTAACAATGAGTTATATCCAAATACATGTACAGTAAAACCTCTCTAAACTGCAATTCTAGTAGAGGATAATTTAGATACTATAAGGCAGGTTGCTGCTTAATGCTGAGTGAAAGTCGTGCAGAAAGCTCCTAGAGGAGCTTTCTGCATGACTTTCACCATGCATTAAGCTGCCACCTGTCTTAAACACCGATATTCATACCAAATTCAACGTCCAGTTTAGAGAGGTTTTATTGTACTGTCGAAATGTTTTTTATCCAGGGTTTTGACGTCTGATTCAATTCTCGAATAAAAATTGCTTTATCAACAGAGGAAACAGTTTTGATAGTGATGGGACATCTGGAGTTACATTTTACTCCATAGAGACGCCTTTTCTGATCTGCTCGTTTATGACATCATTTAAATCTGGGTCCATGCTTATAAAGCTTTTAGTTGAGTCTGAGTTTCGTTCTCAAGCTTTTGATTGGTCAGATTTGAGTTAAAAGCTTGGTCAGATTTGAGTTCTCAAGCTTTTGATTGGTCAGATTTGAGCCAAAGGCTCAAATCTGACCAATCAAAAACTTGAGAACGAACTCAGACTCAACTAAACGTTTTATAAGCATGGACACTGATCCTAAAGTTGAGCTTGCTCAAAATCTGACCAATCAAATGCTTGAGAATCTACTCACACTCAAGCAAAATGTTTTATAACCTAGGGACCAGGTAAAACAGAAATCTACATGCAGTATCTCACTCACCTTAGTATGAGTAATTCTTCTAGAATTCACCCGGATGGATGAAGAATTTTTTATGAAAGAAAGTTTATTTTTGCACGCAGAGTTGGTTTGATGAGATTTGTATGATAAACGTTGCTGTCCTGTTCAAAGAACATAAAAAATTCTGAAAATGAAAATACAGACGGCGTATCTGGCTGAATCACCATGTAATGTATCTGTTCTCTTAATCTTGAACCTGCTACATGTACATGCGAATTCGTAATCACCTTTCCAAAGTTATACAGTTGGGATCCAGATGCTACGTCGACTGACTCTGTGTCTCATCAGGATCAAGACTGTTTGACACTCTGGTTGTATGTATGTAGAGAAATAAATATACAAGAGAGGTCTAGATAATATTCGTAAAATAAAAATAAAACATTTTCAAGAATAACTCCTTTATTTCTCCACCAAACCCTATACCGTGGCCCCTCTTCGAGACAATTCTAAAGAGGGGTCACAGTATAGGGTTGGGTGGAGAAGTGACGATTTTAGTAATTCGTTAGCACCTTTATCTGTAGCTCTGATACACTGTATTTTGAAAAATTAAGTTGAGATATTTTTAATAAACAACATTTGCTTAGCTGACTAAATATTAACTCTTCTCTTGCTGAATTTTAAAATACATTTCTCCTTCTTTACCCATGCCCTGTTGTATAATTACATATATCTTCACTGTGTACAAGTATTTCGCTGTGCAATCACTGCTGTGGAGTGCACTGGTTGCACAATCAACTTGTAAATAGTGCAGACCCTGATGAGACAGCTCCTGCAGGAGCTGTCTCATCTGGGTCTTCACTATTTACAGGTAGGTATATTGACGTGAATAGCAAGCGAAGGGTTAATAACCCGCAGGAGTCGCTGTTATGCCTCTAACGAAGGGATATATTTTGACAGCAGAACCTCTTAAAAGCAGCAACATTACAACGCTGAATCATCAGAGTATGGAATAGCTCATCAGTATTTGAAGTTCTCTTAATATGAAAGAGGCTTAAACTTGCAAAGTGATTATGAATGACAAACAGTGAATACCCTGATAAGCGGGATCCCCTAGGATCCCTCTTGTCTGGGTCTACACTGTTTGCAAACAACAGTACAAGAGTGCCCGCATTAAATTAATAAAAAAAAAAGAGAGGCGGGAGCTTCATGCAGGAAGAAAGCAGTGTAGAAATATACAGTAATAATTGTTCTGCATAAATTTGTATCCGGCATTAAGCTACCATCTGTCCTAAATAATCATAGTAATACTCTTTCTGCATTTGTTTCGTTCTGCTGCAAGCAGTCGCGTGTTTTTTAAAGGCAGACAGTGGAGTTTGATATTCCCAAGTTGCTAAAAAAAATAAAACAAAATTACATTCACGAAATAAATAAACATGCTAAAACATTACTATAACATATTTGATTATAAAATGTAAGACTTCAATTGTCTACATGTCAATATTTGACAATTTTAGTTAATTTGGTATCGGCCCAAACATGAAGTTGGGGGAAATCTGGCGCGAAACTAGTTCATGGCCTATATTTCAGCAGTGAGTTCCTCGTCCGATTTCCTCGTGCTTGAATTTATGACTGAGAGTCAATCATAGCTGTATATATTATCAAAAACCTTTATATCTGTGGTATTAGTCAAGGTGTAGCATACTTTCTTGATTATATTTATTTTTTGCAAATCACCCTCCGATGTCTGCCTTTAACCCATTTACTCATTTGCTCCATCGACACGCATTTCTATGCCTTTGCAAACAGAGTAGACCCAGATACAAATGTAAGATGGTTCTTATAGGAGCCATCTGATCAGAGTCTG
This sequence comes from Azorinus chamasolen, assembly GCA_963576725.1. NCBI lineage: Eukaryota > Metazoa > Mollusca > Bivalvia > Cardiida > Solecurtidae > Azorinus > Azorinus chamasolen. The sequence goes on along the minus strand of OY755245.1, from coordinate 57,015,408 downwards.
CTCTGTTTGCTTATGACATAACATAGATATGATTCTACAGTTTCTGCCATGCCCAAATTGCCTGTGTCCTCTGTGCTTTTATCACAATTAATCTACTTAATATTCATATCTTTATTTTTTACATGAATATTCATGGAGTAAAAGGTTAAATATGGACATGTATTACTGTACATAATTCATAGTACACGTGGAGAGTACTTGTTTCTGTGTGGTATTTTGGGTAAAACATGGCAATACTTTTTAGATATTATCTATCTATTATGACTGATATCCCTGAACATTCCGATGAAATTTCGAACCGATTACGCAGTAGTTACCAATATTATACTTGACGGTAACAAGCATACACCCTTACCCAACCCAATCAAAACACTTATCCTTTACCGTACGAAGTGCGAACTGACATGTGTTTGTAAGCAGCTTGAATCCAGAAGAGACGCCATGTGCCCCGGTGTTTCATCAGGATCCAAACTATATGTAACTCGTTAAGTAGTTTCTTCTTAACCCTGTCTTTCATATAAACGTATTTTCTCGCATTTGCAAACAAAGTAGACCAAGATCAGACGGCTCCTTTAGAATTTTTAGAAGTGTATACTGTTCATTTCAATTTACTTTGTCACTGAATTTGAATCGATATTTTGTTTTCATTTATTACCGGATTGAGATCAAATTTGAACAACTTGTGTCATCGTTATTCAGAAAGTATGTGTCCGAGTTTCCTTTGAATCCATCTTTAAATAAAGATTTTATGCATAAAAACAATGTGTTCCTGTTGTAAACATGTTCATTTCAAATTGCAAATGGCGGACGATTAAAGTCGGGTAGAACGTTCGAATTTTACTGAGTTTTTAAAAGTCGACGTCATAATATGAAATTACGTCATTTATTTCATACCAGTATACAATTCACCTCTGTTGAAAAATTATACGCTCCACTATCCATACATACGGCGGCCATTTGCAAAGAAACATTGAAATGGACAGTAGTTGGGAAACGATTCTGATAAACAGAGCATTTGGTCCTATGGAGCAAATGCTCTATTTATCGCAATGGTTTCAAAAAGTGACCTTTGCAGATGTGCCAAAAGGCGTCAATATGGAGGAAATGGGTTAATCGAAGAATTCCGACCCTTATCAAACTGGTCCTGAAGGAGCATTTGGACAGGGTCTTCACTGTTTGCTATCACAATGGTTTCAAACTAAAGGTTTCTAAAATTTTCCTTTCCTCTAGTCAACGTTCCTTTTCGGTTGATTTATTCAAATAGGTTGTATCTAAAATAGTCTATGAGGTAATGGGTTAAACTGGAATAGATTCAGACCATTGATACCCTTGAACATTTTAGTGAATTTCTCAACATAACAATGTAGGAAATTGCAAACAAAACAAAATTGTGTACGCTAAGGAATGGCAAAGAATTGCAACGAATTCAACTGAGGATGATATAACCTGATTGGTCGGCACCCCTCAATACTCATGTTTAATTTAATTGGGGAATATGTAAGACTCTGTCACTTTTAAATATTGATTGATTTGACTCTTACATAGAATTATATAGTGAGGAAACCTGCAATCGCAAGCAGTAGGGAATATGAAAGAAAACAGAGTAGATCTTGATTAGACGGCTCATACAGGAACCGTCTGATCTGGAACTACTTTGTTTGCAAATGCGTCATACGGCCTCTCTTTTAGATTAAATCAGTTGCAAAAGTTGCGCGAGTGTATATGTATGAGGGTAACTTGCGCGTGGAAATGTTGAACTAAAAGTTCAATTAAAAAAGTACCGTAACTGCATTTAATTAATTCCCGGGTTGCCTACCTTTATTGCCCAACACATCCACCATCCTCGAATACACCAGCATCGTTTATCGTTCAGTAATCAAGTGTACAGGTGATTACTGAGATATGTACAAAGTGCCACAGTGCACTCAAACTTAAATACCATAGTCGATAGAGGGCCATATTTTGCATTTAATTCAATCTAGAGTTATCTTACTTGATTTTCAGACGAACGATGGTGAGGCTTGTACATCATGTTACCGACGCTTAGGCGAGTATAATAGTAATCGAACAATCGAACTGAAACCTATGTATGAACTGGCTCTTAAATACCATGTTTACCTGCATGAAGTTCTTATTTTCAAGAATTCTGATTGCTTGGCACACATGAGATCTGCAAGGCAGGTGGTTTATTTATAACCGTGGGGCCACAAAACGTTTGGTCAACACAAAACATCGGCGAATGTAAAATAACTCTTGTTTTGAAGTTTTGGCACCTCATTCAACTTGCATGATAAAGGTGTACACGAAAATACGGTTTGGTATGGTCTGTTGAGATGTTTACCACGTAGATGTTGGAAACGAGTACAGTTGCACTTGCAAACAGTGTAGACCCAGATCATAATGGTTCATAGAGAAGTCTCTGGACAGGGTCTGCGCACTTTGTCATGCAATTTAAGCCCTTCGTATTAAATGTCATCTGTAGTGTAAAACATTAATGAACATTTCTACTTTGAATATTCTGCATTCAAAAGGTAAACAATATGGCAGATATGTTTATCAAATACCTTGATCTCGTGCTTATCAAATACCTTGATCTCGGAGCATAGATGTTTCAAGTATCCAATCACGGAGAAATTCCCCAGCTGTTGTTCATTCCAATTTTATTTTCTCCAATCTACTACCAGCGAAATACAATTGGTGTTACGCCTATATCCACCCATAGATGTAACACCTTTATACCATTATTGATGGTATATACCCCTCTATTTGGTGTTACACCTTTACAGTTTATAGCCCTTATTGGTGTAGCGCCTGATTCCACACATTTGTGTTACCCTGTTATTCCCATATAGATATTATGCACCCCACTTTATAACCATTAATGGTGTTCTGCCTTTATTCTTTTGTTGCTGTTACACCTTTATCCCAACTAGTACTGTTACACATGTCCAATTATTTTGCTACACATCAGCTGAACAAAACTCATTCGGAACTACTTGTTTTTACCTAACTGGACCCCCACCCCATTTGGAACTGGCATTGTCAAATGGTTTCCTTCACTTGATAATGCCATATTCTTAACGTTTTTGCAAACAGAGATGATCAAGATTAGACAGCTCCTATAGGTATTGTCTGGTCACCAGATCAGGACCTGTTCTGTTTCTTATAATATTATGTTACGGATCTGAGTCTCTTCTGCTTGCAATGGCATTAACTTTCATTGTTTTACATTCTTCGTTCATAAAACAATGAATTAGCCCTTTCCGTCATATAAACGTGTTTTCTCGCATTTGCAGAGTAGACCCAGATCATACAGTTCCTATAATAGCCGTCTGATCAGGGTCTGCTCTGTTTCCTAATGGAATTTGAAAGATATGTGTCTTTAGTTTCTAAAATGGCTACAGTGCTCCACTTTCCATATCTCATTATACCTATTTTGTCCATGAAACGTCAGTAGGTATTAAATGTTGAATAAAATGATTTGATAATGGACGGAGTCTTACATGAATAGACATGAAGTAAAGGGATAAATAGATAGTATGGACAAATACCGCTATTATTCGATAAACTATCGCAAGGTTGAATTTGGCGATGTCAAAAAATGATGCTAGAACTTGATAAGAGCCTGTTACCGAGTTATTTTTAACCTTCACACACTTCCCTCAGTGGGAGCCGGGTTTCACCAGAAACAGTTTTTTGGCTTCGTCTGTTTCTATCGTTAACAGTGTTGAAGATATACCCATCAAATCACATGATCCCTGGGCATAGATGTTTGTAGATACAATTTATTAAGATGTAACCCAGCTGCTCGGTGTTTCTTCATAAATTGAATCAAGTCTCTGATAAGAGGGTTTAATATTGAGCCATGAACCCTTTACTTCACATATTTATGCATTTATTTGTTGTTGCTTTTTCAAACTAAGTAGACCCTGATCAAAGGTTTCTACAGGAGATATAAAACAAGGTCGGGTATGTTACGGATCAGATTCGACACCCTCTGTTGTGACAAAAGATTAATCCTTTTATAATGTGCAGTCATAAAACTTAAGTTAATTAATATTAACAGTCATGAATTCTTTCATAGTTAAGATTGAAGTAAAAGGTTAACCCTTCACTCCATTAATACGCCTTGCTATGCCCTTGCAGATAGAGTAGACCCAGATCAAACGGCTCCTATAGGAGCCTTCTGATCTGGGTCTACTCTGTTGCTTATCAAGTTATACGAGAGCTGACTCTTCAGTTTGTACCAATTAAGTATAGGTTAGTGTTTGTTAGTCAGCATTTACAAAAATAAATCGGTCTAGCGGGGCGCAGCCCCGCGACCGATTTATTTTGTAAATGCTGACTAACAAATACTAACCAATTTAGTGATTGAAATTATGTTTTGTTCACAAAATGTCGCGCGCCCTATGTAACATACCTGTCACCACCGTCACATCTTTCATAAGAGTATCGTGCGGCAAACGCTTGTATGTACCTGAGACGCGATACATTTCCGACAGCAATACCACAGTTTTCCGAGAATAGCAGTGGATATTCAAACGAATTATCAATGGAGATTTTGATTTATTGAAATATGTATGAACCAATACTGTCCAAACATGAGGTCACGGCAACTCAAGTTCTCAATAACCGCTTCCGAATTTCACTAATGAAACCGGTAGGTGATTACATTGTACTTTGCAGAGATTTCCCGTGATTTCGATTGGATTATCAAGAATTATTATTTATTCATTTTCGTCAATGCACATATCTACAGATCGTTTAATCCTTTACTTCATATAAACACGTTTCACACATTTGCAAACGGAATAGACCAAAGTTTCCAACTATATTTGTATAAATGCAAACGGAGTAGACCAAGAACAGACGACTTCTATAGGCAGAACTTGGTGTCCCCATCAGCCAAATTGGCAGCAACAGTAGTCAACTATATCTATATTCGATCGAAGAAACACCGGTCTTAACCCTTTCTCTCATATCAACGCTTTGTCGCAAACAGAGTAGACAAAGACCAGACGTCTAATCAGGGTTCGCTCTATTTCCGTATATGATCATACAGTTTTTGTTTGAACCAAAAGTTCCATTGACAAGTTTACAGTATTAAACAAATGGGTTATTAATATTCCTGAATTGATCAATTCGTGTAAATCTATAAATGTTCCTTAGAGAAAGAGTTAAACGCTGCTTCAAACCGGCCTGGCTCCAAATTATAGCTAAAGACTCAAAAATCCCCTTTAACAACCAACTCAAACAATGTTTAGTAATTCAAATCCCTGAGAGGGTCATAAAATATTATTTTCGTTAAGAGACAGCAAAAATGATTGCTGTTTTTAATTTCAGTTAATTTTCATTTATGTTCAATGCTAACGTCCAACATAATGACTTCAAGAGTTATAAAGATCAGTTTAATATGTTTTTGTGATAATTGTGTATTTTGTATCTCCCTTTTTGAATCATTTCAAAAGCTTGAATCCACATCAGTTGCTAAAAAACTGTCCGGAATATCGAGGCGTCATGTCAATTACATTTGCCCCAACAGGCTTCAGCCACTAGCTGCTATTGTATCCTGTCTCTGAATGATTCTGAGCGCAGGTTCAATATAAAATAGACCGACTTACTGGGTAAATTGTCACTTACTTCGATAAATAGACACTTACTAAATAAATGACCAGTAACGGCTGATTTACTAAAATAAATCGCCAGATAATTTGAAAAATACTGCAACGCCATTGGACAAAATATAATTTCAATCACTAAAAGTGTTTATATGCCAGTATAACACTTAATCTAATAAATATTCATAATGCCATTATTTCTTACATGCACTTTGAAAGGAGAAAAAGTTAACAGACTTATGCATTAGAGTCCCTTTAACACTTTACCTGATAAATATTCATATGAGAACCAATTACTGTTAACCCGTTACCTCATATGCTATCTTTAGACACAACCATACTGTTAACCCATGACCTCATATGCTATCTTTAGACGCAACCATTACTGTTAACCCATTACCTCATATGCTATCTTTAGACGCAACCATTACTGTTAACCCATTACCTCATAGGCTATCTTTAGACCCAACCACTTTCAATATATCTACTGAAAAGGGAGATTTACTGAGAATAGTTCAGAATTATGTAGTTGAAACCATTGTGATAAACAGAGCATTAGAGCAAATGCTCTCTTTATCACAATAGTTTCAAAAGGTGATTTTAAAGAGGCATCTAAATGTGTTTATATGAGAGAATGATTTAATATCAATTAGTTGATTTTATAATAACATTATGATTGTTTACCAATATCAGACCTGTATTGGTTCATAACCAAACGGAACAGATCCTGATCATATAGATCCTATAGGAGCTGTCTGACTTTGGGTATACTCTGTTTGCAAAGGCAGCCCTCACGAGTGTATCTGTATGGTAACAGGTTAACCCTTTCCCTCATGTAAACGCCTTTTCACGCATTTGCAAACAGAGTAGACCCAGATCAGACGGCTTCTAGAGTAGCCGTCTGATCAGGGTCTGCTCTGTTTGCTTAATGAAATTTGAAAGATCCGTTTCTTTAGTTTCTAAACTGGCTACACTGTTTCACCTTCCACATTTCATTATAATTATTTTGTCCATGAATATTCAGTAGGTATTGAAAGTTAGACTAAATATAGAACAGGGAAAGGGTTAAAGTGACCACTAAGGGAAGAATCATGAGAGCCTTTAAAGAGTGTCGGCTGCAAAATGGAAGTACCTATTGCATTGAATTTGTCATGCATTATGCTTCCACGTGTGTTTAAGACCGACACTACTTTCTCATAGGCGTGGTCACTTTAGAAAGATGCCACTGTACAAGAAGATGTAAACGACCTTGTAACCCATATCGTCGTCTGCTTCATTTTACATTTTTGATGTTTTACCTGCCTTCTTTTTAACCCTTTATTCCATGAATATTAATGTAAGATATTATGATTATATGAATATTAAATATCAGTACTTCATAATGGCAACATGAAGGAAGGAATATTTGGCCGAGGTACAAACTGCAGAACTGGATCAAGAGTATTTCATAAGCAAACAGAATAGACCCTGGTCAGACGGCGCCTGTAGGAGCCGTCTGATCTGGGTCTGCTCTGTTTGAAAACACGTTCAATGGCATAATGTATCTATGGAGTAAAGGGTTAAACCCCTCCCCAACATAATCAAAATATCAAACAGTTTGCACTATGATAAGATGCTGAGTTACATTCTGACATTTCTGACATTGTTGTTTAACCCTTTCCCTGTTCTATGTTTATTACAAATTTCAATACCTATTGACCATTCATGGACAAAATAGTTATAATGAAACATGGAAGGTGGAATATTGTAGCCATTTTAGAAAGTAAAGAAACATACTTATCAAATTCCAGGAGCAAACAGAGCAGACCCGGATCAGACGGCTCATGTAGGAGCCGTCTGATCTGGGTCTACTCTGTTTGCAAATGCGTGAAAACACGTTTGTATGAAGGAAATGGTTAAAACCAGTGTCTGACTATCAAACAGTTTGGTTACTGATGACATGCCGACATACTTGGTGTCTCATCTTGGACCCAAATTGATCACCTTAATACAAGACAAAAGTTATGCAGAAAGCTCCCGTTGTTTCTATATAAATTTCATCCTGCATTCAGCAAGTACCTGTTGTAATACACAGTCATGTTTATTCATTAATCATTTACTCCACAGATACGCCTTTCTGTGCCCCTAAAAACAGAGCACACCCAGATCAGACGGCTCCTATAGGTTTTAGCATTATATAGATATGATTCCTCGGCGTCTGCCATGGCCAAACTTTCCTGTGTTCATGAGCCATTAGAAAAATATTCCAATGAATATTTATGACGTCATTATTTCTAACACAGATATCAATAGAGTAACGGTTTAACCCATTCTCTCATAGTGACGCCTTTTGGCACCTCTGCAAAAGTCACCTGTTGAAACCTTTGTGATAAATAGAGCATTTGCTCATATAGGAGCAAATACTCTATTTATCACAATGGTTTTAAACTACAAAAATCTAGATTTATCCAAAGAGGTTGGATCTAAAAATAGCCCATGAGGGAATGGGTTAAAAGGTCTCTATAGAAAGGGTTTACAGTGTTTACTGAATTGAATGTTGCAAACGAGATACCTTGTAGTATAAAGAAAACATTTAACAAAGGGAAGCCATGTGAAATTGTCTCTGAAAATGATATGGAAATCATAAACGATTACGCCGCCAAATCAATGTCGTCTGCAATGATCGTCGTCAGAATTAACAGTAGAGTTTCTTCAGTTTCTTCGTAAAAAATAATAATGATCCTGATCAGACACAGGGTATACTCGGTATTTCATCTGGATCCATTTTGTTTGCAAAAGGTAATCGTGGATTCACATATGACGACGAATTGGTCTAACCCTTTCCTCCATAAATACGCCTTTTAACGTCTTTTCAAACAGTGTAGATCCAGATCAGACGGCACCTGTAAGAGCCGCTTGAAAAGGGTCTACACACGTAACACTCTTAGTTTATAAAATAATATTGATCTGATTCTACAGTATCTGACATGATAAAAAATGACACTGTTCACAGTGCCATTATAAAAATATATTTGCTAATATTCATGACGTCATTATTTGATCGAGTAAAGGGTTAAGATAATACATACGAGAAGAATACTCAATTTATTACCATAGTTACGATAACAAGTCCGCAAAGGACAGTAAATTTTGCAGCAGATGACTTCAAAATTGAAGCAGGAGTCAACGAATTTGATGCAGACGACAATGTATTGGTAGCAGACGACACATTATCATCAAACAAAATAGAACGTTGGTGTGCTGCCCTCTGCTTTATTTTCTGTAACCTAAGTACAAAAACAGATTTCTGAGAAACTTCACTAACAGCAAAAAATAATACATTTACTATGTAAGTATTGTAATACACACTAAAAAGCATTTACCTTAAATTAATCCGAAATATTTTTTAGAAAAAGTCCATCGAAAAGAGACACATTTTCCACTTGTAATAAGTTACCATTGAACTCCTCATGCTAATCGCGTCTTCCCTGGAATTTGCAAACATCTTGGATCCAGATGAGACGCCGAGTAACTCGGCGTCTCATCTAGATCCAAGCTGTTTGCCACTCGGCCAACTTTTAAACATGATAGTAATGTTTTTTTCTGCTAACATCATTTTTGATAGCATGAGAAGGGTTAAGTTCTCCAATGAATTTATTTGAAAATTTTGCGCACTAGTCTATTGTCACACCAACCCGACAGCTGTTCAATAATAGTTGTATCACGTGTCCACTAGCGTATTTAATCAGCAAGCAGAATATTCACACTGCTATATAATGCTGTGTAATGATAGTAATATATATTAATTAATCAATATAAATAATAAAGGTACGAACGAGAATAAGAAACGTTTCAACAGTGCCGTGACGATCTGCACAGTTTGATGTCATTGATAGCGTGACCATTTATTCGCCTGGCGCCTTATCGATCAATTTTGCGGTGGAAAAAACGAAGAACAAGTGTTTTATACACAGTATTCGAGCAAAGTAGAATATTTCTTTTCGTCGGGGCCTATATTTGCGTTGAGTGTAATCTTAGTGTCCTTGCCTTTGAATTTCGAAAGATTAGCATGTCCCTCAAAATGGTTGCCCTTCTTGTCCAGGTGGAACCATTCTCCGTCAGCGACAATGGCCGCCGCTTTGGCGCCGGGGATGTTAACTTTGAAGAAGACGTTACCTAGAGGACTATCCTTGTGCAGCAAAAGAGGCTCGTGCAGATAGCAGCCTTCCTTCCACTGTGCGTACTGCTTAGCGTATGGGAAGACCGGGTGCAGTGCGTTTTTCACGTTGACCAGATAGTTGAAGACGTTGGGAAGAGACTTGCTGTCATCATCCACACCTAAGGCGAAAATTTGGAATTTATAATAACCCGATGTCGGGAACGAGATGACGAAAGAGATGATACCGTGGTTCGTTTGTGTGAAAACGAACTCTGATTTCTCCTCCTCTGTACGTACATCGATGAGCTGGTGCGTGACTTTCACCGGACTCCCTTTGCACTTTAGTTTTATTTCCATCTGATTGTCATTCACTTCGATTTCATTTTCCGTGTGACTGAACGTACTCAGACCCAATTCGCCGAATTTCTGCTGCGGGCCAAGGTATCCGTGTGGAACATTTGGTTTAGAAGCCATGTTTAAAAATTTCCAAATCTAAAAGTTCGCAAAAGGCGAAGTGCGACACTTTCGTTTCCGGCTAGTTATTTCCGCCTTCCGAGGTAACGCTCCAACCTTCCGCTAACAAGCCCGTACCCGAGTGTAGTCGCGGAGTAAGATACGGAATTTGGTTGCATGCAAAATCGTGAGATACAGGTAGATTCACCACTGTCCTTCCACTGCGTCTTAACAAATAAGCATTTCTACATGATTCTAGTTTCTACAAGGACCAAATATTCATGTGCTCATGTGCCATTATATAAATAAACTAATTAATATCCCCGGGGTCATTATATCTTACATGAATTTTCACGGAGTATTTTTTCTCTATTCTCACCTTTTGACGCCTTTGCAATAGGGTAGACGCTGTTTGATCAAGGTCTGCTCTGTTTGCTTTTGAAATAATTTGATCTGATTCTTCAGTTTCCCCCTTGATAAAATGTCCTTGTAGATAATGTCATTATAAAAAATGCAATTAATTATTATTATTATTATTATTATTATTATACCACATTTATATAGCGCTATTTCACACAGGATATGTGCGTTCAAAAGCGCTGCACATGGATGAAATCAATAATCGGAACGAACCGCATGATTTTCTATCCAGACAATGAAAGATTTACAATATATATATACAATAAATATAAATCACTAGCCAGAAGGAACCGTATGATTGTCCATCCGGTCAATGAAGGGTATACAAAAGATATACAATATATATGAAATAATAAACCTGAAGGAACAGCATGATCGTCCATCCAGTCAATGAAAGATATACAATAGATATACAATAAATACAAAATCACTAACTGGTAGGAACCACATGATTATCTAACCCAGTCAATGAAAGATATGCAATAGATATACAATAAATACAAAATCACTAACCGGTAGGAACTACATGATTATCTAACCCGGTCATTGAAAGCTATGCAATAGATATATACAATAAATAAATATGCCATTATCTTACATGGCCATTCATCGAGTAAAGGGACATTCTTTTTAAGGACGTGTCCCTTACCAAATGGATATTAATGTAAGAAATTATATTTTTTATGAATACTGGTTATACGGTTAAACCTCTATAACGGCCACTAAATTGCATCAAGTATTTTGTGTTATAGGCAGGTGGTTGCTTAAAGCAAGGTGAAAGTAAAACAGTACGCTTTAAGCAGCCACCTGCCCTAATAAACCAACTAATTAACACAATTTAGTGACCGTTATAGAGAGGTTTTACTGTAATGGGATCATTAATATTAATTAGCTGAAGTTTTATGAATACATAAAGATCTGATTATTGCAGGTGGAATTAGATCTATTATTATCTATTATTTCATAAGAAAACAAAGTATGCCTTGATCTGACGGATCCTGCTGGAATCCTTTGATCTGGATCTACTGTTCGTCAGTATGTTAAAACTTAAAAGGTGTATAGTGAAAAGGGTAAGTATATAGATTAGTCAGTTACTAGCATCTTCTAAGAGCAAATCATGTTTGAGGCCTTGGATGAACTGTGAGTGTTGGTGGCAGAAACAGCACAAGCCTGTGCTTTTCAGATGGACTGATAGGAATTTTGCAGGAACACAATGCCTGAGCCAAGCATCCACCAAGTTTGGGATGGAGATAAGTGCTGCATGAGAAGACCAAGCTCACGATGACCACCACAGAATACCTTGGAGATGATACATAGATCAATGGACAGAGGTTCGAGACGGCACTATGCTTCAAGTACCTAGGCTCTGTTATGACAGATGAAGGTTTCAGCTCGAATTGCACAAGCATTAGCTGCTCTTACAACACTGAACTCTGACAGGAACGTTTCCATTCACACCAAGAAGAGTCTTGTGCGCTCTCTTGTCGTCTCAATATTCCCGTATTCTTGTGAGATCAGGGTCCATGCTTATAAAGCTTTTAGTTGAGTCTGAGTTTTGTACTCAAGCTTTTGATTGGTCAGATTTGAGTTGTCAAGCGTTTGATTGGTCAGATTTGAGCCAAAGGCTCAAATCTGACCAATCAAAAACTTGAGAACGAACTCAGACTCAACTAAACGTTTTATAAGCATGGACCATGGACGCGGACATCGGAATTGCAGAGACGCTTTTAGTCTTTAAGTATGAAGTGTTACAGAATGATTCTCAGCATCTCTTACAAGGACCACATCACCAATGAAGAGGTTCGCAGTGCGATCTGTTCACTGATTGACCCCTATGGAGAGCTCTCAATATAGTTAAGAAAAGGAAGTTGAGATGGTCATTTCTCTTGCTCAACATGCCTCGCCAAGACAATTCTATTTGAAGGCGGGGAAGACAAAGGGAGACATTGGAAGATAACACCCAGGAGAGGACAGATTTGACTTTTGAAAACCTTTTTTCCTGTTTAGAGAGGTTTTACTGTATTAAGACGAGGTTTTGTGATATAAATAGTGTAGCAAACCATACGCTGTACATTCTTGAACGCTCGGTAGTGTTACATTTTAGGGCACCATTGCTATGCTAGTAGTAGGTATAAGACCTTGAACAATTCCGGACATCAGGAATATTAATTAGCTGTTTTATAATAGCTTATAAGCTATTATAACAACAGCTAATTAATATTCCTGATGTCATTTGTTCTTTTACATGAATATTCAACAATCAAAGGATTGAATCATTTTCCAGATAGACCTGCTGCGCGGGTAGGCCTATATACCCGTGGAACATGAAGTTCGAACTGCATATACAGCGTGCGCAGACTCAGCGAATCAACACCTTCACAAATTCACAAATGTTTTCCGGACATACTCTCAGCTTAACAAGTTTCCTCGATTATCATTCTGGAATGAAGATGCCGCCTCTGATTGTACCCTTAGCAATCTAAAATTAGAATTCCGCTGAATTCGATATCCATGGCATACCGGAGAGTTCGCTTAACCCTTTCCCTCATATAAACGTGTTTTCACGCATTTGCAAACAGAGTAGACCCAGATCAGACGGCTCCTATAGAGGAGCCGTCTGATCAGGGTCTGCTCTGTTTGCTAACAGAATTTGAGAGATCTGTTTCTTTGCTTTCTAATTTGTCTATGTACAATGTTACACCTTCCGTATGTCTTTATAACTACTTTGTTAATGAATAATCAGTAGGTATTGAAATTTGTAATAAACATAGAACAGGGAACGTGGCAATTACCGAAGAAAACCAGATCCAGATCAACCCAAGTGTGTTCAAATGTTTACGTTTCATTTCTTTAAACTATATACATGAAGGCGTATGTACAAGGTAACCTTTAAATTCCAAAAATTCAGGTTGAAATTATTGTAAACCAGCAGAAGGATACATTATTAGTTTAAAGGTATGCTATTCCCGGCGCTGGGTGGTATATTTTAACAGCGGCGCCGCTGTACAGGTAACCATTTCTACATCCCATAGAGAAAGTTAATGTGATTAAAGCAGTCCAACTCTTGATATTTATCTCGCGATGATGGTTCTATCCTTATGATTACTTTTTCAACCCCGAAAGGAATGCATGTCTATGTCGAAACAAGATTACGTGTATTGCGCACTGCCAGTGAAATATACATTTACTTATGAAAAGCAGGCACTTGTAAAAGTAACCAAATAAATAATGCATACGAGATTTAATAGCAAGAACAATCTGAAGAACACTTCATATGCAGTAATACAATAACTTTGCACTATTTTCGCACTGATCGAGTTTGAAACAGCTTGGATCTTGATGAAACTCCCAGCTCTTTATCACAATGGTTTCAAAATTGACTAAACCTGCATGGCCAGAGCTATAAATTTCAATTAACAAACTGAACTGACCCTAATCAGAGGGTTCCTACGCCTACATGTACTCTTTTTACAAAGACGTGGACAGCGTTTATATGAGAGGAAGGGGTTAACCCTTTCCCTGTTCTATATTTAGGCCAATTTTCAGTACCTACTGTATATTCATTAACAAAATAGTTATAAAGAATTCTTGAAGGTGGAACATTGTAGACATTTTAGAAAGTAAAGAAACAGATCTATCATATTATATTAGCAAACAGAGTAGACCCTGATCAGACGGCTCCTCTAGGAGCCGTCTGATCTGGGTCTTCTCTGTTTGCAAATGCGTGAAAACACGATTGTATGAGGGAAAGGGTTAACCGGTATTCATTTATCTGATAATAAAAATATCGCTCCATACATTCCTTATACGTCGTAAGTATTCCATATTTAGAAGAATCTGGCTTAAGCGGCCATCAAAATTAAGTCTAGTTATAGGTCTGGAATGCAGGTGGTAGCTTAATACAGGTCAAAGTAATGCAGTAAGCTCGGAGCCTCCTACAGGAGCTTTCCGCATTACTTTTACCCTGCATTAAGTAACCACGTGCTTTTTAAGACTCCTATGAAAGGTCGTATAGAACAGGTTCTGTGTAAGTCAACTTAGCACTAAATGAAGTTTAACCCATTACATCATAGACTATTTTTAGATACAACCTCTTTGAATAAATCTACCGAAAAGTAGCATTAACTAGAGAAAAGGAAACCTTTAGAATTTTGTAGTTTGAAACCATTGTGATAAATAGAGCAAATGCTCTATTTATCACAACGGTTTCACAAAGTGACTTCTACATAGTCGTCAAAAGTCGTCAGTATGAGGGAATGGGTTACAGGAGACTGGCACAGAAGCAAATGATGTAGACCCTGATCAATTAGTTAATTTAGGAGCAGTCTGATCTGGGTCTGCAATGTTTGTCTAAGCATATCTGTATGAATACTTAATGGAATATTGATACTAACAAAAAGAGAATTTTCATTATTTTCTGGTTTATGAAAACCAAACAAACAGCGGTGTGCGAGAATACCCTTCGGAAAGAATTACGATTTATTTGATACTAAACTTTAAATAGTTGCGGGCGAATTCGTGATTGCAGTTTTCAAACAGTTTTCGATCCAGATGGCGCTCTGAGTTATTCACTTTTTCTTCAGGATCCAATACGTTTGGTCTTTAATCATATTTAACAAAGAAATAGAAAGTAAATGTACATTTAGTCGTTTCTTTCTTCGATGGTTTTTTTTCACAGGAGGTTACAGGTAAACTATTATGATGTTGAAACTAAAACGCCTGATACAACCCTGATATGGTACAACTTTATTTACATCCGATTATTTCAAGCTTTTAAGAAACTGTTAAAGTGCCAAACAGCTTGGATCCTGATGAGACGCCGAGTTACTCGGCGTCTCATCAGGATCCAATCTGTTTGTAAATGTTACTCAGATCGCGCTAAGCACGAGAAGGATTAAGTCTCCGTGATGCAGTAAAATAATACACATCGGTGATTTATGGCAAACCCACTCAACAAGAATACATAAAGTTGTTTGTTGAATTAGGCGTGGAGCTAAAACAGGACCTTGGCCCTTACTCCACTCTGATTTATTAATATCTGTTCAATTTTGTTGCCATTTTGACAACTTCCGATTCAATCAAGCTTTTTAGGAACTATTGACCGATGGTCAAAAGCTTTGATGCAGATGAATCTCGGAGTCATATCTGGATCCAAACTGTTTGCTAATACGATCCGAGGCAGGATAATAGTTTCGATAATATGCAAGATTTCACGATAGCAGGGGTGTTTTACCTTTAGATAATGCCTACATTTCTATATTGCATTTTTATTCCCATTATCAGTTTTAAACCCCCCTAAACATAGACTTTTATGATCGCGCCTGAATCATCAAACTTCATTTCAAGTTTTACTAGTTTTGCGAGGGGCTATTGTTAGCTACAATCAAATTTCCCGAGTACCTGGTGAAAGATGTTATATATTTATTTGCTTTCCGATTATATTTAATCGGAGGTTGTAACATATTAATACAAGTATAACCCCTCTTATCTAAATCTAGGTCTGGAAGGCAACTGGTAGCTTATGCATGAAAGCATATACTAGAGCTTTCGGCATTCCTTTCATCCTGTATTAAGAGATCATATGCTTGTCTATACATAAATCGGTCGCTTTAGAGTGGTTTAACTGTATATGAGAGGGAAACAAGAAGGTATTTCTTAGATACATGACAAATCTAACGCAACGATCAAATGAATGAATGAATGAACGAACGAATGGGTGAATTAGCAGATATTAGCAGACGTTTCGTGCAAACTACTCACGTAGTAAATAACCCTTTAACTCATGAACTTTCATGTGAAAAATCATGAAAATGTATAAATACCAATTAGCTGTATTTTATAAGGGCATGAGCAAGGGAATTTTTCACCATGTCGGTAGCCATAAGATCTATAATACTTTATAAGCAACAGAGAAGACACTGATCATACGGCTCATGTTCTTTGTTTGAAGAAAAAAGTGTGAAAACCCCTGTTCTATGAGGGAAATGACTTTGTTTAGAAATTGCACGTAGGTCAACTGGGTGTTTTAATGTCCATACAGTAAAACTTGTCTACCACCACCACTTAAAATGACTTTAATGTACGGCGTTTTGCAAAAAGTTCCTCTATGAGGTTATGCTCTACTTTTGTCCTGCATTAAGCAACCACCAGCTCCTGTAGAGATCATTATATGGCTGCTGAATGCAGGTTTAACTGTATTTTGTCATATCTGGGTAATGGATATCCGGAGACGGATATTCGGATACAAGAGAACCATGGCCACATTGCCTGATCCTTTAATCCTTTACTTCAAAGAGACGCCTTTAGTAATAAGAGAAGACCCAGATCAGACAGCTCCTGTAGGAGCCGTATGACCAGGGTCTGCTCTGTTTACTATATAGACGCGATTGTTACGTTTTTGACATTGCCAAAAGATAAGTTTTTAGGCCCAGTTATAAAATTCAGTCAATAAATATTCATAATTTATAGATTCTTATATAATTATTCAAGAGGCAAACTCTGGGATTTGGCCTACAACCAGTCACATCATAATATAGGCTGAGCCACAAGTAGTCTTTAAATAACCATTTACGTCATAGAATCACCGTTTGACGCATTTGAAACATAGTAGACCCAGATCCGACGGCTGCTACCTTTGTTGTCTGATAAGGGCCTGATCTGCTTGTTTACATTTTATTGCTAGATTTAAAAGTACATAATTATTCTCGATGTGCCGGGTCTTGTATGACTATTCTTAACCCTTTACTCCATATATGCACCTTTCCATGCCATTGTAACCAGAGTAGACCCAGATAAGACGGCTCCAGTCTGATCAGGGTCTGTTCTGTTTGCTTATGATATAATATAGATATGGTCTTCCAATTTCTGTCTTGGCCAAATAGTCCTGTGGCCATGTTCTATTATAACAATTAATTTAATCATGTCATTATTTCTTACATGAAATTTCATGAAGTAAAGGGTTAGCATCATCAAACGGAGGATAAAATAAAGTGCCTAGTTATACAGTAGAACCCCGCTAATGCGACCACTTAATGAATAAACATTGGTGCCTTTATAAGCAGGTGGTTGCTTAATGCAGGACAAAAGTAATGCAGAAAGCTCCTCTAGGAGCTTTCTGCATTACTTTTGTCCTGCATTAAGCTACCACCTGCATCTAACACCCAGAATTATACCTCTTTTAGGTGGTCGCATTAGCGGAACTTTACTGTAGTCTACTTTCAGCCCGAATGACCGTTCAGCCGACTGTACATTTACTCCCCTGGTCACTGAGTCATTCGCCTACAATATTGAGCACTGCTAACATATGGCACAATCATGCAGCCGCAGTACCGGCTATTGACCCTCACATGTACCCATTTTAACCCCTGGGTGGAGAGGAGGTGCGAGTGGGAGACACTGAAAAGCGTCTCTGAAATTTCCGGGAGGGACCGGGATTTGAACCCCGGACCTCCGGACTGGTAGTCAAGTGCGTTACCACTAGACCACCACACACCATACCTGTTTCAGGAGTGGGGAGTTGCAGGTATGATCCTTCGTTTGGTCGATGTAACAACTAAGTTAAAAAACATGTCTAAATGGAAACTAAGGATGCGACAAACGAATAAATATATAATAGTTTCTCATTCGATCTACATAAAAGCTATATACTGTAGCTTTCTGTATAATTTCCATCTTCAATATTAAGTTTTTTAAACAATAGAATTATATCAACCGTTTACTCCATAGATACGCATTATAACGCCATTGCAAACAGAGTATATCCAGATCAGACGGCTCCTGTAGGTGCAACTCAGCCAATAATGTCCATTATTCCCTAAATGAATCCAATCACGTTTAAAAATGCAGAAACTTAGAATTTGAGCAGACGAACATTTCAAGACCGTTAGAATAAGCACGTTAGCTGCCACACCTTGATTACAAACAGTTTGGATCAAGATGAGATGCCGCATAATGACCTAATCAGGATCCAACCTGTTTGACACCTTCACCATATTTTTGCAAAGAAATGAGGGAATTGTTTGTAACAATTGAAGCAGACGACAAGTGTTGCCGACGAAGTATTACTTAGCGTGCAAAGAGTTAAGCCACATACATGTATACGCATCCCAGTTTTCCAACCCACCAGTGGCACACATTTGGTTTGGCAATTCGTCTTTCCAATCGTCTTGAAATGCATCATTTTGGATCATTTGCCAAGATCCAGCAGAACTTGAAGCGAGCAAGAAGGTTCGGAGCGTTTATCTATGACTATAAATCAAGTTCTCTCTCATTTATAGTGACAGGTTTTCAAAACATTTACTGGGTACTTGAAACAGGTGAGTGTATTGTATGAACATAAGAAAGTTAACCAGGTACTTAATGAATATTCATGTAAGAAATGATAACTTTATAAATATTGGTAAGCTAACTTTTCATAATACAGTAAAACCTCTCTATAACGGTCACTAAATTACATCAAGTATTTTGTGTTAAAGGCAGGTTGTTGCTTAAAGCAAGGTGAAAGTAAAACAGAACGCTCCTGTAGGAGCGTTCTGTTTTACTTTCACATTGCTTTAAGCAGCGACCTGCCCTAAATACCAACTGATTAACACAATTTAGTGGCCGTTATAGAGAGATTTTACTGTATTCCTTTACCCAATAAGCACGCCTTTCTTTGCCTTTGCAAACAGAGTAGACTCAGATCAGACAGCTGCAGTAGGACCCGTCTGATCAGACTCTACTCTGTTTACTTATGTTGTAAATATAGATATGATTCTACAGTTTCTGCCATGACAAAAACCTACCGTGTCCATATGCTATTATTACAATTAAACAAGTTAATATTCACGGTGACATTATTTCTTACATGAATATTCATGGATTAAGGGTTACAGTAACGTTTTGCTAATACATGTATAGTGCCCACTCCCTACAACGGCCCTCTCAATAACGATTCCCTCCTTACAACAACGCATGTCACTCTTTCCGAAACAACAAGGATACAGAAACAACTTTTTCCATCATATTTTCTTTATGCCTCCATCAAACCCTATGTTGTTACCACTCTTTAGAATCGTCACTTTGTGACGATTCTAAAGAGTGGTCACAACATAGGGTTTGATAGAGGCATAACGGTTTTAGTTCTCGAAATACACCTTATCTGGGGATCTGCAAACAAGCTAATTGTGTTTGATTTTCCCTCCCTATAACAACTCCCTCTGAACAACACATACAATCTTCGTATCCCAAAGGCTGTCGTTGAAGAGAGCGAGCACTGTACGGTCAATCAAAAGAAGTATAATTCTGGATTTTTAAAACAAGTGGTAGCTTAATACATGACAAATATTATGCAGAAAACACTTATAGGAGTTTTCTGCATCACCTTTGCCCTGCATTAACCCATTACCTCATAAGCTATTTTTAGATCCAACCTTTGAATAAATCTGCCGCAAATGAGCATTTACTAGAGAAAAGGACAAACTTAGAATTGTGTATTTTTGAAACCATTGTGATAAATAGAGCGTCAAAATGAGGAAATGGGTTAAGCAACCACTTGCTTTTACAGACTCCGATATTCTTGAATTATCTGGTCGCGTTAGAGAGACTTTATTGCATTAGATACTGTGATTATGTTTTTAAACAAAATTGAAGGTTTTAAAAAGATGACAAATTTTGCAAACGATAACACTTGGCAGCGATAATGTTTAGGTTTCGTATTGTGAAGATTAGTAAAGCAAACATGACATATAAAGATGAGATACCGTCTTTGTCTTGGTTTACACTCTTTGTCATCCTTGCCTGTTGGATTGATTTTGCTGTAAAGAAGTACATGTATTCAACATCTTTATAATTACAGTAAAATCTCTCTATAACGGCCACTAAATTACATCAAGTATTTAGTGGTTGTTTACAGCAATGTGAACGTAAAACAGAACGCTCCTATAGGAGCGTTCTGTTTCAATTTCACCTTGCTTTAAGCAGCCGCATGCATTTAACACAAAATACTTGATGTAATTTAGTAGCCGCTATCGAGAGGTTTTACTGTAACTCTTATCTCTTAACTCAAATATTCATGATCTGACTCGCGTTTGAACCCCAAAATAAAACTGAGAGTAATTCGGCGTCCTGTTGGACGTTCGGTCAAAAGTCTCTCAAAAGCTTGAACGAATTGGAAGTAGTCAACATGGCGCTCTAAAACTGAGTCGACAATATTTTTGACAATGGAGTAAAGGTTAACTCTATTCCTACTGTAACATTCCAATGTACTTAACCCGTTCCCTCATATTGACGCCTTTTGACGCCTAGATGTGAAAGTCACTTTCTGAAACCATTGTGATAAACAGAGCATTTGCTCCTATGGAGCAAATGCTCTATTTATCATAATGGTTTCAAAACTACACACAATTTTAAAATGTTCATTTTTCTTGAATAAATGCTCCTTTTCGGTAAATTTATTCAAAGAGGTTGGGTCTAAAAATAGCATATGAGGTAATGGGGTAAACTCTGCAATTTGTTTTCTTTTCGTCGATACGTTCAAACCTTTTTAAAAAGTATTGACCGAGTGTCAAACAGCTTTGGTCCTACTGATACATCAACTTACTCGGCGTCTGGTCTGGATCCAAGCTGTTTGCAAATGCCAAGTAGGACGCGCTTAGCATGAACAGGGTTACATTAATTTGAGCTATATCTACACGCCATCTCCAGACACGACAGCTATGAAAGGAAAATCGAAACAGAGCCAAAATATTTACCCCCTTTTGTCCAGACCCATGCTGCATTAAATACCACGTGAATAAACAACACATTCCGCATATACACGTGGTGATATGATAGTAGTTTGATCTCTGAGTTGTGATCACATGAGCCGGTAAATACAGTAAAACCCCTCTATACCGGATGTTCAATCTAGTATACAACTATACATATCGGTATTGGAGACAGTTGGCAGCTTAATGCAGGACGAAAGCCTAACTGAAAGTTCCTCTATGAACATAGGAACATAGGAAGTTTTAGGTCATTGAAGAAACTATTACAGTAAAAACTCGATACTACAAAAGTTTAGTACTGAAGAGATTATGTCTTTGTGGTCAGGTGGCAGCTTAATGCAGGGTGAAAATCATGCAGAAAGTTCCTACAGGAGCTTTCTGCATTTTTTGTTCCCTGCATTAGGCTGCCACCTGTCTTAAAGATCGATAATAAACAAAAAGCGAGATCGAAAATAGGTCTAAGTATGGGTCTGTAAGGCAGGTGGTAGCTTAATGCAGGTAAGAAGTAATATAGAAAGTTCCTAAAGCTCCCATCAAAGTGTTCTGCATTACTCTTGCATTGCATTTGTTGACTCTTTCAGGAGATGGGTAAGCCACGCCATGCCAAACGGACACATCAAAAGGGTACATTCGAGGTTTTTCAATATATACGTCCAGACCAGTTGTCACCTCAGCGACAAAATATGTGTCAACAGTTTTCCATTTGTAAAACAATGTTTCATCGTACAGTTTGGATATTAAAGACTCTTATCAAATGCAACATCGGTAGGTCTGTGACAAAAAATTAGAAAACCAACTTACCTACCTACTTTTACCAAAGCTGAGTAAAGTCAAGTTGACATCATGTCGACAGCCTTAACCCTTTCACCGCCAATGTCGCATAAATGCACCACGACAAATAGTGCAGTCCCAGATCAGACGCCGCCTTTTCAAGGCGGCGTCTGATCAGGGACTTCACTTTTTGTCTCAATCTCTATTTATATATCTGTGATTTATTCCTTTAAAAATTGCATTTAGTTATCTCATTTCCTTATTGTACCGAATGATCTAACAAAATTTGGATTGCAGGCGACAATTAGAAATTTGACGCCGAAAAGGTTAAAGTAAACTGACATATCTGGGTCTGCATTATTTCCCAAACTTACGTCTGTATGTCCTAATACTTGGGTAACTAAGATGCATTACATGTAGACGAGTAAAAAAGTATAGGTGAGATTTTTTACATACTGGGACACAGTTGCGTACTTTGCCATGCGCCCAGGTCGATTCCTCTCTCGTCAACGTCAAAACAAAGAAAAAGCCATGTCAGACAGCGGGTATGATTAGATTCCTGGCACTGTGGAGAGATTTGCTGATTTCAGGCGGAATGGTATCTGCAGAGGCAAGTTATTTTGAATCTGAAAGAGACCGACAATCACGAGCGAACACGAAATTCCAACTGCAGTAACACTTCCCTGAAGCGACCGTACAAAAGATGTCGGCCTCTTAGACACTTAATAGCTTTAACCGATTCCCTCATACTGACGCCTTTTGACGCCTCTGTAAAAGTCACTTTTTGAAACAATTGTGATAGATAGAGCCTTTGCTCGATAGGAGCAAATGTTCTATTTATCTCAATTGTTTCATAGCTATACGACTCCAGTAAATGCTCCTTTTCGGTAGATTTATTCAAAGAGGTTGGGTCTAAAATAGCCTATGAGCCAGGATGGAAGTAATCCAGAAAGCTCCTACAGGAACCTTCTTGCATTTATTTATATAAGTTCTGCATTGGCCTGCTTTGAAAAACGACACGTTTATTCACTGCGTGAACATCTTTAAAGGGATCCACTGTACAATCGAATGCATGTCGTTTCGCTCAGGTGGTCCCGGGTTCGAAATATTGCAAATTATTTGTTAAATGTTACATGACTTGATAATGATTATTTTGTTCAAACTGAATGCAGCTTCAGAGAGGAGACTAAAACGTATACATGGACAAAGACCACACACATAGAAACCGTCTTAAACAGTGCAATCAAGATTTACTTAGTGTTTAAATTTTAAATAATTCATATTGCTGTTTTTCGAAAAAAAAAAATCAAAATCGGTAATAATAGATCAATCAATTTATTTCAATGACAAATCGTAGAGACCCAGATCAAAGGATATTTCAGCAACCCATTCAACTGAGTTTACACTGTTTGCAAAATGCTACTATACTCATGTCAGCCTTTGAATAAGTCTCACTTTCAATTGTATAACGATCATTTGTTGTGTCATGTCTGTTCAATATTTATGTATTGGATGTCTTTGCCTGAGGCCCTTAATAGAAATAAGACGTAGGACAAAAGGAGTTACCCTAATTCATTCATTTACTAATTCATGCATTCATTCATTCATTAAGTCGTTCGTTCGTTCGTTCGTTCATTCACTCACCCAATCCATTATCCTAATTTCATTCATTCTTTCATGCATTCATTCAAATTGTAATTACTGTCCTTAGCTATTTAGCTCATGGATATTCATACAAGAAATCATTCCTACATGAATATTCATTAACTGGTATTTTAAAACAGCCAATTAGCAATGGAGTGTTTGGTTATGGCAGAAATCGTAGAATGGCATAGCAAAATGCACATAAAGTTAAATCTACCCAGTCACTTGGAAAATAAATACGCTTAACCCTACTTGTAAAAAAATGTCTCCTTAACTGTGGATCTCGTGTAATTTTGAATACTTCCTATTCGATCAAGCGTTTAACAAACTATTGGCCGGGTGTCAAACAGCTTGCATCCTGACAATACGTCGAGTTACTCGGCGTCTCATCTGGATACAACCCGTTTGCTGATACGAGTCACGTGACAACTAGCGAGAGTAAGGGTCTGGATACAACCCCCTTGCTGATACGAGTCACGTGCCAACCAGCGAGAGTAGGGGTAGCAATGCAGAACGCTCCTACGACAGCATTTTGTATTTTCCTCGTCTGTCATTAAGCTACTACAGTAAAACCTGTCTAAACCGGAATTCTAATAGATAAGACTTTAGATACCTTTGGGCAGGTGGTTGCTTAATGCAGGGTGAAAGTCATACAGAAAGCTCCTAAAGGAACCATCTGTCTCCAAGACTTATATTTATACTAAATTTAAAACGTCCGATGAGAGAGGTTTTACTGTAACTGTATTTAAGACCTAGATTTAGCTCTACACTTCTTTTTAGAGGTCAGTTTAGCGAGTGTTTATTCTACCTGTACACATCTAGCACTTTGTCGTTAATAAATAGTAACAATTGCCTTGGCCACAAGTACTGTCATAAAATATTTTATAAGTGAATGACGTCACAAGTGATACACTCGTGACCAAAACTGTCATAAACACTTATCCTGTTACGGAGACAGATGCCTCTGTTACAATATTTACTTATATATTTCCGATTCGTTCAAGATTTGAGAAACTACATGCATTGTTCGAGTGTCAAACAGCTTGGATCCTGATGAGACGCCGAGTTACTCGGCGTCTTATCTGGGTCCAAGCTGTTTTCAAATGCCAATCAGATGGCGATTTGACAGGCTGTGTGGTTAAGAATATCACAAAATGTGGTCTAGTTGATGACCAAGTGATCTCTGCTAAAATCAGTTTCCCCATGAAAACCGATAACCTAATGAGAGACAGTTCAGATGCTGATCGAAAGTCGATGTATCCGATAAGTTGGTTGGAATGATATGGCGAATAGGGTTCTACATAGAGAGCATCAAGGTTACTTCCTAAAACAGTTTGGGTTAATATCCCTTTGATCTCAACAGATACGCCCCGGTTATCAAACAAAAACTTGCATTGATTTTTAGCTTTATTGCGAGTAACGGGTTCGTTTAACCTTTCTCACGCTAAGCGCGAATTGTCTAGCATTTGCAGACAGTTTGGATCCAGATGAGTAATTCGGCGTCTCATCTGGATCAAAACTGTTTGACACTCGGTCAACAGTTTCTGAAAAGATTGAACAAATCGAAAGTAAATAAACCGTGCAATAGATCAGAATGTGAACAGACAGAGTTTTGTTTTCAGTATGGTAATGGTTACAGATAAGCAAACAAATGAACGCCCGCAATCAGAATGTTAAGTATACTTGATAAAGAGACATTTGGGACGGAATGCAAACATGAACTGTCTGGGCCGAGCGGTGGAGATGGGTGAGCATGGGGTCAAAAGTACATTGAATTTGAATTGTTTTAAAATCAGTGCTATGTTACAAAACAAGAGCACCGCACGCGTACGCCTACACTTTTCTGATACCAGTAAAAAAACCTTTTGCTCCATGGATGTTCATGTATCAAATAATGACATAAGGAATAATCATAAGATTAATTGTTATAATAGCATATTGACGTAAGAAGTGTTGGCCAGGGCAGAAACTGTAGAATGATGTCTATATTATCTCGTAAGCAAAAAGAGCGGACCCTGATCAGATGGCTCCTACATGAGCAAAGGAAAGCATACTTATGGAGTAAAGGGTTAATGGATCTTAATTCTCTCTATATATGTGCATGATACAGTACTCGCCCTTACGACATTGTAGTAATTGTGATGGTGATGGTAAGTTTGATCGGGGCGGCTGTAGGCTTCATATGTATAGAAAGTGTGACAAGACGTCAAACATGTTTGCACTACGACCATGACCTTCTGAGTTTTATTGCTGGCAAGAACTCTCTTTGGAAGGTCAATATCTTTTTGCACGCTAAATATTTGTTTTAGGTCATTTTTTCTTTTAAAATATAGTACTTTCTTCGTTTAAAAAAGCCTCAACAACAACAACAACGAAGTTTCAACAGTTTGGATCCTGGCGACACGCCGAAATATTCGTTAAGAGGTTTTTACGCCTTAGCGAGCTGCAATCAAACACTTTGAAGACATTGACCTTTGAAAAGTTCAAGGTCACTGCGTGACAGCTAATCATATAAACTGACCTTGCTAAATTATACAGCAAATGCTTATTATGCGCGACAAACAACTTCAGGTCAGTGCTGTGTCAAGGCTGAGTATCTAAAGTGGAATGGTCAATCATTGGTCAACGGTCCACTGAATGACAAACAATACAGACCCTGACCATCGTCTGGGCTCCTCTAGAAGCCCTCTGACCTAGGTATACACTGATTACATTGCCAGTACACTCATAAGCTGGCTGGTATAAATTAAGCAAAGATAATTTGAAATCGGCTTAACTTTGGAGTTGCACAGCAGTAACAGATATGCCATCAGCCTCTGGCCTGCTGTAATGGTTAAGGATGTTGTTTTAGGTGATTAGAGCAGCATATTTAACCGGTTTAACGCTTAATTTTCAAATGGACTATTTCAAAATTCAAACAGGTCAAGCTTATTGTGAAGACAAAGGTTTTTTTAAAAGAATATTGTAACTTGGCATCAGTGCAGATCCTGATGAGAGGGCCCCTCTAAGAGCTCTCTCGTCTGTGTCTACAGTGTTTGAATAAGACATTTGTGACTCATTTCCCGCACTGAAAGGGTTAACCCCTTCAGTGCCATGAAGACGGGTATATGGTATCATATGAAAACAGTTTGGATCCAGATAAGACGCCGAGTAACTTGGTTTCTCATCAGAATCCAACCTGTTTTAGACTCTTTATCATTCCATTAAGACATTGAAGAAGAGCCCACTCTAAAGCTTTAAGCAGACGAACATGTGTCTAGCAGACGACAATGCTGGCAATGAAAGTTTCTGAAACGAGTCTACTATCAAACACCTCCGTGACTGTGATACTGACTTGGAGAAGATAGGAAGTGTGAATTATGTGATAACCTTTTCAACGCCATAGTCGTCGGAAAGCGCCTCACAATTGGTGTAATACGCGAATTTGTGATTACCTTTGCAAATAGTTTAGATCCAGATTAGGCGCCGAGTGAGGTTTATCGAGAGCGTGAGGTTTATCTAGAACGTGAGGTTTATCGAGAGGTTTATCAGGAATGTAAGGTTTATCGAGGACACGAGGATTATCCAGAACGTGAGGTTTATCGAGAGCGTGAGGTTTACCGAGAGGTTTATCAGGAATGTGAGGTTTATCGAGGACACGAGGATTATCGAGAACGTGAGGTTTATCGAGAGGTTTATCAGGAATGTGAGGTTTATCGAGGACACGAGGATTATCCAGAACGTGAGGTTTATCGTGAGCGTAAGGTTAATCGAGAGGTTATCAGGAATGTGAGGTTTATCGAGGACACGAGGATTATCGAGAACGTGAGGTTTATCGAAAGCGTGAGGTTTATCGAACAAAAAAGAAAATTGCATCAACCCTTTACCTCATTGAGATATCTCTTGTTAACAGAGTAGACCCAGACCAGGCAGCACCTGTTGGTAAATTCAGTAGAACCTGTCTTAAGCGACCTTATATAGACTGGAAATAGGAATCTTAAAAAGCAGACGGTTGCTTAATACAGGGCAAAAGTAATACATAAAGTTCAGAAGGAGCTTTCTGCATTACTTTTGACCTGCATTAAACTACCTCCTGGATTACATAACCTTAATTAAACCCTATTTTAATGGTTGCTTAAGACAGGTTCTGCTGTACATAGATATCAATCACAGTGTTAGGCCGTGATGTTTGCTTTGTAGTGGGCTTATAGGAAAATCCAAGTACCCAATTGGGTTTTACGTGTACGTTCAATTCGCTTTCTCTAAGATATGCATTCACACATAGATTCGCATAGTGTCAAGAAACAGACCTGCATCGACAAAATTCTTCAAGTAATTTTCGTCTGTAGAAGCACAGATGTGTATCTCGGCGTTTCATCAGGATTCATCATTATGATACACTATGAACTTACCTTAAAAAAGAGAAATCTCTGTTTTGAGTATGAACCATTTGAATGCGGGACACGCATGCAGTGTCATTTGCAAACAGTGTAGACCCAGACCTGAGGGTACCTAGAGGAGTCCACTGATCAAGGTCTATTCTGTTTGCTAATAGAATTTGATAGATCTATTTCTTTGCTTTCTAAAATGTCTGCAATGTTCTACCTACCATATTTCTTTATAATTATTTTGTTAATGAATATGCAGGAGGTATTGAAATTTGGCCTAAATACAGAACAGGGAAAGGGTTAAACTGGTGGCAATTCTGGTAGATGATAATATACACGACATGATAAAGGTTAACTCGTTGAATCAGAGGTCAAGACAAAATGCGTAAACTAAAATATTTTCAAGAATACCCTCTTTATTTCTTCACCAAACCCTATGGTGTGACGACACTTTAGAATCGTCTACGAATTCGTCTCCGAGAGACGAATCTAGAGTGGTTACGGCATGATGTTTGGTGGAGATGTGATAATTTTAGTATTTGAAAACGCACCTGGGTCTGTTATGTTTGCTTATGGAATTATATTGACCCGATTCCAGTTTCTGTCATATGACTAAAAATTAGTGTTCATGTGCCATAATTAAAATTCATGATGCCATTATTTCTTACATGAAATTTAATCGGGTAAAGGGTATATTTAATGTTAACCCTTCGCTTGCTATTCACGTCAATTTACCTACCTGTAAATAGTGAATACCCAGATGAGACAGCTCCTGCAGGAGCTGTCTCTTCCGGGTCTGCACTATTTACAAGTTGATTTTGCAACCAGTGCACTTCACAGCAGTAATTGCACAGCGAAATACTTGTACACAGTGAAGATTTAATATGTAATTATACAACAGGGCATGGGTAAAGAAGGAGAAATGTATCTCAAAATTCAGCAAGAGATGTGTTAAATCTAACAAAATTTCATAGACGACATACGAGTATGAGTGATTACAAGTGTTTATGTATCATTTATTGCCTGTCATGTTGAGAAAACATTAACCCATATTGAATTATTATTCATGTCAGAAATAAGGACACCATGTAAAGTAACCCCCCCCCCTAATCCGGACGTACTGGTCTTGGAGACAGGTGGCAGCTTTTAATGCAGGGTGAAAGTCATACAGAAAGCTCCTATAAGAGCGTTCTGTATGACTTACACACTACATTAAGCAGCCACCTGCCTAAAAGTATATAAATTCCTTTCAACTAGAATTCCGGTTTTGAGGGGGTTTACTGAACCTCAATAAGCTTTTATATATCTATAATAGAATCAGATCTATATTTCACATGTAAACAGAGCAGACCCTGATTAGATGGATCCTACAGGAGCCGTCTGATCTGGGCCTAATCTGTTTTTTTAAAGATGCCTCTATCAGATACAAGGTTTAGGTATGCTTGAGTCAATTAATTACGGATGGTTTGCGTTTCAAATGTACCACTTGGTCTTGAGGGTATTTATGATGACGTGTAAACATGGTGTTATACATTTGACTGAGACATCTTAAATTCAAGAGCACTAGTCCCTTTCACTGCCAATCACAAATCTATGTTTACCTTTGCAAACAGTTTGGGCCCAATGATACTTCCAATAACTCAGCATCACTTCTGGATCCCAACTGTTTTATACAAAGTTTCACAAAGTGAATTTTACAGGGTCGTCAAAAGTCATCAATATGAGGGAATGGGTTAATGAAGCTTTACGCTTTGACAAAAACTGTAAGATCAGATTTGTATAATTCCAATATAAGCAAATAGCAGAACCTGATCAGATCGCTCCTACAGCCCCATCACTCTGGTAAACAAGAGTGTTCGGAGGAACACATGTGTCACCTGCTCGCAGCTGACACAAAAAGTGTTAATATGCTGGAGTGAAATCAGAACAAATGGGAATAACTAAAAAAAAGTAGTGCATGCAGATTGATGGACCTTAGTTACTTCAATGGTCCTCAATGAGAGAAAGACACATGTGAAATTTGAAAGGTCTATAATGATTAGTTTAGAAATGACAGCCAAAAAAAGTGTGACGGACAGACAGACGACGGAAAAGTGATCTCTAATAGGTGACACAAAAACAGTGAGCAAAACTTCTGTTCTTTAGGTTCATCTTCATATCAACTGATCATCTGTAAAAGTGTAACCCATTACCTCATATGCTATTTTAAGATACAACCTCTTTGAATAAATCTACCGAAAAGGAGCATTAACTAGAGAAAAGGAAAATTTTAGAATGTTGCAGTTTGAAACCATTGTGATAAATAGAGCATTTGCTCCTATAGGAGCAAATGCTCTATTTATCACAATGGTTTCACAAAGTGACTTTTACAGAGTCATCAAAAGTCATCAATATGAGGGAATGGGTTAAAGTAAATCCCCCCATTTGTGTATAAGGAGCTGGACATACAAGATTGTTTTACTATATGTTATATAAGGAAGAACATTTTTAAGTGCCATAACTGGTAAAAACAGCCGGAGTTAAACTTCAATTCTTTAAGTACATCTTCATTATCAACATTCTTTATCTGTGAAAATTGAAGCAAATCATCCCATTGATGCATGTACAGTTGAACGCACGCGATTTTATCACTACATGTTATATTGTGAAGAAAATTTCAAAGTTCCATAGCAAGAGTGCCAGTGGGCACAATTAATGCCCGTCAAGGCCTTGTTCAACATAAAATGAGGTTTACATATTTGCTAAACACAAATGCTAAACGCAAGTTTAAAGTCCAGTTGTGCGACCTTGATCTTGGATATACATACCGTGACACACCCATGCTACTGTAGCATGTCCAGATAAACAATGTGGGGTAATTTGAGAAGGATCCATCAAGTAGAATTTGAGTTGGAGATGTTACAGAAAGACAGACGGTCAGACAGTGCCATTCAATAATACGTCCCATTGTTTCAAATAGATGAAGCTTGTGGTGGTAGACAAGTGCTCCAAGTTTCAAGGCTTATCTCAAAGGGTTATGTAAATAAGTGTACTTTAACAAAAACCTTAACCAAAACTTCTAAATTAAAAAGGCCCATAATTCTGTCAAAATGATTGACTATTGCCTACAGATGAAGCTTGTGTTGGTGAACAAGTATTCCAAGAGTCAAAGCTTTATGTAAATAATGGACTTTAACAAAAAACTTAAACAAACATTCTAAGTAAAAAAGGGCCATAATTCTACCAAAAAGCTTGACAGAATTATCTATTCTTGCCTACAGATGAAGCTGGTGATGGCGAACAAGACTTAGTGTTTCAAAGCTTTATATTTAAGGGTTATGTAAATAAGTCGACTTACATCTACATAAATTGAGGTTAACATATTTGCTTAACGCTAAACGCAAATTATAAGTCCAAGTGTGTGAACTTGACCTTGGATATAGGTACCTGAACTGGACATGCTAATGTAGCATGTCCAGATAAACATTTTCGTTAAATGAGAAGGATCCACTGAGCAGAACTTAAGTTAGAGATATTACAGACAGACGGTGCCATTCCATAATACGTCCCGTTTTTTCAAACAAGCGTATAAAAATGATTGGAGAAACAATTCCCTTCTTTTTGTACATGTATACATCAAGGTTGTTTATCTGTGAAAGTGTGAAGTAAAGCCTCCCACTGGTGTATGAAGAGTTGGACACACGAGATGTGTGGGATGTACAGACGGACTTGAGAACCGTTATATGCCTCCACCATGTGGGGTGCAAAAAATGAAGAAGACATCATGTGGCAGCGAAAGAGTTAATAAAGCAGATACGAATACTTGTCTGTTTTAGTTCAGTTTAACCCTTTCCCTCATATAAACATCAGTTCACACATCTGCAAAACAAAGTAGACCAAGATCAAACGGCTCCTATAGGAGCCGTCTAATCAGGGTCTGCTCTTTATGCTTATGGCATGATATAGATCTAATTGTAAAAAATCCCCTTGAAAAGTTTACAAAATAACAATTCAGATATAAATATTCCAAATATTCATGACGTCATTATTTCTTACATTTATATTTAACAGTGAAGGGTTAACTCCTATGAACCTCAGTCCTTTAAATGCTGAACTTCTGTGAATATTCAGGGAATTCAAAAAGAGAAAGAAAAGTGTAGCATGACAAATAGTGCAGACTCTCGTGAAAGGACTCTTCTAGGAGCCCTCTCATCTGGGACTACGGTGTTTGCCAAGGACATTTGTGACTTG
Source organism: Azorinus chamasolen (assembly GCA_963576725.1). Lineage (NCBI taxonomy): Eukaryota > Metazoa > Mollusca > Bivalvia > Cardiida > Solecurtidae > Azorinus > Azorinus chamasolen. Next base: position 56,983,022 of record OY755245.1, on the reverse strand, counting down.
TTTCCTGCACTGAAAAGGTTGATCAGCGTAAGATTATGCTTGTATGACAAGCCTGATGGTTATAAGTCAACCAGTATGACAGACAGAATGACTAATTGAGAGACAGGCGGGTACAAAGACAAACTGATAGACAGGCATTGAAAATCAGTATCCATGCTTATAAAACTTTTAGTTGAGTCTGAGTTCGTTCTCAAGTTTTTGATTGGTCAAATCAAAAATTTGAGAACTCAAATCTGACCAATCAAAAGCTTGAGAACTCAAATCTGACCAATCAAAAGCCTGAGAACGAACCCAGACTCATAGAATGATAGGATGTCTTATGATCATCATCACGACACCATCCTTGCCTCTATATACATAAAACAAAACTTGAATCTGTCTAGCATTTAATTGTTCAACTTCATAGAATATTGGAATTATAATATTATACAAATGTTCAACAGTATACAACTATATTCACCATTTGATCAACACTAGTACATCAATACATACATGTACATAATATATTCACAAGAAAAAGTGAACAGTAACCAAGTGAACAAGGAATAACTGCATTGCAAAACATTTCATGTTAACCTTAAACTTGCACAAACAGAGTAAACCCAGATCAGACAGCTCCTGTAGGAACTGTCTGATAAGAATGTTCCCATTTGTTTATACGGTACAGATCTGATTCTTTACTGTTTGCTATGACAATAGATTTCCTTTTGAATCTTACAAGAACTAATAAAGTATAACCAGTCTTAAGCAGCCATCAAAAAGAGGTCTAAATATGGGTCTTTAAAGCGGGTGGCCGTAGCTTCATGCAGGTGAAAAGTATTGCACAAAGCTCCTATACCTGCTTTTTAACCTTTAGCCTGCTATGGGCGGATGAGTGAATACCTATGCAAACAGTTAGGATCAAGATGAGACGCCGAGTAACTCGGCGTCTCATCAGGATCCAAACTGTTTGACACCCTGATTGTATTTAGGTAGACAAATTGATTATAGCTTGAATTTTGAAAATGTAGTAGGTGAAAAAGTTTGTAAAAATAATTTGCTCAGCAGGCTAAAGGTTAAGACTCCTATATTCAGTAAATGAATGGTTGCTCAGGACATATTCTACTGTATTCATAATTGGCAAAGCCTTAAATACTCCTCAAGTAAGAGGTTATACGGCACTCTGCCTCTTAACCCATTACCGCATAGGCTATTTTTAGATCCAACCTCTTTCATTAAATCTACCAAAAAGGAGCATTTAGTAGAGAAAAGGAATTTTCCAGAATTGTGTAGTTTTGAAACCATTGTGATAAATAGAGCATTTGCTCCTGTGGAGCAAATGCTCTATTTATTACAATGGTTTCACAAAGTGACTTTTAGAGAAGTGTCAAAAGGCGTCTATATGCCGGAATGGGTTAAACCATAAAACTCACTAAGAGCAGCTCGAGGATTGAGTCAGAACTACAATGTATATGGTGAAATTATGAATGACTTTTGTAAACTTTTTGATCTTTACTCATCCTGCTACACAACTTTTAATTCTTTGCATGTGTTGCTAGCAGAAAATTCATGACAACCAATGCAAACGATGCGGTGTCATAATGAAACGTAAAGTAAATCTGACCATGAATGTTTAAGGACAAATAGAACAAAAAATAATTTTGAGAAATGTAGCAAACCACAAACATCTATTTTAGCATGCAAAGGGATTGTGTTTTGAAGAGTTACAATTAACACTACTATTTACTTCATATCTCTTTTCTCTATAGATACGCCTTTATACAGCTTTGCAAACAGAGTAGACCTAGATCAGATGGCTCATGTAGGATCAGGATCTGCCTTTGAATAACCTTAACCTTCAGTGTGTGGCAACACTTTACAATGATGGTGTACCTCTGTGAAGATTGACATAAATCTTATTCAAATAAAAACATTTTTGCTGAAAAACAGAACTGGCAAACTAGGCTTTACTCTACCTTCTCAGTCCAATATCAATAGATCTGACTAGCAATTACTCATAAATGAAACAAATTTATATTGTAAATTGAAAACATATAAACAAACAGCACACCAAAATATACTAGTATTAACCCTTTACTCCGTGAAAATTCATGCAAGAAGTAACATCATACATATTAACCCTTTCCCTCATATAAACGTGTTTTCACACATTTGCAAACAGAGTAGACCCAGATCAGACAGCTCCTAGAGAAGCCGTCTGATTAGGGTCTGCTCTGTTTGCTAATAGAATTAGATAGATCTGTTTCTTTAGTTTCTAAAATGGCAACAATGTTCCATATTTCATTATAACCGTTGTGTCCATGTATATTCAGTAGGTATTGAAATTTGTAACAAACATAGAACAGGGAAAGGGTTAATCACCAGTATTTTTAGAATTACACATAAGTACATGAATATTTAAACAAGACAGAAGCAGGGGTGAGAATGGCCGTTGGTGAAAAAAGAGGAAATTGGCAGGGGTCAAGGGGGTCGCCTAGGCCCCTTGCGGGACATGGGCAGCACCCATGTGGGGGGTTCAGGGGGGCGAAGCCCCCCCCGAAGCAAAATGAAATATAGCTTTCCCAGGGTTGCCACAAACCAGAGGAAACAAAATTCCCTGACAATTCCCTGACATAATTTCAAATTTCCCTGACATATTTCATCGCGAAATTTGATCGTTGTCATAATTTCTGTAACAAGTAATGGAATTTTTAAAATATATAACATTCATTCTCATGTTTTAAAAATTCCCTGACAATTCCCTGACAATTGCTTATATTTTCAAAATTCCCTGACAGTTCTCAAAATTCCCTGACAATTCCCTGACCTTGAAAAAAAATTAAATTTCCCTGACTTTCCCCTGACGCGTGGCAACCCTGTTTCCTGAACACTTCAGGAGCCTTATCCTGCATTTTCACTTGGGTCTGTCATTCATGTGTTTTTTTTACAATTATACTTGAGTTGCATGTCATACAGGTTGAGCTGTGTTTCAAACAAACCAGTTGTAGAACATGTCCATACAATTTACATTCAGTTTATTATTGGATCCATTCAACATTGCCAGATTAATTTACTGTCAAACACAAGCAATTAAAACTCACACGTTTTAAAAATGAAATCAAATGGAACTCTGTGATCACAGATAAAGATACAAAATTTGATTTTTAAAGTTGGCATGGTATTGTAACAGTTAAAATTCTAGACAAGATTCACCAAAGTTCACATTACAGTCACAATTTCTAGTCAAAGTTCACATTCAAACTCCGATTCTGATTACTGTTTTATGTCAATAAACCATCTTCTAATTCATTAAACTGGTTTATTAAAAACAAAATATAACTTTTCTGAATCGATACATCTTGACCAGTTCCTTTAAAATTACCTATGAATTCTTCACACAACTTTCTGGTGAATACTTGACATTACAGGCTTTTACCTGTGACTGGCAATCCGCTGTTTCAATAACTGGACATGTTTAATGCTTTTCAGAAGGTTCTTATATGCTACGCAGTCGCGTTTTCCGTAATTCATTTGTTTGGAACAAAGTTTACAAAAGGTTCCCTCGTCCGAAGTTTACTTTCAGTTTCACGAAATCGTCGCCAATTATCACTTTCTTGTTTCTTTACCAAATGTCAACGTAATTTCTTTCTCTAGCCATCTTGAGTAGAACTTGTTTTCCACACTGTTATCGTAATCTCTGCCTATGCTTCTCGTTTTTGTCTTAAATTCAGATTAATTGACAGTACAGATACAGAATTTCATATCACGGACGCCATCTTGGAAATGTTTAACGAACACTGCATAATACGAGCGTTTTGATTGGCTGTAGAACAAGAGTCTCGTTATTCGATTAGCTGAACCGAAATCTCGCTGTTAACGTGATATAAACGTTGTTAACGCGGATTTACTTGGAATAGTAAAAGAATATATCGGCAAATAATAATTTCCTGAATTATTCGCCATAACCCCCCCCCCCCCCCTACAAATTTCTCAACGGATTTACATCGATCTCAAAAACGGCCCTGAGTGAAACGAAATCCGCGGAAATCCGCGGAAAATTCTCACCCCTGCAGAAGGTTTAGAATTAAATCTGTATTATGCCATGACAGGAGACGTCTGATCTGGGTCTTCTGTGTTTGCAAAGGCACAGAAAAGAGTATTTATGGAGTAAAGGGTAAACACCAACAGCTATTATTATCATACTGATAGCAGCTATTATTACCATACTATTGGTCTAAACTGACTTTTTAATTGTATTATAATTTATAACCCATTCCCTCATATTAATTCTTTTTTAAACCATCGTGATAAACAGAGCATTTACTTCATGGAAGCAAATGTTCTATTTATCAGAATGGTTTAAAAACTACACAATGTTAATAGTTTCCTTTTTTGTAGTAAATGCTCCATTTCAGTAGATTTATTTAAAATGGTTGGGTGTAAAAATAAATAGCCAAAGAGGGAATGTGTTAATTGAAAAAATATATAACACAGTAGAACCTCTTTAAAGCAACATCCTACAAGATTCATAATTCTGGATCTCAATTTCAGGTAGTAGCTTAATGTAGAACGAAAGTTATGAAGAAAGCTCCTACAGCAGTTTGCTGCATCACTTTTATAATACTGCAGTAAGCAATCACTTGCTTTTAAAAACAACCAATTCTATTAAGCAGTCAGTTCTATTTTAAGTACAAGAGAATTATCACTGAATGTTATAGATGCCATTATTCAGGGCAAGAGGCCATAACTCTGACAAAATTAAGCTAACCAGAATTTTATTACATGCAGATCTTCTCTTGATGATGAAGTTTTCCATGAAGTTTCATCAATATCTGGTCAACAACTGCTGAGAAATAGCACCAAGAAGAAAAACAACAGACTGACATATTCTCCCTTTCTACCCCATTCCACCTTTATATCCAGTTTCTAGCACACCTACCATCAATTATATAACAGCTTCACTAAATCTAGTATTTCATATACATGTACGCTTGTATAATATACATTCTAATTCCATTTGTATCCATAAATTGAAAGGTTAAAATATCACTCTTTGAAAGTTAAATATTTAAAGTGGAATCACCCATCAGTGTTGAAACATAGAGTCCATTCAATGTGAAGGCTTAACCCTTTCCTCCATAAAATGTAATTACTTATATTAATTTTCATTTATAAGGTTGTTGGCTATAGAAATATGCCTTGCTACGCCTCTGTAAAAGTCACTTTATGAAGCCATTGTGATAAATTATTTACATAAATTATTTAAATGTACAGTCGGATGAGCGGTCATTCGGACTGAAAGTAGACTATAACTAGGTACTTTACTTTTTTTTTTTTACATAAATATATAAATATAATTTATATAAATATTTATCACAATGGTTTCAAATTACAAAATTCTAAAAATTTCCTTTTCTCTAGTGCTCTTTTTTGGTAGATTTATTCAAAGAGATTGGGTCTAAAAATAGCCTATGGAGTAAAGGGTTAACGTTGCTACAGGATTCTGAATGACAATCAGTGCAGACCCTATTCAGAGGACTCCTCTGATATGGGTATTCAATGTTTGCGAATGCCAGTACAATCATTTCCCACAATCAAGCGGTTTTGGTAGTGAAATAGAACAGCAAATCATATGCAGTGTAGACACAGATCAGCTGTCTTCTAGAAGATGAACTTGCTGCAGTTTATCTAGTGGTAATCCTGTTGTACCAGCTATCCATTCAGTAGACAGGAGGCGTCCGAGGCTACTTCTTACTGGATTCCAAAAGATACCTGGAGAAAAAGCAAAAACAGAAAGTTATGTCATACATACATTTAACCCTTTCCTTCATTTAACCCTTTCCCTCATATAAACGTGTTTTCACGCATCTGCAAACAGAGTAGACCCAGATCAGACGGCTCCTAGAGGAGCCGTCTGATCAGGGTCTGCTCTGTTTGCTAAAAAAATTTGATAGATCTGTTTCTATACTCGCTAAAATGGCCCAATCTTCCACCCTCCAAATTTCATTATAACAAATATGTCCAAGACTATTCAGTAGGTATTGAAATTTGTAATAAACATAGAACAGGGAAAGGGTTAAACACATTTTCATGCATTTGCAAACAAAGTAGACCCAGGATCAGGAGCCATCTGATAAGGGGATTGCTCTGTTTGCTAAAGGAATTTGATAGATCTGTTCCTTTGGTTTCTAAAATGGCAACAATGTTCCACCTTTCATATTTCATTTTGAACTATTCTGTCCATGAATATTCAGCAGGTATTGAATTTGGAGAAAAATATGGAAGATGAAAAGGTTTAAACCCTCATATGATGCCTTTTGATGCTTTTGCAAACAGAGTAGACAAAGATCAGATAGCTCCTGTAGGAACCATTTTATCGGGGTCTGCTCTGTTTGCTTATACAGTAAAAATCTTTAAAATAACTCTTTAAGAACAAAGCAGACAGTTGCTTAATACAAGAGTTTTCTGTATAACTTTTGTCCTGCTACCATCTGCCCCTACAAGCCAGCTTTACACCTCTTTTTGACAGCCACATCAGAGGGATTTCCTTCTATTAATGATTCTCTATTGTTTGAAAAGAGCATTAAATTTCCTTATTTAATACTTTTAATACAAGAATTAACATTAACTTACAATTCTTATGTTACTGCCTACTAGTTAGGTACATTGTATTACTATCAACAAAAAGAAGTGTGACAGACAGATGCCTAGCTGACAGGAATATAATTGCCTCTTCTTAAGAAGTTGGGGCATAACAAAAATCAGTAATTAAGATTAAAAGAGTATACATATAATATCTTCTTCCTTGACAAACAACACAATAAGACTGCTTTTGCTAAAGGACTTCGAATTCATCCTCTTTAATACTTGCAAAATATCACATATACCCACCAACCTCTAATGAAAATCAGGAACATAAGTACAAGCATAAAATTACTTAGTTCTGTGAAAGATATGGCAATACAGTAAGACTTTGTCACAAACTTTTAGCGAACAGAATTGATATTTATTTAAGCAGGTGACTGCTAACTCTTTACTCCTTGAATATTTATGTAATGTCATCTTGAATATCAATTACATTATTTTATAAAGTGGTATATGAACACTGAAATGTTTGGCCATGACAGAAACTGCAGAATCTGTATCCATGCTTATAAAACTTTTTAGTTGAGTCTGAACTCGTTCTCAGGTTTTTGATTCGTCAGATTTGAGCCTTGGGCTCAAATCTGACCAATCAAAAGCTTGAGAACAAAATCAGACTCAACTAAAAAGCTTTATAAGCAAGGACCTGGTCTGGGTCTACTCTGTTTGCAAAGGCATTTAAAGGTATATTTATGGCGTAAAAGGTCAAAGTAGGATGAAAGCCATGCAGAAAGCTCTTAGAGGAACTTTCTGCGTGACTTTCCCTTGCATTAGACTGCCAGTACTAGTTTGGTTTTGAGGAGATTTAGTGTTTATCATAAAATCTTATGTTTTGTAGCATTTACAAATATAGTTTCTTTTTCAACACAGCTTTTTATGTCATGTAAAGAATGACAAAGAATTCTATAAAGGAAATGGTTATTGCAGACTTCCTGTGGATGTCTGTTTGTAAAACATTCTTCTAACCCTGGACTCTAGCCAGCTTAATTGTTTTTTTGTCAAACTCTGTAAAACAGAAGGAGGGAATCAGAAATCAGGGGAGATAACTCTATCATTAACTTTCTCTAGTACCAGTGATTCTGGCATGAATTCTTTTTCCTGGGTTCTTAACCTGGTGTTACTTAATTTCCTTAAAATTGAAGATTTGGCTGCATGAACAAATCCCCTGCTTCATATTTGTAATAGAAATTATATTCTCTAATGAATACAACCTTAAAGTGATTTTGTTATCATGATGAAACATTGGGTTTATGGGTTTTTAATATGGAAGCTTACTGTTTGTGATTTTCATCATCTATATGTATTCTTATGATTACCATGGCATCAACAGAAAACTACAGGATTGTTTTTAGGCAAATTCCTGTCTCTCACACATACCTTGTCTCCACTTGCACAAACACTGCTTGAAACCAAGATCTTGTTTTTGTGATGAATAGATATGACAGACGCATGGACAGACACACAAGAGACCAGTTACACAACTTCATATTCTTCTTGCAAATGTTTATCCTTTACTCTATAGATAAGTCTTTTAACACCTTTGTAAACAGATTAGACCCAGATCAGATGAGTTATGTAGGAGCCCTCTGATTAGTGTCTGCTGCTTGTTTATAAAATAATATATATCTGATTCTACAGTAACTGCTTTGGCCAAAACTTTCTGTGTTCATAAGCCACTATTGAAATGAATCTAATTAACATTGTCATATCAGGATAAAAAAAAAAAAGTAAAGTACCTAGATATAGTCTACTTTCAGTCCGAATGACCGCTCAGTCGACTGTATATTTATGTCATTATTTCTGACATTACTACAGTAAAACATCTCTAAAATGGCCACTACATTGTGTTAATTAGTTGGTATTTAGGAAAGCAATGTGAGAGTAAAACAGAACGCTCCTTTACTTTCACCTTGTTTTAAGCAGCCACCTGCCTTTAAAACAAAATACTTGATGCAATTTAGTGGCTGTTATAGAGAGGTTTAACTGTATTCATAGAGGAAAGGATAATAATTCTGACTTAAATACTATTTGAGATAGTATTACATATCTTCTCTTTCCTTTTTATGCAAATTCAAACTAAGCTCAAGCCTATGACTCCATTGTGACCGAGCTTCAGATAAATGGAACTGAAAATGAAACTCTAATCTAAAGCCCCGTTCCCACTGTCCCGGATTGGCTCCCTGGTACGTCCCGGATGTGTGGTCCAGGGAAACAGTGTCAAACCAGGAGTACATCCCTGGCGGCACCGTTAACACCCGGGAAGATCCCTGATGAACCCTATTGATCCGGCTTAATCCGGCAGACAGCCCCGGATGTTTTAAAATGTTTAAAACAACCGGGAGTCACCGAGAGTCACCGGGAAAGATATCCAAAACCGGCTTAATCCTGGCAATTCCGGGATAATGCCGGTATATTCCGGTGCAGGTCCGGGTCTCTACCCTGGCTTTACTGCGATAGTCCCTAGTAATCCGGGATGTTGGCAAGCACCTCATCCACGATAGACTTTTGGTGAACCCCCGGCATTGGGCCGGTATAGCTCCAGTGTACGGCGGTATAGTCCTGTATTGTACCGGTGGAGTTAGAGACTGGCAAGGTATGAGCTGGTTTGTCTGCCGGTCAACCCCGTGTATACCCGGGTAATAGCCGGCTTGTCACCGGCGCACACCGGGGATATGACGGGGTGATACCAGTGGCCACAGCGGCACTACCGGCGACGACTGGGGTCACACCGGATTGTATCGTGTTCAACCGGGAAAACGCCGGCTCTACACCGTAAATACCCCGTGCCAAACCGGAAACTAACCGGGATAGTTCGGGGTCAAACTGGAAGATCCTGCTTCTAAATCGGGGGTACACCGCGGCAACGTCGGGAATATGGGAATGTAGATTTATTTTTTAAGAAATAAGGTCCCGTATCATCCCGGACGCCGGCTATTTCTTCGCCGGGAACTACCGTGGGGAAACCGGGACCAGCACCGTGACAGTGGGAACGGGGCTTAATATTAATACATTTGTAGATATGCACCACACAAAGTTTCTACACCTTTTATCCAAATTCTAACAAGGTCCATAACTCTGTTGTAATTTAGCATCTAAACAAAATAAATCATAGGTGTACAACTTCACATGCAGATAAACATTCCTGTAAAATCGTATGGCTCCTAAACATTTCCTTGTTCTGTATTCATGTAAGAATAAATGACCATCATGAATATTTATAAGCTCAATTTTTATAATGTAAACATTTTAAGGGAATTTTTTCTCTGACAAAAACTGTAGAATCAAAATCTTTACTATGTCAAAAGCAAACAGGGCAGATCCTGATCTGACAGCTCCTATAGGAACTGTCTGACGTGGGTCTACTCAGTTTGCAAATGAGTGAAAAGGTGTCAATAGGAGGGAAGGGTTAACCTAAAATATTTTTGGAGATACAATACAATTTTTATGGAAGACTGGCAGACTGGACAGACATACATATCTGCCTCTCCCCTAAACATGGAGGAGACAGATTGCATAATGCAGGGGAGACAACTCAATGTTCATGTTTCTCCCACACTTACCATTCTTGACTGGTAGCTACTGCCTGAGCTCTGACAAGTCTCTTCTTGTCATCTAAGATGGGTTTTATGGCTCTAACAATCTCATTACAGTATGGCAGGATAAGGTGTAAAGGCAGGGAAGTCAAGTCTTTCAAGCACTGTAAGGCTGATATTCTCACTTTCTGTAAAAAATTAAAATCATGAAAAGGACAGTTACATAGAATGTCCTTCAATGAATAACTGAAATTCTGGTTGTTTAATTTATTCTAACAAGAGTGTTTGAAGGAACACATTTGCTACTTGCTCGAGTGAAGGTGCAATGAGCAATTTGAGCTTTGAAATACGATTACAGTGTTCCCTCTCTACAACGACACCCTTTGGGATACGAAGATTGTATGTGTTGTTCAGAGGGAGTTGTTATAGGGAGGGAAAATCAACATAATTAGCTTGTTTGCAGATCCCCAATTAAGGTGTATTTCGAGAACTAAAACCGTCATGCCTCAAACAAACCTTATGTTGTGACCACTCTTTAGAATCGTCACAAAGTGACGATTCTAAAGAGTGGTCACAACATAGGGTTTGATGGGGGCATAAAGAAAATACGATGGAAAAAAGTTGTGTCTGGAGCCTTGTTGTTTCGGAAACAGTGACATGCATTGTTGTAAGGAGGGAATCGTTATTGAGAGGGCCGTTGTAGGGAGGGAGCACTGTACACAACATAAAAGAAGATAACCAAGTAGGCTTCTCACCATAGAAGGTTTGTATGTAATATGCTTCAATAGTTGTGGAACAAGTGAATCTATCTGTTTGATGACCAGCTCTGGACATGTGTTTATTAAATCTCCTAGTGTTGCCATGGTAGCCAACTGCAGGTCAAGGTCATCACAGAGAAGTGACTTTATCAGAAGAGGGTAGATCTGAAACAAAATGCATGTTGTGGACATGAATACATATACACACGTAATGTAGCTGTGTACATTATTGTTCTTGCTAAGAGAGTCTGTAGGATGTAGAATTGTAGAATCTGGTTTACAATAAACAATCTAAATATCAAACACTAAACAATCTAAATATCAAACACTGAACAATCTAAATATTAGCAAACACTGAACAATCTAAATATCAAACACTGAACAATTCCCTGCCAATGACTTACTGCCTTTTCATGTGACTACTTCGGCTAAATTCATTTGATATAAGTATAGACCTAGATCAGAGGACCCCTTAAGGAATCTGCTGATTGGGTCAAAATCCTCTTTCAAAGGAAGAGGGGGGGGGGGGGGGTTGTAGTTCAGCAGAAAAGTGGAATCTTACAGCTATATGGATGATATACAGCTTAAAATATTATACAAAACAACAGCACATTTCAGGAATTGCTCCTTCATTTCATTAAACTTATGTTTAATATGACCAAAGATGTCAGAACTGATATCAAAATAATTCCGGTCCACATATTATATTATCCTTAACCCTGAAAAGGACACCTTTTGACAACTTTCGTCTGATCAGGGTCTGCTCTGTTTGCTTAAACAGAGTATCTTAGATCTGATTCTAAATTATTTTGCATATAACAGTACAAATAATAAAATGGAGTATAGGCGTATTTACTAATGGTTATGAATCAATCATAACACTCTCTTCATGAGAGATTGACAAGGGATCAATTTTCACATGGATAAAGATGCACATGGACTTTGGTAAATTGCTTTTATATATATACCCTTTCCTTCATATAAATGTAGGAGCCGTCTGATCAGGGTCTGCTCTGTTTTCTTCAGAAATCATAATAGATACGAGTCTACAGTTTCTACCAATACCAATAATTCATGTGTACATATGCCATTAAATTCAGCTACGAAGTATTCAGTTGTAATCTTCAAATTATTATTATTGTATCACATTTATATAGCGCTCTTTTCACACTGGATATGTGCGTTCAAAAGCGCTTCATATGGATGAAATCACTAACCAGAATGATCCGCATGATTATCTATCCAGGCTATGAAAGATATACAATATATATGAAATCACTAGCTGGAAGGAACCACATGGTTGTCTATCCGGTCAATGAAAGATATGCAAAAATGATTTACAATAGATATGAAATCACAAACCGAAAGGAACCGCATAAAATGTATTAACAAACTTGATACAGACAAGTTGACTGAAAGCCATGCTCATCAATATCACAAATTAGAATAAACGGGCTGACTGAAAATCTTTCCATTTATTTGACAATTGGATCAACTGTTAGCTTAAGAGGTTGACTGAAAGCCATTCCTATTCTGAGCTTAGTTGCCGCTGTAGAGAAGAGGACTAAAGTAGAAGTTGGCCTTCGTCCAAACTCTTCAGGGCTTCAACCTGGTCTGTACTGAAAGTCCTGACCAGGTTCGTGAACCTGAAAAATGTCCGTTGGAACCTCGGACCTTCAAGACCCCGGCCATTACTAACTGGGAGGAACTGCATGATTGTCTATCTGGTCAATGAAAGATATGCAGCATATCGTTTCTTAAACTGTCCTAGTAACAAATGTTGAAAAAAATGCGTTTTCAGACACTTTTTGAAACATGCCAGTGATGTAGAGGTCACAAAAATAACTCACCTTTGGCAGTTCTGGAGCCAGCACTTGCTTGCTCACTCCTTGAATAAGGTAGGACAACACAAGCAGGTAGTTCTTCTGTGTGCCTGGAGAAAATGAAGAAAATGCAAATACTTAGGCATACATTAAACTTCAGTACAACAACACTGCTAAAGAAATCTATTCCTGGGTCTATAGGGTAGGTGGTAGCTTCAATCTTATTCAGGCAAAAACAAAATGCTTGTTTAAGTCTTTCCCTGTTGAATATTCATGTTAGAATAATGATATCAAGAACATTTAGCAGCTGAATTTTTATAAAGGCATATATTCACATGGTAGAAACTGTCGAGTCAGATCTATTACAATTTCATAGGCAAACAGAGTAGACTGATCAGATGGCCCCTACAGGAGCAATCTGGTCTGGGGCTACTCTGTTTGCAAAGGTATGACAAAAGTGTTTGTTGAAAGGAAAGGATTAACCCTTTCCCTCATAAAAACACCTTTTCACGCACTGGCAAACACAGACCCAAATGAGACGGCTCCTTTAGGAGCTGTCTCATTAGGCTCTGCTCTGTTTGCTGATGGTAAAATATAAATCTGATTCTACAGTTTCTGTCTGAGCAAACATGTCATATGTTCATATGCCATTATAGTTCCATTAATAAATATTCATGATTTCATTATTTTTCTTACATGGAAATGCAACAGGGAAAGTTTTAAACCCTGAACAGCTTTTACATTTCATTTCCTATTTGTTCAAGCCTTTGAGAAACTATTCTCTAAGTGTCAAACAGCTTGAATCCTGATGAGATGTCAGCATTTCCTCTGGATCCATGCTGTTTGCAAATGCGAGTCAGGTTGCATTCAGCAGAATAAGGGTTAATGAAGGACAAAGGTTATACATCAATATCCCATAGGAGCATTCAGCATTACTTTCATTCTAGATTAAGCAGTTGCAAGCTTTTAAAGACACCCGTGCTTATCCATAAAGCGGTCGCTATAGAGAATTTCTACTGTAATTTACGGTAAAAAACATTTCTATTTTACTGATTTTATAAATACATATTTTATAAATTTAGAAATCTCACTAATTTTTTTTTCAAAATTTAGCAATAAGCAATTCATAAAAAAACATAACATTTTATATAATATAACTTCATAACCCAGTGGGTGACATAAAAAGTGACGTTACTCATATCTGAAAGTCACATACACATCCAACTTTTTCCTAGACAACTTACTTTCATTTGTAGCTGTATACCCATGGACAATTCGTGGCAAGTTTTCAATGAAGAATCTCTGTTTGTACATTAGGCGCATGTTTGCTCTTGTTTTCTTGTTCAGCACATCTGCATTGTCTGATAAGATCACACTGACTCCCTTGGCCGCTTCCACACCAAATTGCTCATTGGTAAGTAGCTTTAACAACTGAGATTGAAAACTGTACATTACCTCTATGCATGCTAGTGGTAAATTCATGATACAATCAACTCTCATTACAATAACTACCTTCTTTCCCACAGAAAGTGTTGTTGCCTTGAAAATGTCGTTCTAATGAAAATGGAGTTATACAGTAACACCCCTCTCAACCAGAGGTTCAAATTATCACCAATATTGGTCTGTAAGACAGTGGCAGCTTAATGCAGGATGAAATTCATGCAGAAAACTCATAGAGGAGCTTAATGCGTGACTTCCATCCAGCATTAAGAAGCCACCTGCCTAAAAGATCTAAATACTTCTTTACTATAATTCCAGTTTGGAGGGGTCTTACTGTATACATTTCAAAAATTTGTGTCAATATAATGAATATTCCGTTATATCAAATGTCGTTATAACAAGTTACCTATACCTATTCAAACAGTTAGGGCCCACATGAGATAACAAGTAAATGGGAATCTCAACAGGATCCACAATCGTTTGACACTCTGATTCTGTTTTTTTAACCCTTTCCTTCATATAAACGCCTTTTCACACATTTGCAAACAGAGTAGACCCAGATCAGACAGCTCCTATAGGAGCCAACTGATCAGGGTCTGCTGTGTTTGCTAATGGAATTTGATAATCTGTTTCTTTTGTTTCTAAAATGGCTACAATGTTACACTTTCCGTACTTCATTATAACTCTTTTATCCATGAATATTCAGTAGGTATTGAAAATTGGAATAAATATAGATCAGGGAAAGGGATAAAGAAGCAAGTGTAAATACTCTGTGAAACTTACCTAGCAAGAAGACAAATTTTGCAAACAATAAAAACTTTATAACATGCAAAAAGTCCAGCCATTCTTGCTTTGCTAAATTCCATAAAATAAATTCATATTAATGAATTGACATTAGGATTGCTATTGCCTTCTATAGATCTAACAAAATGTATTGCTGTAAGTGAAATAGTGAAAGCTATATGCTTGAGAAACTTTTCAGACATACAGATGCATTTCCAGTACAAAATACCTTCAACTTTGAAGTGATTGTACAGAAATTCCTTGGAATCATGCGTTGACCCTTTATCCCATCGATATGCCTTTGAACACATTTGAAAACTGAGTAGACCAGATCAAATGCTTATTGTAGGTTCTGATTTGTTTGCTTATTGAATTATATAGATCTGATATAGTCTACAGTTTGTGCCATGGTAAAAAAATCAGATAATTTATTATTCAAAATGTCATTATTTCTTAACCTTTTCCCTGTTGGATATTCATATTCATGTAAGAAATAATGTCATCATGAATATTTATTAGCTAAGTTTATATAATTGAATATGTACATAGGATCGTTTGGTATACATGTATGTAGAAATTGTAGAGTCAGGTCTATTATAATTTCATAAGCAAAAATGGCAGACCCTGATTAGACTGAGCCGTCTGATCTGGGTGTGCTCTGTTTGCAAGGGCATGAAAAGGCGTTTGTATAATGGAAAAAGTTTAACCCATTCCCACATAGGCTGTGTTCAGATCAAACCTCTTTGAATAAATCTACCGAAAAGGAGAATTTTCTAGAGAAAAGGAAATTTTTAGAATTGTGTAGTTTTTGAAACCATTGTGGTAAATAGAGCATTTGCTCCTGTAGGAGCAAATGCTCTATTTATCACAATGGTTTCACTAAGGGACTTTTACAGAGGCTTCAAAAGGCATCAATATGAGGGAATGGGTTAAGGAAAATTCATGAGGAAATCATACATAGAGGAAACAGTACACTAAAAGTTTTGCAAAGAGTGTAGACTAATTCAGCAGCCTCTTTAAACAACAGCAACTGGTCAGGATCTGAACCTTTTTTGAGAGGCAACAATATTTTGTGTTCAACCTCCATAATTCCATGTAGCTGCTGACCTAGCTCTACACTGTTCGTAAATCTGATCTGGCTCTTCACTTGACATTCTGCATGAAGTCCATCAGATTATCTGATAATGGCAAAGCTAAAGTCATATCTTACATTTTCAGTGTAGTCTGCAGCCATCTTGTGACTCCTAAGTACCAAGGCTTTAGTGATCCAATATAAAGCCTCCACATGACCCAGATAACTGTCCTGAGTACCAGTCTCTACACCAGAAATCAGGCTCTGTAGAAGGCTTGACACTAGATTGTCCAAGGACTCATCTGTTGAAAACGAAATGGAAGGTAAATTTTCACCTGTATCCCTTTACCTAACAAAGATGAATTTTAACATATTTACAGAGTTGATTGAGATCAGATAGTTCCTGTAGCTGTCTGATCAGGGTCTGCTCTGTTGACTTACGAAACAATATAGATTATAATTCTACAAGACCAAAATTTAATATGTTTGACCCTTGACCATGAAGTAAGATGTTGACCATGACAAGACAGAACCCAACAGTTGTAGGTTCATGAGTTGAGTATGCATGCCATTTATAAGACACATGTGAAATTTGAAAGCTCTAAAATGATTAGTTTAGAAATGACAGCCAAAAAAAGAAAGTGTGACGAAAATCAGAACAAAGGGGAAGAACTCAAAAAATATTGCATGCAGAGTTATGGACCTTAGTTACATCGATGGTCCTCAATGAGAGAAAGACGCATGTGAAATTTGAAAGCTCTATAATGCTTAATTTAGATATGACAGCCAAAACAATAAAGTGTGATGAAAATCAGAACAAAGGGGAATAACTCATCAAGTATTGTATGCAGAGTGATGGACCTTAATTACATCAATGGTCCTCAACCGGAGAAAAACACATGTGAAATTTGAAAGCTCTATAAGGATTAGTTGAGAAATGACAACCAAAAAAAGAAAGTGCGATGGACAGACAGAAAGAAGGACAGACAAACATATGGACAGACAGACAGACAGACAACGGAAAAGTAATCCCTAAATGACACACTGCCTCTCGGCAGGTGACACAAAAATGAGTGTGACATAAGTTACCTTGCCTATATCTGTCAAAGAGTGTGACATGCATTACCTTGCTTGTGTCTGTTTATGAGTGTGGCAAGGCATTTGCATACATGTGTGTGAGTCATTCTCTCCTGAGGCTGAAGAACCAGTCTTTTAACATGGTTAATTATCTCTGCTTGTTGAGGGACATCATTCTGCCATGCAAAAGAAAGATCCTTTTATCACTATAGGTCATCATATCTCTGATCATGAGCAAAATGAATGAGATCCATTATATGACATTTACAGAAAAATATAAAAACATATTCAATATAAGCCCCTTTAGCTCTTCACCAGACTCTATGTTGTAGCCACTCTTTAAAATTGTTTTTGAGACTATTCTGAAGATTGGTCAAAACATAGTGTTGGATGAAGATATGATGATTTTAGTATTTAATCCTTTCCTCCATAAATATGCCGTTTAACGCCTCTGTAATAGTCACTTTTTGAAACCATCGTGATAAATAGACCATTTGCTCCTTAGGAGCAAATGCTCTATTTATCACACTGAATGGTTTAAAAAATACAAAATTACAAAATTTTCCTTTTCTCTAGTTAATGCTCCTTTTCGGTAGATTTATTGAAAGAGATTGGATCTAAAAATAGCCTATGAGGGAATGGTTTAAATACTCACCTTTATCTATCTACAGCTCTGATTAATCACTAATATTCATAGCCCTTGCACCTGCATTAGGTCATCTTGGTACACAAAGGGAATATACGTAATTGTTTTGGATGTGGTTTATTTAACCCTTTACCTTATATAAAGTCAGGCAAACTACATTCCATTATGAACATAAATTAATTTAATTCTCATGTTAGAATACAAAATAAGTACATTTAACTCTTTACTCATTAAATATTTATTTAAGAAATAATGACATCATGAATATTAATTCTGACGGGATACAAAAGAACATACTTTGTTAACCTCACTTATGCGGTTCTACTTTTGCCTTACATCACTCAAGCTGTTATGAAAAAAATCCCTACCGACCTTACCTTTGATGACCCAGCACACAAAACAGGAGTCAGAAGGGATATAAACACACAGTCAGGACCAGCCTGAAAAGATATAAGCAAAATCAGAATATCACATGGAAAAGGGGATTTGGACAATGCAAACAGTGAAGACTCAGGAAAGTTAATTTCTCTTTTATTCCTGCAACCAGCACAATCAAATCTAGGGCTTAACCCTTTACCCCATGAGCAAGGGAATTTTTACCATGAAAGAAACTGCAGAAATAGATCTGTTATTTCATATGTAAACAGAGCAGACTCTGTTCAGACGGCTCCTATAGGAACTGTCTGATCTGGGTCTACTTTGTTTACAAAGGTGCTAAAAGGGTTCTTATGGACTAAAGGCTAAATGCAAACCTACTAAATTAATAAATTTCAAGAGATTCATAAAACTTTAAGCACAAATTTCCTTCTTTGAAGCATTTCGACATGAAAATTGTTCACCTGTTAAAGTTTGAAGTGAATCATCCCACTGGTGTATGAGTAGTTGGTCACACAAGATTTGCGAGATGATTGGACAGACAAGAAAATGGTTATATGCCCCCAACCTTGTGAGGGACATAACATGGCTATATGCCTCCCGCCTTGTGGGGGACATAACAATCTAAGTTTTGTACTTGTGGTATTCATTCAACTTATATTTCCAGCCCATAGTGGGACTTCATCAGGGTTCATCACTTTATAGAAATTAAATCATAGTTTTGTACCAATTTGCAGCATATTTTGTCAATTTTCTGATTTATAATTTCTGATAGTGTTTTGTGAACAGATTCACATTTGACTGTACACAAGTGTCATGTTACCTCCAGTGGTTTAAACTTTTGATCTGAGCCATCCCCACTCTCACTAATATCACTGAGATAGGTGTTGATAAACAGTAACTGGAACTCCTTTAAACAACTGGAACATAGAAACATAGACTAAATACTTAATCCTACACACGCTAAATATCCAAATATGAACCCATACACTATGAATATTTATTAGGAGAATCATTCTACATGTAGATCAAATGTAGTCACAGAATTACCATGGCCAATAGTGCAGGCCCATATGAGAAAGCTCCTCTAGAAGTTGTTTCAAATGGGTCTACACTATTTGCAAATGCAGACATGTCTGCTAACAGCATAAGAATGGTTAATTATATCTTTTTTCAAGAATGGCCACTTTACTTTTCCACCAAACCCTATGTTGCAACCACTCTTCGAGACATTTCTATTGATTGGTCACAAAATAGAGTCTATAAATGGGGAAATGGGGATTTTCAGTGTTGAAATATGCACTTTTATCTAGGGATCTAAACACACCAAAAACAGACAAATTTTGCATCATGTAACACTTACCCGTAATCTGATAGAAACCATTTTTAGTGTGTTTGCAAAAAGAGTAGACTAAGACCAGAGGGTTCCTGTAGGACAGACCCAGACAACACTGCTCCATGAACAAGCAGTTTGATCAGGACCTACACTATTTGTTACTATGCCAGTCTAGATTAGACCAAAATCAGTATTTTAATGGACCAGCAATGTCAAAACTGTGAATGACAAAGAACCCATAATCTTGTGACATGTATATATCAGCTCCTTGGATGCTTACAGCAAATCTGTACAGCAATTTTGATCCAAATGAGATGCCAATTAACCTTTTACTCCATAAATACATGTACATCTTTCTACGCCTTTGAAAACAGAATAGATCCAGATCAGGCAGCTCCTATACAAGCCATCTGATCAGGGTCTGCTTGGTTTGCTTCTGATATAACACAGATATGATTCTACAGTTTCTGCCAGGTCCAAAAATTACAAAGTCCATGAGCTATTATGACAATTAATCACATTAATATTCAAGATGTCATTACTTGTTACATAAATATTCATGGAGTAAAGGGGTAACATTGCATGTTACTAATAAAATCAAAACTGTTTGACACTCACGCTGTATTTTTATAAATACAAAATGTATGGATGCAGCTAAAAATTATTCATATGTCAGTATTTCTTAGATATAGAGAATAATAGGTTAGTGCCGTAGATGGGACGGCTTTATCCGACGAGGGGAGAAAACGTTGAGGCGAGGCTTGCCGAGCCTCAACTGTTTTCTCTCCGAGTCGGATAAAGGCGTCCCATCTACAGCACTAACCTATTATTCGATTTATCCACTCAATATAGTTAAATGTCTTTTTTATAGACTCATAACACTCTTGAAATAATTTACATTGAAAATGCAGTTTTTCGATCAACGGATCCCTCCCTTTTCACTTCCATTTAGACGTAAATAGATCTAATGAGCTACCGCAGAGGAATATAGTTTCGATACTTGCATTACTAGAAGGGAAACGTGGTTGAATTTGAAAAATAAGATGATTTGAATCGAGGGTCGATAAGTTATTTCAAACAGACATGATTATCTTCTTTGTATTGGTCAAATTCGAGTTTCGTAGTCTCGGTTTCTATTTTTAGATAGACCTAACGTCACTCATAAATCGATGGAACTGAACAGGCTATATTTAGGTTTATGACTATCACCGCCCCTGTAAGAGTTTATCAATCAAATTATCATGAGAGTGAAAAGAAAACATTTACTATTTATCTGTCAATCTTTGCTTCCAGGTTTGATTTTATCAAAAACGGGGTTTTCCAGCGGTGGATTAAATTAATAAAACTGATAAATCAACGTCATTTTGTATGTGGCCTCAGTGGCGTAATCGGTAAGGGCGACGTCTCTAGAGTGATTAGAATTAGTTTTTGTAGGATCAGGCGCGGGTTCGAATCCAGCTGTAGCCAATTATTTTTATTTTTTCTCATTGGAATAATTCTTTTGGTGACCAAATAGATCTGTTATATCTATTCCATCAACATGTTTATGCATATTTACAGAAAACTAAAATAGTTCCATGGTTATAGAATCATTACGCCTATCTACTAACCTAATAAACCTTCTACTACCGGAAATAACCTAATAAACCTAAGTTTATTTGCACCCCCTTTATTATGTCACTAGTGAAGCCTGGTGACTGGATAAAATTGGTTAACTTAGAGCATAGAAACAACAGTATATGTGTAATGTTGAGTTTATACACAGTGAGCACTTACTCTTCTGGACAAGCAAAAGCCAGATGCCTCAGAAAGGAAGCAATGTCGGTAAGGACCATGTTATCTGTGAGTTTCTCTCTCCATTTTGCGCAGTGGCATCTAGTTACAACCAAACTGTGGATTGAGGGGGCTCCCAATCGAAACAAAATGTGCACAGTATCAATATCTGCTGAGTTCTCCCCAGTTATATCTGCTAAACATTTTGCAGTGGCTCTGAATAGGGTCAATGATGTACCTGCAAGTAAAACATTCCGGTTATTTTTTAATGCGTAACTGCCTTGGAGCAATTCCATACATTAAAGCTCATCCTTGACTGTGTCTTAAACTTTACTCCGACTTTACTCCGTAGACACCCCTTTAACCCTTCATATAAATGCATTTTCACACATTTGCAAACAGAGTAGACCCAGATCAGATGGCTCTTAGAGGAACCGTCTGACCATGGTCTGATCTGTTTGCTTTTGACATGATATAGATCTGCTTCTACTGTTTTTGCCCAAGTAAAAAAATTGCAATAAAAGTTTAGATTATAAAAGTTAAGCTAATAAATATTCACAATGTCATAATTTCATACACAAATATTAAATAGATAAAGGGTTATACACCTTTGCAAACAGAGTAGATCTGGATCAGATGGCTCCTACAGGAGCTGCAAGATCAAAGTCTGCTCTGTTTGCTGATGGAATTATATAGATCTGAAAGTACATTATCTACCTGGGACAAAACTTTTCTTGTTCCTATGCCATTATAAAAATAAGCTGTATAGTATTTACAGACATTATTTCTTACATGAAAGGGTTAAAACACTAAGTGTTAACAAAACTCTCCCAAAATAATCTACATATATATGAAAAAAGCACATTGTTGGTTTCATTTTAAAGGACTCCTGTTCATGTTTTGTAATTTTAAGAAATGCCATTTAACCCTCTGTGGAGCAGGAGTTTTGAAGTGGAGCTCTCTGATTTTGGTTTGCAGTGTTTGCAAAGGTGTAAAAAAGCTCTTTTTATGAAGGAAAGGGTTTATAAGCTATTTTTTTTATAATGGCACAAACTGTAGATTCAGATCTATATTATTTCAAAAGCAAATTGAGCAGACCCAAACCAGATAGCTCTGATAGGAGCCGTCTGATCTGGGTCTGTTCTGTTTGCAAAGGCATTAAAAGGCTTATCTATGAAGTAGTGGGTTAATAGATTTTCAATTCACTGTCAATGAGTACTGACCTTCACTGTGTAATAAATCACAAAGGACACGCAGCACCTCCTCCACATTCTGGACCCCAGTTGTAACTGCTGCTAACACAGAAAGTGCTTGTTCTGGACTTATAACATCACCACTGTCAGTATCCATAGGCTCTGTAAAGTAATATAGCAAATCATTAACCCTTTACCTTGTGAAAGTTCATGGCATATTACACCCATTATGAATACTAACCCTAATCCCGCTTTTCACAACCCAACTTGCATTTGCATACAGTTTGGATCCAAATAAGACGATGAGTGAGCTTAATTATTTTGGAGAATCTGCTAAACCATTTTTTGACATAAGACACATATTTATGCAAAATGTGCTGATATGTGTCTCTATCAAATTTGCAAACAAATTATAGGAGCTGTCTTCTCAGGGTCTACTCTGTTTTCTTTATTATGCAATAATATAGATCTGATTCTAAAGTTTTTGCAATGTCCAAAACATTATCTTGTTCATATTCAAATATAAACCAGAGTGCTATTATGCCTCAAAATATGCCCATTTTTCATATACATGTACGACGTAGAGAGCGGTAAAGGCAAATATGACCAACTAAAATATCGAAGTTTAATATGACTAATTCTAGACAATTCAAGGGCCATATTTCTAAAGTGCCTGGGCAATATGACTAGTTACCAACCTTGGATATAATTCTTTATCCACAAACATTTTCAGCCAGTTTGATGAAGATTGAATGAAAATTCTTTCATTAGATACTGGACAAGGCCAAAATGGCTAATTCAAGACCATAATTCTAAAGTGCCTGGAACAATATGATAAATTACTATTCTTGGTTGAGACATTATTACCATAAAGCACCAAGTTTGGTGAAGATTGGATGAAAATTGTTCCCCTTAGAGAGCAGACATGTTTTACACTTTATAAACATGATTCCATAATACTGCTGGTCTACTGACAGGTGTATAACAAATTATATTCATGATGTCATTTTTTCTTATGATAATATTCAACCAGTAAAGGTTTCAGGACTTTCCTTCTTTTATCGCATAAAGCTGAAAACTGACATGGGATGTGAATACCTATTCTAATTCAATTTATTGTAACAGGTGTTGTAAATGGTCAATCTGTCAAAATTTGCGACATAAAAATACACAATATACTGTTGGAAACATCATTTGATATCAAAATAATGAAATAATTTTACAAATCATAGTATTAAAATAGGAACGATTTTCACCAAAGTACCAAAGTTCTTTACTTTGATCAGCATAGTATTTTGAAATTAGAATAGGCATAATCATATCCGAGACTTGGGGTCAATTATCCATGGATTGGTTATATGTTGCAAATAACCACTAACACCATATCTGATAGAGATGCCTTTGCAAACAGAAAAGACCCAGACCAGATGGCTCCTGCAGGAGCCATCTGATCAGGGTCTGCTCTGTTTGCTTATGAAATAATATAGATATGATTCTAGAATTTCAGTCATTGCCATAAAATCCCATGTTCATACACCAACATAAAACAAGAGCACCGCATGTGATGCCAACGCTCGTCTGTTTGATTGTAGGCCTTGTGACTGTGAACAATTGTGTGAAGATTCATGAGATTTGCATGAACAGCAAAGAAGTAATAGACAACATTTCAAGAAGACAACAACGACAACAACAATGCGGATGCCGAAGTTACAATAGCTACAAGCTAAAAATCTGCACCCATGCATGCCTGATTATTCTTACATGAACCTCTTGTTTGTTTGTGTTGATTAACATCCATTTCTGCTCACTATGGGCTAATTGGACACCCCAGTGAGACTGAGAGGGGAGAGGATACAGAAAAACCCAGGTGCAATTCCCTACTCTTACTATCAACAGAGTTTCTCTGGTTCTTTTAGATGCCCAGTGTATAGCACTGATACATTGGATTTTGGTTTATAGTCTCGTCTGAAGGACTTGAAGCTCTTGTAGATATATATACAAGTACATCTTTATTATACAGTATCATAGCTTAGTCACTTACCACTTTTAACATGTGAGAAAATGGCTGGTAAAATATTTTTCTGTACATTTCCAGGGAATGATGATAACATATACCGTAAGACTTCTGTACATTTTGTCCTGAAAAAAAAGAGAAGGTATTCCTGATACATAAATGTCCATTTATAATTGTTTTTACCCTTTAACCCTATCGTCTTTAACACCTTTGCAAACAGAGTAGACCCTGTAGGAGCCATCTAATCTGGGTCTGCTTTGTGTGCTTATGAAATAATATGGGTCTGATGCTACACATTCTGCAGTGCTAAACCTTATTCAAAACATCAGCATAAAATCAGCTTTAAGTAAAATGGAGAGATAAGCCGATAGACCCTAACATATTGTCAACAATGTGATCAAAATACAGTAATTCTGTGTTCATGATGACGAGTATTAAATTCTTACCTGAAGAATATTCATGTAAGAAATAATGACATTATGAATATTAATTAGTTGGATTTATTATAATGGCATAACTATGAACACAAGAATTTATGGAAACTGCAGAAAATGTAGAATCAGATCTATGTTATTCTATGAGCAAAACAGAGCAGACCCTTATCAGACAATTTCTACATAGGTCTACTCTGTTTGCAAACATATAAATATGCTCTCTATCATGTATTGACCCTTTACTTCATAAATACGCCTTTCCATCCTTTTTGCAAAGAGAGTAGACCCAGCTCAGATGGCTCCTGTAGGAGCCATCTGATCAGGGTCTGCTCTGCTTGCTTATGAAATAATATAGACATGATTCTACAGTACCGGTACATGTATCTGCTTTGGCCAACATTCATCTGTCCATGTAAGAAATAATCTAGTTAATACTCATGATGTCATTATTTCCAACATGAATTTTCATAGAGTAAACAGTAAAGGATTAAATTACAAAAGGTATAGGATATTTACGCAGAGTTTTACGAAGAGTTTCCAACTGTTGACATTTATTACTGATTGTCACAAAGTTGAATTGAGCTTTGAGCTCTTTTGCTTTGATGGACTCTGAGCTTTGGTTCTTTTTAACTGTGTGTATTGGGTGGACTGATAAAGCCATTCACCTGTAGCACAGGTAATCCATGCATGTACAGGTGTACTCTGGGCAGATTATACACAGTAGTGGGAGCGGTCAGACGTGCTTTTTAGAAGTTTACTTTGGAGAAAATATTGTAAGTTCCCCTCCCCTTATCCAATAGTTTAGGGCTTTGCATTGTTATTTTTGTCATTCGCGCAGATTGTGAATTTAGTTTAAAGGGACAGTTTGGTTAGTTTCCCCATTTCCTTTATTTTAGGTGGCCTTTGGTAGACTGACATTGTATAACGGGGAAAGGCGTCTGGTCCAGGTTTTGTGTTGAGCCATGCATTTCATAGACTAGTCAATGCAGAATTCTATCGAGAATATGTAACTGTCCATGCTTAAAGCAATGCTTATTCTAGACTCTGCTGGAGAGAGAATGTGTCATAAATGCGACACTGTGAATGCTGAGACCCTTTTCATATTACTCCTAAGATGTTTCTGTACAGCTGATATTTTAATGTGAAGAGATTTTATATTGATATTGCCTTTTATATTGATATTGCCTTTTATAACAGTATTACGTATGTATTAATTTGCGTTCAACATGTGATATGATGCAGACTGTATGGTGGTTATAGTTATCCTACGTGGATGTTAGTAAAACCTGAGTGGTAATGTGCATACCTGTGTGGTCAAGACAGTGACTCATAATTCTGTGTGGGGCATATATTTGTAGTGTCCAGTTAACCTGTGTGGTTAGAGATAGTGACTCATTTTCCTGTGTGGAGTGTAAATTAGCAGAGAATAGTTAACCTGTGTGGTTAGAGACAGAGACTCATTTTCCTGTGTGGAGTGTAATTTAATTAGTTAGCCTGTGTGGTTATAGAGAAACATTACATTAACCTGCGTGGTTAGACAAATAGTTAAAGTTGGACCTGTGTGGTCATTACTTAGTTAGTACAGCTGAACACATGGTTGAGATTTTAAAGGGACACTTATAGTTGTGATATGATATGAGAATTATGTGTTTATATGAATATATCATATAATATATATTATATATGCATATCTTGAATAGTCTTTGAATCTAACTCCATAACAACTAAAGAATTCGGAATCACATAGTCTTCCTCATAAATAGGGGTAAACTTGTGACACTGATTAATATAATGATTCAGCAGTGGTTTGATCCAAGGCTCACATATGCAGTGAAATGAAATCAGTATTAAGGCAAGAGTATCCACTTATGATGAAAATAAAAGAACATAGCTAAATCAATGCCACCGCAATAAACCTCATTATTCTAAATTTTTAAATGAACTAATTAATATTCAAAATGGACAAAGTCAAAGGTTTATTTACCTTACTGACTCCTCTGTAGAACTCTGAAGAGCTCTGGACACCAGTTTGGCAGCTATGAAAGATCTTTCTGTATCTAACAGATTGTCCCTGGGTAAAGATATAATTGTATGGAAACCTGTGACAGATGACAATTGTAAAGAAGTGAAATCTTCGTCCAGTGCCTGTGTATATATCGCCAACACCGGGTCTTTGTATGCTGACAGTAGTGGGTTAGGATCTGTATCAGAAAGTAATTTTACATAATATGGTTTTGTTTTAATAATTTAATGCTATACTGTGGATTCAAGATAACAATTGCAAAAATGTAACCCTTTACCATGTTCAGATGCCTTTGCAAACACAGTAGAACCTGATCAGAAAGCATTCATGGGAGCATCCTGATCAGGATCTGCTGTCTGCTTATCACTATAGTATCAATTAAATTTGATTCTATAGCTTCATCCATCATCAAAAGTTCCTTTTTTATGATGCCATCGTAAAATTCAGCTAATAAATATTCAAACATTCATTATTTCTCTCATAAATATTCATGAGAGAAAGAGTTAAACATTTCCATTAGAGATTAGAATAAGGATATATCATCTCTGTCCGTTCATTTGTATCAGGTTTTTACTTTGCTTTATTAACAGTATGTCAGTCATATCATGATGTCCAGCTAGTTACAGGTGGAGGAAGACAACAGAGGGTTTTCTGTGCAAGGAACAAATTGCATTGTTTCGTGCACAGAACACCCAGGTAGGACCACCAGAGCAAGCAGGGCATTACATTGTACACTTTATTTATATATAATACCAAATACGAATAATACTGTAGGTATAACACTTTCCCTCATATTGATGACTGTTGGCACCTTTGCAGAGCAGATCCAGATCAGGCAGTCCATGTGAGGAGCTCGCTGATCAGGCTCTGATCAATTTTCTTATGGAGTAATTAATATAGATTTGATGATGAAGTTTCTGTCACAACAAAATTTTTTCTTGTAAACATGGAAATCATAACAGTTCAGCCCATGAATATTCATGCAGTAATTTGTTTTTAATTAATATTCATGAAGGAAAGGGAATGATATGGCCAGTATGTATAACTAGATGGAAAAGCAAGGTAAAAACATTAAGACTCACTTTTGTCACTGTATTTGAACTTGGCAGTACAAGCTATAAATCCTGTCAGTACTTGGATAACATTGTACCTGGGAGTTGGCTGAAAACAAACATGAGGGTCATATTGCTTGGTATCACTAACGTGGGTAACATGAACATGAACAAGAAGGTAATTAATATTCATGATGATATTATTTCTTATTGAATATTCATGGAGTTATGGGTCAAGGTAAAGAATATGACTTCTTTTACCTGATGAATGTAAAGAGGTTTTAATGTAATGCGCTACTATACTGAAACGAGGTGTGGTGACGTTAGCGTTTACAATACACTTATCTATGATATACAGTAAAACCTCTCTATAACGACCACTAAATTGTGTTAATTAGTTGGTATTTAGGGCAGGTGGCTGCTTAAAGCAAGGTGAAAGTAAAACAGAACGCTCCAATAGGAGCGTTCTGTTTTACTTTCACCTTACTTTAGCAACCACCTGCCTTTAACCCTTTCCCTGTTCTATGTTTATTTCAACTTTCAATACCTACTGACTATTCATTGAATAAATGTTATAATTAAATATGGAAGGTGGAACATTTTAGCTATTTTAGAAAGTAGAGACACAGATCTTTCAAATTCCACTAGCAAACAGAGCAGACCCTTGGTCTACACTGTTTGCAAATGTGTGAAAATACATTTATTTGAGGGAAAGGGTTAACACAAAATACTTGATGTAATTTAGTGGCCGTTATAGAGAGGTTTTACTGTATAGCCATACAGGCACTTTTTCTTATACCCAGGCTCTAGTAATAATTACCTGAGCATGTTTGCTGTGAGATTCTAGTAGTAGGGGTGTGGTTGTTTTGACAATCTGGCTGCAGGCCGTGTCTGAGCCTTCAGCTGCAGATTGTAATAGACGTCCAGTGGACAACATCAGCATCAGCTCAGGCTGTAACAAGTGGTTTTTACATTCTGGGATAAAGAAAAGAACATCAATAGCTCTGTAGAAATAACGGAAACAGGTAACAGCACACTGTGACAGGCAATAAGAATTCATAATTTTCTACATTGTCTCTGAAAAATATTTCAAATTTTGGCCTAAGCCTTTGTTATAATGAAAGAAAGATACTATTTTTTTTAAAGTAAAAAAGTAGTTTCAGAAAGTGATTCTTTTTTCCAAATGAAGGCCCGATACTGAAAGTTGAAATATGAGTGCTACATCCTTTATAGTAACATAACTCCTTTATTCTATATGCTTTTGATTTTGTAACATGTATATACAGAACTGTTGACCCTTTCCATCTTGAATATTCATGTAAGAAATAATGACATCATTGATATCAATTAGATCATTTTTTATAATGGCATATGAACACGGGACATTTTGGCTCAGACAGAAACATTATACTGTTACAATACCAAACAGAGCAGACCCTGATCAAACAAATCCTACAGGAGCCATCTGATCTTGGTCTACTCTGTTTGCAAAGGCATGGAAAGGCATTTATATGAAGGAAAGGTTAACCCTTTCCTCCATAAATATGCCTTTCTATGCCTCTGTATTAGTCACTTCTTGAAACAATTCAGCTAAACAGAGAACTTGCTCCATAGGAGCAAATGTTCTATTATCACAATGGTCTCAACACTACACAATTCTAACATTTTCCTTTTCCCTAGTAAATGCTCCTTTTTGGTAGATTTAATCAAAGAGGTTGAGCTCAAAAATAGCCTATGAATAAGAGATTTGGGAAATCTGCCAAATACATTTTTTTTATATTTTTCTGCCAAATATTATCTTGCAGGTACTCATGGGGAATAGGGGGTGTGGGGGGGGGGGGTGTCTCTACAGCTCTGTGTGTATAGATACTTATGTAAGAAATTGTTGGGTAATGAGTAATTCCTTATCTCTGTCATATTTATTTCATATAAACGATGATGATAAGACATATGCATTTGCTAAATGTTATAAGCATTCTTACATTGATAGCAACATCATCATAAGCAGATATAAATGCTTGTCTGTTTACCCATTCCAACATAGACTAGTTTCAGACTAAACCATTTTGAATAAATCTATTGAAAAAGAGCATTTACAAGAAAAAAGGAAACTTTAAGAATTGTGTAGTTTTGAAACCAATGTGATAAAAAGATGATTTGCTATGCTCTATTTATAACAATGGTTTCAAAAGAGTGATTTTTACAGAGGCCTCAATATGAGGGAATTGGTTAATGAAGACCTTACTTAGACTGAAAACCTGAACTAGATAAAAGTACACAATTCAAATAAGTCATTAATTACCTATCAGAATTTCTTCAATAAAACCATCAAGACTTCTCCTCCGGTCATTCTGGAAAGAAAAACATACATACTGACACGATAATGTTGTGGTTATTATATGTTTGACAGACCCATGATCCAATCTGTTTCTGCTGATCAAATTGAATAATATTGCTGTATATAACTAGAACTATCACTTAAACTCTATCAGCAGCCTTGATCGCAATTTGCAGACCGACCGACAGACCGCCCAGCTGATTCCAGTACACCCCCTTAAACTTTGTTTGCTGAGGTATAATGAAGACCTTGAGAGATATCGAGTAGCTATTTTTGAAACTGTTTAGATTTATGCATCTTATCTATGCCTCTAAATGTGTCCCTAATTAATAACCCTTTCCTCCATAGGCTATTTTTAGATCCATACACATTGAATAAATATACCGAAAAGGAGCATAAACTCGAGAAAAGGATTGTTTTTTAGAATTTTGTAGTTTGAAACCATTGTGATAAATAGAGCATTTGCTCCTATATGAGCAAATGCTCTATTTTTCACAATGGTATCAACAGGTGACTTTTGCTGAGAAGTCAAAAAGCGTCAATATGAGGGAATGGGTTATTAAAGCTAATTATCCAGATTTGCACTGCTTGTAAAACCATGAAGGTAATGTTCCATGTCATCAACATCATATAAATGGTTAAACCTGTTTTTATATCGAGACTGAATGCCCCATCACAGATGTGCTAACCCTGGTCTAATTTTGACTAATTCTTGTGTGCTAAAAATTAATCTGGTTCATGTTCTAATTATTTTACAAGCGTGTCTAAAGAACAAGAAAAGCATGACAGACAACATGCAAAGAGTCAATAGGAAGAAAACTGGAAACATGAAAATTACTGTGACAAATTAATCAAACCCCACAGACCTGTGTTACTCCAGTAGATAGAGTCTTCACCATGGCTTGGAGAGCAGAAAGGGCTGCTTCTTCCAGAACTGGATCTCCTGACAGAAAAACCTGGAACAGTAATTGTTGGTTCATGTACGTTAGTACAATATTCTCCCTTATTAACACGCTAACTCCAATAAATGCCACATTACTCCTGGAGCTAAACTAATGATCAATAATACAACTAAACCCCGATGTAATAACATTAAATAAAGAATAGGTTTTCAAAATACATGTGGTAGTTTAATGTTAACCCTTTACCTGATGAATATTCATGTGAGAAATGATATCATGAATAGTAATTAGCTGTATCTTTATAATGGCATATGAAAACTAGATATTTTGGCAATGGCAGAAATGAATAGAATCAGATCTACACAATTCCATAAGCAATCTGTGCAGGCCCTGGGCAGACGACTCCTATAGGAGCTGTCTTATCTGGGTCTACTCAATTTGCAAAGGTGTGAAAAAAGAAAAAGCATTTATATGAAGGAAAGGTTTAATCAAACATTACTGTGCTGTCCCAAGATTCAAGACTCACTTACCTCTTTCTTTATACAGTTGAAGAAGGAGCTCTGGAATTCATACAGAGATTCAGCCTCATACGTCTCTAAACATGCAGTCTGTAACAAGAAAACAGAATAAACCATTCATTTGTAGGCAATGGCTATGCTTCACCATTTATCTGATATAGACTCCTGTTCATACCTTTGCAGAGTAAACCCACATCACATGGCTCCTGCAGGAGCCATCTGATCAGGGTCTGCTCTGTTTGCTTATGGAATAATTTGTATCTGATTACATGTCTACAAGTTTATGCTGTGGCCAAAAAAACTCCAATTCATACTATACAAATCCATGTAAGCTCTGTTTGCTTATGAAATAAAATAAGATCTCATTTACAGCTTCTGCCATGGCCAAAATTCCTTTGTTCATATTCCAGAATAAAACGTATTCTAACAATGATTAATATTTATGAAGTTTAGGAGCCGTCTGATCAGGGTCTGCACTGTTTGCTAACTGAATTATATAGATCTATTCCTTTAGTGTCTAAAATGGCTACAATGTTCTACCTTCCATATTTCATTATAACTATACTGTCAATGAATATTCAGTAAGTATTTAAATTTGGAAAAAAATAACGGACAGGGAAAGGGTTAAGAAATAATATTCATTAGCTCAATTTTTATAATATTTTTATTTATATTAGGGCTGTCCCAGTAAATCATGGACTTTTTAATAACTTGTTTAATAACGTTTTCCAAAATTTAAATTTGGCTCACATCTGAACCAATTTGTTTGTAATAGTTTGTAATATTGGTTTTGAAAAACATAACTGTGATTGTAACATAAATTCAACATAAATTAACCGGATGTGTGCATGTGACTCTACAGTATCTGCCATGGCTAAAAATTCTTTTTTTGTATGTTGTTAAAAAAATTCAGCTAATCAATATTCATGATGTCATTATTTCTTATATAAATGGTCTTGGAGTACATGATTAAGTTAACTGTACCAGTGTTTGCAAGGCATCTATCTTGGCACTCTTCAGGTCAGAGGTCAATTTCTCCATCAATAATGGGAGACAATACTGGGCAAACTTTGGTGAGGCAGCCAGGCACCTTCTCAGGCCTAACACAAGATCTTCCTTCTTTATACCACTTGGATCATTTGCTGACTGACAAAACGTAGAAGAGAAAACTTTGTTGAGAACAAAAACAATCATTGTGCAATGATGCAATACATGATTTCATTATAAAGACTAGATCCCTGAAAATGAAAAGAATGACATCTGACAGCAAATGACTGTTTACTTCATGAATACAACGATTCAATAGAACGTTCTTCCTTGGATAAGGCAAGTTTGCAAATACTTTAGTGAATATGCACATTTAGAGTCATTACTTCAGACATAAATCTAATGGTACATTTCATTTAACATTGAGTAAATATCTTTGTACAAGATCATTTAAAATAAAGATTTAATAGCTGCAAATTTCTTCTACAGTTTTAACAAGAAATGTCGACACTACATCAAACCGGGTTTTCCTTCACTATTAACTGGCGATAAGTTCAAAAAGGCATAACTCCCAGAAAAATTGCAGAAGGAAAAATCGCTGACAATATGCACATCTACATATTGTGTCCTTGCCACATACAAGGTTGTATGAAAATCCGATTGGCAACCGTCTGTCCGCTCGCCTGACATACATCACCATTTCAATATAAACCAAATTTTCCATGGAAAACCCGGTTAACAATACCCTTTTTACTGAGATTCAGTCCGTTTTATTATTATCGCACCGTTGAATCTCATCATTCTGATCTCCCGTTTGCTTTGTAGTAAATTTCGTGATTTTTTTTAATCTGCACTCTATAAAAACTATGACTGTTTGGAATCTGATTTCAATCCAATATCATACATGACATCAAGTTCTAAGAGGCATACTTACCCTTGGAGTTTTTTTGCTATGGCAGAAACTGTAGAATATAATCTATATAAATTCATTAGCAAGGGTTACTCCATAAATACGCGTTTCTAAGCCTTTGCTTAACAGAGTAGACCCAGATCAGATGGCTCCTATAGGAGCTGTCTGATCAGAGTCTGCTCTGATTGCTTATGATATAATATCCATATGATTCTACAGTTTCTGCTGAGACCAAACATTCCTGTACTCATGTGCTATTATGACAATTAATCTAATTGATATTCATGATGTCATGTTTTCCTACATGAATATCCAGGGAGTAAAGTGTTAAGGCATCTTGTTTTTTGGTAGGACTCATGTACTCACAGGTGAAAAGTCTACAGGGAAGTAGCATGAGACAACTTCAAACAGCTCCTCCACAAACACTCCTAATGGAAGGTTCTGGGTGATAATCAAGGCACATCCAAAGCCTAATATAAGGTTCCTTGGATCTTTCTCTGAGTCCATGACTTGGATGTATCCATAGACAAAGTCCTGTCCCATTTGTTGCACATCTGAAGCAAAGTGAATATCGGTTAACAAAACACAGGATATAAATATAACCAGGACAACATTCTTCCACAAAGAAAAATTCTGCGAAGCTGAAACTCAAAAGGAGTCTTATTATTTGCGTTTGACCTTTCATATCATGAATATTCATTATACAAGAGATTCAGACTTTATGGAAATAAACTAACCCTTTTCTCTATAGATATACCTTTTTATGCTTTTGCAAACAGAGAAGACCCAGATCATACAGCTCCTATATGAGCAGTCTGAACTGTGGCTGCTCTCTTTGCTTACAATATGATATAAATCTAATTTTACAGTTTTTGTTCATATTGTCATATGTAAAATGTAAATCAATGTTAATGATAATGTCATTGTTTCTAGCCTTTCATTGGTTAACCCTTTCCTTAATACAAACATGCTTTCACGCATTTGCAAACAGAGTAGACCCAGATCAGACGGCTCCTATAGGAGCTGTCTGATCAGGGTCTGCTCTGTTTGCTAATGAAATTTGAAAATCTGTTTCTTTATTTTCTAAAATTGATAAAATTTTCCTACTTCCATATTTCGTTATACATTTGTAACTAGTTTGTCTATGAATATTCAGTAGGTATTGAAATTTGGACTAAATATAGAACAGGGAAAGTTAAGTAAACCTAAAGTCCTTAATTATTGCACATGAAATAAGGGAATTTTGCCATGGCAGACAGTCTAGAATCATATTTCTAAAATCATTTAAGCAGACAGAGCTGACAGACCCTGATCAGACAGGTTCTTACAGTAGTTGTCTGGTATGGGTCTACTCTGTTTTGCAAAAGATAAAATATGATATTTTGGTATGGCCATTAAAGAGAGGAATTACTGTATACTTTATACCGCTGATATGGTCCGTGAGGAAGGTCAGGATGATATTGTACACAGTTCGCCTGTCTCTCTGGGGGAGGGACTGGACATGCACCTCTTTGAAGATGTCCTTGCACACACTCTGTATGAACTCCCCAGACACATGTCTGGACTTGGTCTGGAAATAAATTTACCCTTTACCAGATAAAGATTTATGTAATAAATAATGACATTAGGAATAATAACCCTTTACCGTTTACAATGCGGATGTTAACCCATTACCTCATAGGCTATATTTAGATCCTACCTCTTTAAATAAATCTACCGAAAGGAGCATTAACTAGAGAAAAGGATTTTTTTTTAGAATTTTGTAGTTTGAAACTCCTATAGGATCAAATGCTTTATTTATCACAATGGTTTCACAAAGTGACTTTTACAGAGTCGTCAAAAGTCGTCAATATGAGGGAATGGGTTAAAGTTATGACAATAGCTCATATTTTTTTCTTCGAAAAACAGATAAGTTAAACAGGTTTTTTTCAGAATTTGAAATTATTGTGATAAATAAAGCATTTGCTTCTATGGAGTAAATGCTCTATTTATCACGAGGGTTTTGAAAAGTGACTATTACAGAAGTGTCAAAAGGTGTCAATTTAAGACAATGGGTTAATATGAGTTACTTGAGAGTTACTTACAAGAGCCAGAATTCCATACAGGGCATGGCCTTGCAGTGAGAAGTGATCCTTCAATTTCTCACACAGGTAGGTCAGCAGAAGACTCACTGAAAATAACACACATAGACTGCCTTGAACATGAGAAGTTTCTTCAAGTCTGTACAAGTAGCATACATACACAGGATGTTTTAGTATTGGTAGAAACTGCAGTCATATCTATACTAATTTCATAAGCAAGCAGAGCAAATCCTGATCAGACGGCTCCTGTAGGAGCCATTTGATCCGGGTCTTAGCTCTACTCTGTTTGCAAAGGCTTGAAAAAGTATTTATATGAAGGAAAGAGTTAACCCATTCCATAATAGGCTATTTTTGGATCCAACCTCTTTGAATAAATGTACTAATTTTTAGGAGTTTGTAGTTTGAAACAATTGTGATAAATAGAGCATTTGCTCCTATAGGAGCAAAGGCTCTATTTATCACAATGGTTTCAATAGAGGACTTTTGCAGAGGCGTCAAAAGGCATCAATATGAGGAAATTGGTTAAGCATGCAACTGAATTTCAAAGAAACAAACTTGTATTTTATGTTACCTTGGTTATGGGTTAGGAAGTCAGCAGGCAGGTTATGTAGAACATCTGATATAAGTTGGGTAGCTCGTGCCCTTGTAGTTGTTTCTTTGTTCGTCAAATAGTCACTGAAAACATTTGAAACAAGAATACCATGAAGTCCAAACACTGCTGAAGGGACAAGGGTAAATCTGATCGCCCACGCAGTCTCAACTGTCATGAGTTGAGGCATACAAAACAGTAAAATTTAAACCTTTACCTCATGATTATTCATGCAGGAAATGGTACTGACATAATGAGTTTTACTTTAAAATATGAAGTTCTAAGACTATACTGAAACATGAATAAAGAAATTTTGGCAATGGCAGAAACTGTAGAATCAGATCTACATTATGCCATAAGCAAGCAGAGCAGACCTTGAGTTACTGATCTAGGTTTATTCTGTCTGCAAATGTGTGAAAAGCTGTATCTATCTGGTAAACTTAGGGTTACTTACAGACTCAGAACGAATATATCTAACTAAAGAAAGAAAGACAGATAATTTAACCCTTCTACTCATATAAATGCCTTTCCAAGCCTTTTCAAACAAAGTAGACCCAGTTCAGATGGCTCCTGTAGGAGCCGTCTAATCAGGGTCTGGTCTATTTGCTTATGGTATGATATAAATCTGATTTTACAGTGTCTGCCTGAGCCAAATTGTCCTGTGTTCATATGCCATAATAAAAAAGAATCTAATTATTATTCATAGTGTCATTATTTCTTACATGAATATGCAACAGGGAAAGGGTTAATAAGTTGAGAGTTATAGAGGTAGTAATAAGGACTGACACAATCCTTTATACCATAATCCCACCATTTTATGCCTTTGCAAACAGACGGAGATAAGACAGCTCTTGTAGGATCTGTCTGATCAGAGACTGCTCTTTTGGCTTACTGGTATATGACATACCATAGATTTGATCCGCTACTGCTTGTTATGGCAATATATTTCATTATTTTATGACGCCAACTAGTATCGCAAATGACACACCCATTCTTATATCCAGAATTTTCTTCATCTTGTTATTGAAAAAGAATTTCAAACAATGTAAAACCATTTCTCTACAAGTGATTTAAGGAAAAGTCTTATCTGCAGTAGGATGAGACTACATGTAGAACAAAGATATGTAAGCAGGCAATAATCAGCAAAATGCATAAGATTGCAATTTGTAGATAGTATAAAACCACAGCTGAAACAATACAAAAATAAAGAAATGGCATACCCTAACTGCTCAATGATGTCTGTAATTGTAGCTTTTCCATGCAGCAACTCTGAAAAGAATTTAATAAAAGTGTAACTATTATCTATCTGTCAGAGTTTTCAAAAAGTATTTTGCTTCCTGGCCTAATTTTCAGTAAGTACAATCTTTAACTACATCTAATAAAAAATAAGTTGTGAAATAAAACTATTACTATGTGTAATCACTTGAGTGATGGAGTTGTTCAAACTCTTTCAGGCAACATACTACATGTATATATTGGTAAAAGTGGCTAACCCTTTACTCTATAGATACACCTTTGCTAACAGAGTAGACCCAGAACAGATGACTCTAGTAGGAGCCATCAGATTGGGGTCTTCTCTGTTTGCTTATGGAATTATATAGATCTGACTCTACAGTTTCTGCTATGGCTAAAAATGTCTGTGTTCATAAAAATGTATATACCATTATAAAAAATCAGCAAATTAATATTCATGGTGTCATTTTATAATTTCTTACATGAATATTCATGGAGTAAAGGGTTAAAGCATTGTATACGCTGTACTAATATATATATATCTATTATGCATTTGATTTAAAATTCTCTCAGTGTTCGAAGTGACATGCATGTCACCTGCCAGCAGAAATCAAATATGATGAAAATAGAACGATGCAAAACCCACTTGAGGCAAATTAAACACATTTGCAAACAGAGTAGACCCAGATCAGATGGCTCCTATAGGAGCCGTTTGATCAGGGTCTGCTCTGTTTGCAGAGTTTGATAGACCTGTTTCTTTACTTTCTGAAATGGTTACAACATTGTTCCACCTTTCATTATACAGTGAACCCTCGTTACAACAGAGGCGTTTGTTTCCAGAATTCTTGCTGGTATAACGAGGTTGCCGTTATAACGAGTTTAAATATGAAAGGAACCATATGGCCAGTTTTAAACTAGTATCAACAGGTGAACGCTTAATGCAGAACGCAAGAAGTGCAAAAAGCTCCCTTTGGGAGCTTTTTGGACTTCTTGTGTTCTGCATTAAGCGATCACCTGTCTTATTTGCATTGTACATATTTATTTAGTGGTTGTTTCAAAGACGTAACGCTAATTTTGTTTCAATGCATACTGTCGGTATAATGAGGGTGCCATTGTAACGAATGCAGGTATAATGAGGGTTCACTGTAACTATTTTGTTAATGAATATTCAGGTATTGAAATCTATAATAAATATAGAACAGGGAAAGGGAAAAGAAATAGAATGCAATTAATTGATGAAACACTTCATATTACTTTTGTTGCGAATGAAATGAAAAAATGATGGACTGATGATTAAATTTATTTCTTCAAACATGTCAGAATTATATAATATATATGTAAATGAAAATTTCATTTTGGTAATATTTTGAGTCTTGGACTGTAATACAATAATAACTAAATCTGTCATGCCAGACAGAAAATCAACAAGATGTGTTTGTGAAACACTATATATGCCCCCGAAATGACCTCTGACCCTGAAGGATGACCTTGACCTTGCCAAATATCAAGTCTCTATCTCTACTGGTTCAAAAGTTATGGCCAATGTTAGAGTGCGGTGATTTTACCTATATATTGGACCTCTGGCCTTGAAGGATGACATTGAACTTGATATGCCACCCCTCAAAATGTGCAGCTCCCCTTCACCTTTTTAGAGCTATCCGAGCTCTCACAGACCGTGCTTCCCACTGCAAGAGTCGTCAAAAGCTTCTGACACCATTAAGTAACAGAAGGAAAAGTGCAGCCTGGTGCGGGACTCGAACACGGGACCCCTTGTTTACAGGGCGAGTGCTCTACTAACTGAGCTACCTGGGCTGCTGTACGGAATCAGCACACCAGTATCACTATACACCTCAGACAGAAACTGCAGAATCGGATCTATATTATACCATAAACAAACAAACATAGTAGACTCTGATCAGATTGCTCCTAAATTTAGGTGCCATCTGATCCTGGTCTCCCCAACTTGCAAAGGCGAGAAGAATTGATAGATATGAAGCAAATTTTTAATTGCCATTTCATCGGAAACCCGTCCATTTATTTGTATCTGCAAAAGTTTTGCACTAAAACCTTGAAATGACATGGGACAATGACAGAACGACGATCCCATACCATTTAGTTCATACTTGTACTCTAAATGGTGATATCGAGCTACTTTCGGTTTTAACGATATCCCGGCAGAGTACACAGGCGTTTAAACTAGATTTAGGTTAGGACGTTCCTCAGTACACAACTTATGATTCTTGTTGGGTTGGATTTTCTTCCAAAATACAACAAAATTCTGAAATAAAGACATGCAGTAGTAATAAATGTATGTACCTGACAAGAAAACTTCCAAAGTCAGTTATTTTTTGGTTGCTTTTAATTCGTTTCCTCTTAGTGCTTACAGTAACCAATATACTGCACTTGTGTGTATACACTTGCATCGCATGACAACAACATTGTGGATTGCAGTGAGGATTGCAGTATGGATTTATGAGCATATATAAGGTCAGTTGTTGTTTGAAAATTTATGTATCGTGGATGGACCAGTTTCGGTGCACTTAGCAATCAAACTGATCGCGGTGATCACAAATCTTAAAATTTTATGAAAAAAACTAACATTACCTTTGTAATAG
This sequence comes from Azorinus chamasolen, assembly GCA_963576725.1. Taxonomy (NCBI): domain Eukaryota; kingdom Metazoa; phylum Mollusca; class Bivalvia; order Cardiida; family Solecurtidae; genus Azorinus; species Azorinus chamasolen. The sequence goes on along the minus strand of OY755245.1, from coordinate 56,942,896 downwards.
GTTTTCTAAGTTAAATCTGTATAAATTAATTCCCAAAATATTCCGTATTTATCGCGGTTGAAACCGTTTTAATGACGTAGCCATTTTGTGTTATTTTGTGTTTATCTGCCCTATTTCGGTGCGGCTTTTTTTTTATCCAAATACAGTGTTCAACAAAAGCGTATGACAACATTTGTAAATTAAAAGTAGTAGGTCTGTAACTTATTTTTTAACTTTGAACTGTTAAAACAAAATGAAATGCATATCAAACAAATTATGCATGTTGTAACGAGTTTAAATTATTTTTATAACAAGAACTCATTTATTGTCAATATTCTTACCTTGTGTAAACTCATTTTTTCCCTGGAATTTGTGCATTTTGACTAAAAACACCTCTAGTAAGACTTTTTTCCTGTAAAATATTATTGGATTTAAATCTAGTAGGTATCTCTCCGGCATGAATAAAATTAGGTCTCTATCCTGTATGAATAAACTAAAGTAGGTATCTGCTCTGTAAGGTCTCTCTCCTATGTGAAAAATATAGTGAAGGACATACTTTTGCACATAGCCTGTACTTGAAAAACAATGAGCAGAGACATCGAAGTCCTGTGACTTTGCTGCAGCATATGGCAACAAATGTATATCTCTTCAAAATTGAGAGAAACGTTTTCAGGACAGTATTTTTTGGAACAAAAGTTATCCAAGTGAAAACAGACATAAGAAAAATGCCTGAAAATGCTATGCTTTATCAATTAGAGTAAATAACTCAATTATTTGCAGCACATTTTAGATTTTTCTGACAGCGATGACAAGTATTTGTTTATTTTGTGGATTGCAAAAAGTGATGGCGTAATTCAGCTCTTCTTAAAGAAGATATCGTTTCCCAAGTAAAGTGCACCGAAATAGGGCATGCACCGAAACAGGGCCATCGACGATAATTACCACAAAAGTGCAGATTTACATTGAAAATTAGATCTGACATGACCAGATTGTAAAATAGAAAATTAACGATTTCCAACCCGTATTTGACATTTTGCCATGACACTGTAAGACGGCAACCATCGCAAAAGCAGCATGCTGTCTTGCAGTTCATTGATGAGACTACCATACCATTATGAGGTGCAACGCTTTTTGACAGAAAGAAACTGTTGACAAAACGATGTAACACTGACTGGCATTGTTTTGATTATGAATAAACACGTTTTTTACATGCATTCATAGATTTCGTTTACCACTTGCGACATCTTTTGCTCCAGAATCTTCAAATCCCAATACATAATTTTCGACATAACTCCTTGTAATGGGCGCCGCCATGTTTTCATTATGCAGTGAATGAGGAATAAAAATGTAATAAAACCAAATGTTTTATTATACAAATTTGGAATTCATTGTAAATAAGGCGTATAAGATATCGACTTTTCTATTTTTAACTCTCAAATATTTATAAAGAGACTACCTACTGTGTTTTATGTTCACAATTTTTCGTCGAAAACATTCACTGCGGTACATGACGTCATCAGCAGCCAGGAAAGAACTGTCAATATTTTGACGCTTTTCCCTACCCCTTCAATTTCTAGATATGGGAGGGTGCTTAGGGAGCCACAGACATCACGACCATTCATCCAGAGAGTCATCAGACGTTGCAGGAAGTAAGCATGGCTCATAAATGAAACACACAAAAGTTGGACTATCAGCTGTATCACCAGGAAGCTTCAGAATCTTGTCATTGTCTCTTTTTTGTTTACAGTTGCTTCAGCCCTATTTGTTTCCATAGGAATGTAGGCACACTTCTCTAATTTGGCCGTAGACTTCCATATTTTTACCCTTGATGTGTATATGTGTGTTCAGAGACGTGTTATGCATAAACGTACTCAGTCGCCATGTGAACTGTATTCAGCTACATGTGAACATTCATGCTTGTATAAACTTGTATATGATACTGTGTAAATGGAACATTCTGTAAATTCTTCTCTGCTATGTTGTTGTTATCTCTAAGTATTGTTTGCTTAACTGTTTACTCCATGGATACATGTATTCATGTGGCTAGGGTTTATGGACGTTTCGCTACCCAGCGTTTCACTACCCAGCGTTTCGCTAGTCATTTCGCTACCCTACAGGGAGTCATTTCGCTATCCTGCACTTTCGCCACCAATTAAATTTACTTATTCACACATTTCACTCATATGGACGATAATAGTTTAGCAGATGAAAAGAGATGTGTTTACCATTTTTAACTAGATCAAGCGTAGCAGCATAGGCAAACAGTTTGGATCCGAACGAGACGTCCACACTCCATGTAAATGAGTTAATTCACATATATAAGATAGGTAGCTAAATGTTCAGAATAATGTTCAAGTAAATATATCACAAAACTAATTAGACATGTTCCATGTAACCATAATTATATAAAATGTAAATCTGTATTCAAAATAAACCAAAAATTGTGAATCGTATGATATAGTGATTAATTTAAGTGAATATCTAGATCATCTGTCATATGCAAGCAGCTTGGATCCAGTTGAGATGCTGAGTAATTCGACGTATCATCCGAATCCAAGTTTTTTGACACTCAGTCAACATTTCTAAATAAAACTAAGAGAACATATGAAACTTTATAAATTAAAGAGACGAGAGCATTCGTACACTTCCATAGCCGGTAAATGGTTTAAAGACCTTAGAATAAAAGTGAATAAGTAATGATGTTTTCATGTGATCGTAATGCACTGTACATATCAACGATTCAAAATAGTCTGAACTCTTTAGAAAAACGTATTTTTATATATCATAAATATTAGCAAAAATGCATTTTGCGTTTGTCTTTCTGTGGCGCATAAATTTTCTTCCCACTTGCATTATTATGGACAGTTTTGTACTGGGAATCGAAATGGTACTTAGTTACTAAGTTGTTTGTCAATTTTTTTCAATTGTTGATGAAAGTGTTATTGTTAATAACTTGGCATTAACTTGGCATTAACAACCATGATATGATACAAAAGTTCCATATTTATAGACCTCAGACCTTTATGAATAAGAATGTTTATTACCCAAACCAGGGCCCCAGAAAGGCATATACAAAATTTATAAAAATAATTAATAAACAATAACAAAATTTTAGACTGACAACTTCCATGTTTTCATCATACATACATTAACAATATTGAATACTCAGTGCCTAGGACCATAAGGGGCCACATTAGGTCTCTTGGCCGTTTGACCACTAACCCACCACCTCTGGACAGCCTGGCCTGGCGCATACTGCTGATCCTTAGCAAAGTTACAATTCTCATTAATTGGTCCATTCTCTCAGTACTCAATTCGCTTCATGACTGAGAAGGCATGCTCACATCAGGGGTTTTTCACCTTCTATAACAGAGGCCTGTAAAAGGCCCCTTCCCAATTGAAAATTTCTTTAAAATCATGCAGTTTTCCCAAAAATCCAAACTTACACCAGCTTTTTTGTTTCCCAAATCAGCAATTTTAGCGATAATTCTTCCCAAAATCAGCAGGCTAAAGCCCCTTCCCAATTAAGAGAGAAAAAGCCCTGCACATGATACATTGCTAAGTGGATACAAATTTGTCAAATGAATAACTAGGAGTATATGTTTTTGTATTCATGCCTCCCTATGTCTTCTTGGCTGACTCTCTGATAGATACTCAGTGGATTTCTGCCTCTATAATGATTAGCTCCTCCAATGTAAAGCTTTGTATCTTTCCATTCGTTTTTGGCAGAATCAATATCACAGCCTGCATTTAAAAGTAAGGCTTGAAAATGATCACATAAGATTTGAATGTCTTGATTGCCATACAGAAGTAGTTTTTGCCTCACTCATTGTGCACTCAGCATATGTAGAACTGTTATAACAGGGTTAAGTTGGGTACAGGTGACTGGTTGGAAATCAGTAAGTCCTAGATCATGTGGCTTGGTAGTTCAGTGGTTAGAGTGCTGACATGATGGTAAACCAGAGGCCCTTGGTTTTAGTCCCGGTTTGACCACAATCTTTTCAACAGTTGTTCTGTTACAGTGTGACATCCAATGAAAATGGGAACCATGTACATGCCTATTTTTTTGCGAGTTACCATGTGCTCCTCAGGGGAAAAGGGGAAATAGTGTAATCGCATTGAGTTAAGTCAGGTACAGTTAACTTGTTGGAAATCAATAAGTACTGGATCGTATGGCTTGTTATAGCTCAGTGATTATAGTGCTGGCATGGTAAGCCAGAGGCCCTGGGTTCAAGTCCTAGTCGGTCCATAATCTTTTAATCAGTTGACCTGATATAGTTTGGTGCCCAACGAATATTGGGACCATGTACATATCTGATTTTTTGTGAGTTATGGTGAGAACTTCCTCAGAATAAAGTGGTGTAACCGGGTTGAGTTTAGCCGGGTACAGGTAACTGGTGGGAAATCAATTAATCCCGGATCATGTGACTTGGTAGCTCAGTCGTTAGAGTGCTGGCATAGTAAGCCAGAGTCCCAGGTTTGAGTCCTGGAGGGTCCACAGTCTTTTCACTGTCCTGTTACACTATAACGGGTTTATTTGGTGTCAGAATAGTGTGACTGGGTGTGGTTTAACCATTTACTGGTTGAATATAATACATTGTATATATAAATACCGGTATATATCCAAGAATTCAGTACATCATAAATATTAAATAGAACTTCCATTTATATTAGACCGTACATTTTGGCTTAGGCAAAAAGTGTAGAATCAGATCTATATTATACATTAAGCATACACAGCAGACCTTGATTAGACGTCTCAAACAGGAGCCATCTGATCTGATTCTACTCTGTTTGTAACAGCGTGAAAATGTGTCAACATTCATAATTATATATGGGGGAAAGGGTTTAAATCACAGTGTGTACTGATCTGTGCAGTTTTAACCCTTCACTCCATGAATGTTCATGTCAGAAATAATGGCATTTTGAATATTAATTAGCTAGTTCTTTATGATGGCATCATCAACAAGAGAACATTTACTGTGGCAGAAACTGTAGAAATAGATCATAAGCAAACAGAAAATCTGAGTCCACTCTTTGCAAAAGTGCCTTAACCCATTACCTCATAGGCTATTTTTAGATCTAACCACTTTGAATAAATCTACCGAAAAGAAGCATTAACTAGAAAAAGGACAGTTTTAGAATTTGTAGTTTTGAAACCATTGTGACAATGGTTTCAATATGTGATTTTTACAGAGGCGTAGAAAGGCGTATTTATGGATGAAAGGGTTAAGGCGTCTCTTGGGAGTAAAGGAAGCTGTCTGATCAGGGTTTGCTGTTTCTTTTTGAACTTTTATAAAACAGGTTGTACAGTTTCTGCTACAGTTTAACATTTTGCCTCAAGTATATTCATGCATGACTGCAACCATATTCTAAATCTTGTATTGGAATTATAAAAATGTTTTGCCTTAGCAAACAATATCTTAAGATTCTATAGCACGTGCAAACAGCAGACCCTGATCAATAGGCTCCTGCAGGAGCAGTCAGATATGTATCTACTCTGTTTGCAAAGGAAGAAAGTCTTAGTTTGGTAATTTGATCTGGCAGCAAGCCAAAATAGATAGCTCAATAATTTCAAGTATGTGATGTGTGTTAACACCTTCCACGTTTCATGTTTATTCTTCAACTAATGAATATTCATCCACAGAATCAATGAAATGCAATATGGAAAGGACTTTTCTTCACTATTCTATAAACTACATAGTCAAATCTATAAATTTCCTTAAGCATTTACATAGCAGACCCTGATCAGACGGTACCTATAGGATCCATCTGATCTGGGTGTACTCTGTTTGCAAATGCATGAAAAGGTGTTTATAAATATGAGAGAAACGGTTAAAGGATGCCCCAGCTTGGACCCCATTTCTCAGTGTATTGCATTTGGCTTTTCTGAATGTGTATGTGTGAGTTGGGCTTTATATCCCACTGACAGTATTTCAGTTGTTTGTAGACAATGTGTATATCGAATACAAATTCAGTGGAACCTCTATAGTGATCTTTTACTGTATAAAATTGGAGCCATTTAATGTATTTGGCTGCTTAATGGAGAATAAAAACAATGCAGTAAGCTCATATAGGAGCATAAAAAAGGTAGAACCTGAAATACACTTATGTATTAAATAGTTCTACTCTGTAAAGAAATGAAAAGTAAAGCCCTTGATTCAGAAATCTACTCTTTCATTTTTTGAGCCTCTTGTATTATAAATTTAAAATCTTCAGTTTCCATAGGAAGAAATCAACCACTGAGACCAGAAAAACCAAAATGGAAGAGTGATGTCCCTTTGACTGAAGGACAGTTACGAAGCAAAAGAGATGAATTTTGGGACACTGCTCCAGCGTTTGAAGGCAGAAAAGAGATCTGGGATGCTCTAAAAGCTGCAGCTTATGCCTTAGAGACAGGAGACCATGCTCTAGCACAAGCTATCATAGATGGCGCTAATATTACACTGCCACATGGTAAGGACTCATTACTAAGGAGAACATAAGTTGTTTTTTCCTCAAGTTTTATTAATCTTTTATTCCTTGAATACTCATTAAGAAATAATGAATGAATGAGTATCAAGTAGCTAAATATTTTAATAGCAACATGAACAACAGAAATGTTGACCATTGCAAAAACTGTAGATTTGGGTCTACATGTATATTATACCAAATGCAAACAGAGCCTATAGGAGCAGTCTGATCTGGGTCTACTCTGAAAAGATGTTAAAAGGCTTATCTCCGTATTAAAGGGTTAATGAAGATACAGTTAATATGTATACAGTAGAACCTGTCTTAAGCGGCCATTCATTTATTGTACATAGGAGTTTTAAAAGCATGTTGTTACTTAATGCAGGGCAAAAGTACCGGTACCTGCAGTAAGCTACCATATGCCACACAGACCCATAGTTAAACCTCTTTTTGATGGTCACTTAAGGATGTGGTGGTGTGGCTAACACGCTCAACTACAATACCAGGGGTCCCAGGTTCAACCCCCCTCCGGACCAAGTCCTTCAGACGAGACTATAAATCTCTTAATGTCCGATGTATCAGTGCTTTACACTGGACATCTAAAAGAACCAGAGAAACTCTGTTGATGATAAGAGTAGCGCATCGTGCCCAGGTTTCTCTGTATCCTCTCCCCTTTTTAGTGAGCAGAAATGGACATTAATAAAAAAACAAATACATGTACTGTACATGTACATACAAACTTGCTTAAAATTGAAGTTTTTGTTTTACTTATCTGACAGTACTAAAAAGATGTGGTCAGTATATTTGTGTTTCACCTTTTAGGTTATTAAGTAAATAAATTATGTACTGTATCTACATAGGAAGTATTTACATTTCTATTGTAGTTGTTGCCATTTTCGGATACCTGGTTTTACTCGGTATCAGTAACTACTAGTGCAAGTCAGGTTGTAGGCTTCTTATGATATAAAACTGATATGTAACAGCTGAAGATAAACAAATGAAATTGAGCGTGAGTGAATGGCCGGTCTCATTGTTAAAAAAAATCACATGTTAAAAAAAATCACATACATGTATTGTGATAAGCATATTTGTAGAGTTTAAATTGCACAGGAAATATTAGATCAGAGCTATTCAAATATTTATGTATAAAACTTCAGTCAATGAAAATTCATTAAAGATTCTTGCATTTAACCCTTTCCCTCATATAAACGGGTTTTCACGCATTTGCAAACAGAGTAGACCCAGATCAGACCGCTCTGATCAGGGTCTGCTTTGTTCGCTAACAGCATTTGATAGATCTGTTTCTTTGCTTTATAAATTGTCCACCATGCTACACCTTCCATATTTCTTAATAACTACTTTCTTAATGAATATTCAGTAGGTATTGAAATGTGTAATAAACATAGAACAGGTAATAATAAGGGATAATCACCCATGAGGTAAAGTGTTGAGATTTGTTTTCTGTATTACAGAGGTATTTGTAGTCATAACACATTTACATTATTTGATCTGTTTAAGGAACCCTTATGGACTGCTATGATGAGCTGGGAAACAGATACCAGCTCCCAGTGTATGTTCTTGGTTCCCCTACAAATATTATAGAAGACACAAGTGAAAGTGAAGCTGCACAGGACCAGGAGAACAGTTTACCCGGAGTTGAGATTGTGATAAAATTTAGGTTGTCCTCAACTAATAAAGACATGAAGCTGAAAGTGCGGACTACAGAGAGTGTGCTGAAAATCAAAAAGAAAATTTTTGAACTTGAGAAAGTAGAACCAGCCAGACAACGATGGTTCTATTCTGGAAAAATGCTGAATGATAAAATGAAAATAGAAGATGTTAAAATTCCGAAAGGCAATGTGATACAGGTGATTGTGTCTCCTAGTGAGGAGGAAGTTAGTTGAAGAGGGAGTGCAAGGACAGGACACATGTGGATCTGTAGTTCAGTGTGGTTGTGTGATCAAAACCAAACTTTGTACATCACATAGACACAAGGAGACCAACAAACGACTGGGGCAGTTTGATGCATATCTAAGTAATCCTTTGAAAGTAAATCCATATCCTCATCAGTGCTGTCGATAAGAGGAGAACTGAATGATCTAAGTCTCTAATTTCACAGCCAGATCATTATCTTGGTGGTACTCTTTAGAATTAAGAGGCGATTCAGATGAATACCAACAACATGGCAGAGAAATATTAATAAAAATATCGAGGGCTTGGTGCAAAACTATTCTAACTCTCACACAAAGTGAAGGAGTTAGAATAGTTTTGCACCAAGCCCTCAAAATGTATTACCTAGACAGAGCAACAGATAGATGTGTGTACAGTAAAACCTCTCTATAACGACCACTAAATTACATCAAGTATTTTGTGTTAAAGGCAGGTGGATGCTTAAAGCAAGGTGAAAGTAAAACAGAACGCTCCTATAGGAGCGTTCTGTTTTACTTTCACCTTGCTTTAAGCAACCACCTGCCCAACATACCAACTAATTAACACAATTTAGTGGTCGTTATAGAGAGGTTTTACTGTACTCAGATACTTAAATTGTCATTTCTCCACCAAATCCAATGTATAATGTTGTGACCACTCTTTGGAATTGTCTCATCTCAAAGAGATGATTCTAATGAGTGGTCACAACATATTGTTTGGTGGAGAAATAAAGGAGCTATTCTTGAAATTGTTTTAATTTATGCATCTTATTTGGACCTCTGCTAGATTTCCTAAATACTCCTCTTATCTGCAGCTCTGTATCATGACCACTTCACCCTTTACTTCATAGAGACACCTTTTCATGCCATTGCTAACAGAGTAGATCCAGATCAGATGCCTCCTGTAGATCTGAGCCCTCTGATCAGGGTCATCTCTGTTTGCTTATGAAATAATATCGATCTGATTTTACAGTTTCTGCCATGGCCATAAATTCCTGTGTTCATATGCCATTATTTAGATTAATTTAAATAATATTCTTCATGTGATTATTTGTTATAAATATAAATATTCATGGGGAAAAGTGATAAAACATCAGATTGTACATTTCCCTGTCGAGGTTCTTTGTAAATAATTTGATATTAACCCTTTCCCTCATATAAACGTGTTTTCACACATTTGCAAACAGAGTAGACCCAGATCAGACGGCTCCTAGAGGAGCCGTCTGATCAGGGTCTGCTCTGTTTGCTAATAGAATTTGATAGATATGTTTCTTTGCTTTCTTTAATATCTACAATGTTCCACCTTCCATATTTCTTTATAACTATTTTGTTAATGAATATTCAGTAGGTATTGAAAATTGGAATAAACGTAGAACAGGGAAAGGGTTAATTATAAGAAGATTCGTCAGTCCTTGCTGGTGGATATGAGCTAATGACTGATTTGGATAGATAATTGATCATTGTCTGGGAATGGTAGGCCCTAGTAAACTGCCAGCCTGGTTTAACCCTTTACCCCATGAATGTTCATGTAAGAAATAATGACACCAGAAATATTTATTAGCTAATTTTCTATAATGTGAATAAGATTGTTTGGACTCAGAAGAAACTATATAATAGATCTGTAATATTTCATAAGCAAACAGAGCAAGCTATGATCAGATGGCTCCTACAAGAGCCACCTTATCTGGGTCTATTCTGTTTAAAAAGGCATGAAAAGACTATTCTAAAGTAAAGCGCTAAATGAGGATATTGGAATTTTGTATCATCTTAATTGCAAAGTTGATATTAACCCTTCACTTGCTGAATTTTAAAATACATATCTCCTTCTTTACGCATGCCCTGTTGTATAATTACATATATCGTCACTGTGTACAAGTATTTCGCTGTGCAATCACTGCTGTGGAGTGCACTGGTTGCACAATCAACTTGTAAATAGTGGTGACCCTGATGAGACAGCTCCTGCAGGAGCTGTCTCATCTGGGTCTTCACTATTTACAGGTAAGTATATTGACGTGAATAGCAAGCGAAGGGTTAAAAGCGTTCTCAGACATTCATCAATTTGTTAGGAATTAATGTAACATTTTACTCCATAGAGATGCCTCTGCTACCAGAGTATATCCACATCAGGCAGCTCCTGTTGAAGCCGTCTGCTCAAGGTCTGCTCTGTTTGCTTATGAAATGATATATATATATATATCTGCTTGTACAGTTTCTGCCTTAACCAAACTTTCCTGTGTTCATGCTTTTATTAAAAAAAATCATGCAATTGTTATTCACGATGTCATAATGGAAAAATTTCCTGTACATAAATCAGATAAAGGGTTAAATGTACTCTCATGGATGTGTAAATGTGACAATTTTACAGTAGTAAACTGTTTAGACCCAGATCAGCTAATTGATGGACTGACCTGACTTCTTGTCAGGGTCTACACTCTTTGATACTCATGGGAATTAACCCTTTTAATACCTGATAGAAATGCCTTTTCACCCATTAGCAAAACATTAGATCCAGATCAGATGGCTCCTGAAAGAGCTGCCTGATCAGGGTCTGCTCTGTTTGCTTATGGACATTATATAGTTATGCAATGGCCCACATATCCTGTGTTCATATACCTATATAAGCTAATCAGTATACCATTATCAGCTAATAAATATTCATGATGTCTTGCATGAATATTCATGTGATAAAAGGTTAACATCTTATTTCCCACTAATAATGGAAAACTTAATTGCACTCCATGATTTGTCACATTTCCAATTGTAGCAACTGAGCTTGGTCTTATTTTTTCTCTCTAAAGAATTGTAAATACAAATATATACAAGAATAGCTCCATTATTTCTCTACCAAAACCCATGCTATAACTATTTGTTAGAATCATCTGTCTTGAGACATAGTGGTTGGTGGAGAAATGATGATTTTAGTACTTGAATATGCACCTTAATCTATTGCTCTGAATCTCTATTTCGAGGGCTAGGTGCAAAACTATTGTAACTCCTTCACAAAGTGAAGGAGTTACAATAGTTTTGCACCAAGCCCTCGATTTGCTCTACTAGCCTATGAAATTGCTTGTCATTAACACTTTCCCTCATATGAATGCTGTTTTCACACCTTTGCAAACAGAGCAGTTCCAGATCATTGGATCCTTTAGAACCTGTCTGGTCAGAGGTCTGCTCTGTTTGCTTATGGAATATTCAGTAAGATAGAATTATTAGAAACAACTCCTCAATTTTGCCATGAAAAATCCCTTATGAAGAATACAGATGATAAAAATGTGAATAATAAATATTCATGGTGTCATTATTTCTTACATGAATGTTCAATAGGGAAAGTGTTAAAACCTTCTCATAAACTGTCAAAGGTTCTAAATAACAGGAGTATATAATATAGGAGTGTCTGACAAATGTTTTCTATGTTCTCTCTGATGCGTTAACTGTGTAGTTTTGGTACTCGTTAGTTCGTTAGTTGCCTTTCTGAGACAATTCTGTTGAGTATCATCAAGACAAAGTTTGGCTGAGAAATAAGATAATGAGAGAGAGAAGTACTTATCTTACATTGTACTGGCAGCTCAAGGACAGTGAGGAGAAATTTTAACAAGTACATCATTTCTGTCATCGCAAGCCATTTGTTTTCATGAGGAATGTTATTTTGATCAATAGGATGAAGATGACTGCAGCTGTTTAATGCATGGTGACATACTCTTCTTTCACATGTTACAGTTAAACCCCTCAAATGTGACCACCCGAAAGTGGTATAATTCTGTGTGGTAGAGGCAGGTGGTAGCTTAATGCAGGGCAAAAGTAATGCAGAAAGCTTCTAGCTTTCTGCATTACTTTTGTACTGGATTAAGCAACAACCTGCTTATAAAGACACCCAAGTTTGTTCATTAAATGGTCACATTAGAGGGGTTTTACTAGATTTAAAAGTACAGAAAAAAACATTCTGAACCAGACTAATGTTTGTCTCTAATCCTTTACCGGTTGAATATCCATGTAAGAAATAATGACATCATTAATATTAATTAAGATTAATTTTTATAATGGCATATGAACAAGATTTTATTTGACTCAGGCAGAAACTGTAGAATCAGATCTATATCATACCATCAGCAAACAGAACAGACCCTGATCAGATGGCTCTTTAACCCATTACCTCATAGGCTATTTTTAGATACAACCTCTTTGAATTAATCTACCGAAAAGGAGCATTAATTAGAGAAAATGAACATTATAGAATTTTGTAGTTTGAAACCATTGTGATAAAAAGAGCATTTGCTCCTATAGGAGCAAATGCTCTATTTATCACAATGGTTTCATAAAGTGACTTTTACAGAGTCATCAAAAGTCGTCAATATGAGGGAAAGGGTTAAGGAACCATCTGATCTTGGTCTACTATATTTTCAAAGACATGAAAAGGTGTTTATATGAAGAAAAAGGATAAAACAGATGACAGCTTAATGCTGTGTGAAAGTCATGCATTATGATTTAATAAGTAGCTTCTTGTCTAAATAGATTTGAATGCTTCTTTACCTAAAGTCAGGTTTTCTTTACTTAAATCTGGTTAAGTGGCGTTTTACTGTACTTGTAGTTTCATGTTTTAGGTTGTAGCAATTAGTTATGCTTATCCCCTTCCTTCATATAAATGCCTTAACATGCATTTACAAACAGAGTAGACCCAGATCAGATGGCTCCTATAGGAGTCATTTAATCAGGGTCTGCTCTGTTTGCATATGAAATTATAGTAGTTCTGACTCTACAGTTTCTACAAATACCAAAAAGTTCTGTGTCCAAATTTCATTATAAAAATTCAGCTAATAAATATTCACAACGTAATTATTTCTTACATTGAACAGGTAAAGGATTAAGTATAGAAAGTTACGCAATAATGAAACTATTTAAGGCCTAAGTTAAATACTCTTGCAAGACTCCGCCCAATATGAATATTAATTCATTCAATTCCTGCATTATAATCTTAAGAAATGTATTATCCCATTCTCCCATAGGCTATTTTTAGATCCAACCACTTTGAATAAATCTATCAAATAGGAGCATTAAAAATTTTGTAATTTGAAACCATTGTGATAAATAGAGCATTTGCTCCTATAGGTGATATTTACAGAGGCATAGAAAGGCACATTTATGGAGGAACGGGTTATCCTGGCAGACAGTAGAGAATCTGATCTGTCATATATATAAACAGAGGAGGCCTTGCGTCTACAGGAGCTGTCTGATCTGGGTCTACTCTGTTAAGAAAAATAATGCAAAAACATAAATAAGGTGGTATTATCAAATATAGGGTTAATTCAACTATCTTGCTTCATTTAAAAAAAATCATACATTGGAGTGTGCATGCTGTATTGATAAAAGAAAGTAATCACTATTGTGCATGTACCTTTTTTTTGAAATAATTGAAAATCTGAAAACCAAGAGATAACCTCTGCATTTGAGTGCTGTTATGAAATTTCCAAGCAATGAAAACCAAGATCAGCTGCCATAATGAAAACACAACTTCTTATCACTGTCAGCAATTCATCATAGCATACGCTGACATGCTTGTCAAACAGTGTAGATGTCACACTTTTATTTTGTCAGCTGATCTAGGTCTATAGTGTTTTCAGCATCCTAGGTTGTAAATTCCATAAGTGGTACTCATTTGCAATCAGTCTATCTAGCAATTGTACGAAGGGACCAGTCCGCTTTGCTAACAGCACAAAATGGGATCTTAAACATGCTACTGCTGATAAAATTATTTGCACCTTGTAAACATATTGTATATAGTTGAGAGGTTGGATAAATCTGTATCTCACCAGGATCACAACTTTTTTACACTATGATACTCTTTCTGAATTTTTTATCCATTTTAAGATTTGAATTGGGTCACATTTTGTGGAAGTAGCTGCACAAGTACAGTCTAAGTAAATTGAATGAAATCTGAAAGTGAAGAAGATAAGAGTTTTATTAGAACTTATTTATTCAGCTTGTTGTGCTTTAAAGATTACCTCAGTTACTGAACATTGCAATTATCCAAAGACATGATTTGTAACAGAACCATAGAGAAAGGGCATATTTCAAGTATTAAAATTGTTTTCTTTTCTCCACCAAACCCAATGTTGTGACCATTGGAAGAGAATTTCTAATGAGTGGTCACAACATAACGTTCGGTTGAAAAATAAATGAGCTTTTCTTGAAAACTGTATATAGTAAAACCTGTAAGAGACCACCAACAATAAATCTAATTGTGGGATCTTAAGACAGTGACAGCTTTGTAATGCAGGACAGAATTTAGGCAGAAATCTCCTCTCCCTCTAGGAGCTTTCTGCATTACTTTCATCCTGCTCTTAAACCATTCCCTCATATTGATGACTTTTGACAACTCTGTAAAAGTCACTATGTGAAACCATTGTGATAAATAGAGCATTTGCTCCTATAGGAGCAAATGCTCTGTTTATCACAATGGTTTCAAACTACAAAATTCTAAATTTTTCCTTTTCTCTAGATAATGCTCCTTTTCGGTAGATTTATTCAAAGAGGTTTCTTAAAATAGCCTATGAGGTAATGGGTTATAGACACTCTAGTTTATTCATTGTATGGTTGCTATAAAGAGGTTTTATTGCATCACATCTATGCTTTTTTTCTGGCTGGTTTTACTTATCTTTTGATAGTTTTGCTTTCTTGACTCTTGATAATATGCTATGGATGAATTCCATGACAATCCTTGCATACAGTTTTGATCCAGATTAGATATCTCTTGTAACTCGGGATATTAACCCTTTGAATGTGCGATATGCATGCACTGGCATTTGCTAACAGTCTAGACCCAGGTCAGAGGGCTCCTGTATGAGCCCTCTGATCAGGGTCTGTACTGTTTGTCATGCCAAATCCTCTAGCCAGTTTAACCCTTTCATGCTGAGTTAAGCGCTGATGGACTGTTCCACTCTGAAAATTCAGCATTGTAAGGGATAATTGTTACAAACCCCAAGCAGTTTTGGGGCTATATAGGAATCACTATATATGTTGTCAGACTGTTGGTTTTTCTTGTCCACACTGTTCCTCAGCAATTACTGACAGGGTTTCAAAAATATATCACATGCTCTGACAAGTGCTTGTATGGCGGTATTAATCTGACACAGTCAGTGATAATTTTAGTTTGATACTGTGGTTGGATCTAGAACTTTGAACTGTAATGATGGTTTTGAGAGTTAGATCTACAGATTTGTTTACATGTAATGTATGTCTTGCTCTGTTTATCTAACCCTTTACCTTTTGAATATTCATGGAATAAACAGACTCAATAAATACTTATTAGCTGAATTCTTATAACGACATGTACATATGATATTTTGGTATTGGAAGAAACTAATTTCACACACAAACAGAGCACAGCCTGATCAATTGTCTCCTACAGAAGCAATCTGATTGGGTTCTACTCTGTTTACAAAAGCATGAAAAAGCATTTTGTATGAGGTAAAGGGTTGACAACTACTTGACAGCTAGCTTAATGGCATATATCAGAAAAAATAATTAATTGACAAACACTTATCGGTGGAAAGCAATTACTTTTGATCATTTTAACTAGTTTGGAAAGCAGTACTGTTTTGTTGATGTTCTCTATTATATGTTATTGTATGTGTATCTATATGAAATATTTTCCAACATTAAAGTAAAAATTGGGAGGCTAAATTTTCATTATGCTATAATCAACACATGTTTTACAGTCATGGCAGAAACTAGAATCAAATCTGTATAATTCAATAAGCAAACAGAGTAGATCCTGATCAGATAGCTCCTACAGGAGCTCTCTGGTCTGGGTCTGGTCAGATTGCAAAGTCATTAAAAAGTATCTCTATTAAGTAAAGTGTTAAAATGGGAAAGCTCTTTCCATCAAAGAAACTTCCTGTACAACTATCTAACTGGCCTATTCAAAACATGCACACAGATGCCTAATAAATTTACTCCACATCAAATTGATAGCTGTGGTAAGATGATAAGAGCTTGAAAGAGATTTGAAAAGTGATTGTAATTGATATTTTCATTGATTATATAAATTTGTTATGTTAGTATTCACATATTTCCATAGCTGTTTGTGATGTGTTCTTTATAACTTCCTTTGAAGTACAGAGGTACATCTTGTGAATGGCCTTTTAAATATTTAAAGTTCACTGGATGTACATGTATGTTTAATACATTTTCAGTGTGTGATCTTCTATAGGTTTTTCCTTCATCAGCTACCAGTTATATACCATGGTTAACCCTTTAAACCCTATAATACCCATTCCTCCACATTTGCAAACGGAGCAGACCCAGATCTGATGGCTCCTGTAGAAGCCATCTGATCGGGGTCTGCTCTGTTTGCTTTTGATATGATATAGATATGATTCTACAATTTCTGTGATGACCAAACATTCCTGTGTCCATGTGCTATTATAATCAATAATCCAATTCATATACACAAGGTCATTATTTCTTACATGAATATTCATGGAGAAAAGGGTTAACCTGTACTATATGCTACATCATTGCCACAAGCCGTAATGTCATGTGATTTTCAGTCAATGAAAGCCATCGATAAATGGCATATTTCAAATACCAAATTGTCATTTCTCTAATAGACTCTTATGTTTACACCATTCTATACAATCATATAGAAAGATAGTTCTAAAAAGTTGTCTCAACATAATACAGTTTAGTGGAGAAATAAAGGGGGTATTCTTAAACCCTTTCCTCCATGAGTATTCATTTCAGAAATAATGAGATTGTGAATATTAAATTACTTAATGTTTTTTATAGTGGCATATGAATAAGGAATTGTTTTGGCCCTGACATAATCTGTAGAATCAGATCTATATTATGCCATTAGCAATCAGAGCAGATCCTGATCAGATGGCTCCTACAGGAGCCATCTGATCTTGGTCTACTCTGCTGGTTTATGAAATTGGAATGTTGTAAAAGGTATATTTATGGAGTACATGGTAAAATAATGGATAATTTACACATCTTAATCTTGTTTCTTTCAGTGTGTCTAGTTTTCCTATGGCACTGATCAGACATTGTTAGCCATAGCTGATTTTTGGGGAAAATTTTCTCCCGAATCTTTCTTTATTACACATCCAATTACATGTATACTATTTACATAAACCTGTAGCCATGGGTCTTTCTTTGACTTTGAAGTGTTGAAACGTTGTGTTTTTTAAATACATGTATTTGGATACTTAAATGGTTGTAAGACAAGTTACACCAATTTTGGTAAACATTGTTATTGTGTACTGTTTACAGTTGATACAAACATTAACAAGTGAATAGTATTTTAAATGTGCTATGGATAAATAGTTTTAATTTTACCCTTTATTCCATAGAGACACCTCTTGGCACCTTTACGAACAGAGTAGACCCAGATCAGGAGCCATCTGATTAGGGTCTGCTCTGTTTGGTTATTAGCTCACCTGAGCCAAAGGCTCAGGTGAGTTATTGTGACCGCGATCCGTCCGGTGTCCGGCGTCCGGCGTCCGTCGTCCGTCCACATTTTCAAACGACATCTCCTCTGAAACTACTGGCCTGATTTTAACCAAATTTTGTCAGAAGCATCAGCGGTTAGGGGGAACGAAATATTGTTCACATTATGACCCCCGTCTTGTAGCATGATCTTATGGTCCTCTACAAAGATTGTTCAAATTATGACCCCCAGGCCAAAAATGGCCCCGCCCAAGGGCTTATCAGTTTTTCATAGGAAAATCTTTAAAAATCTTCTCTGAAACTGTAAGGCCTAGACCTTTGATATTTGGTATGTAGCATGATCTAATGGTCCTCTACAAAGATTGTTCAAATTATGACCCCCGGGCCAAAAATGACCCCGCCCAAGGGCTTATCAGTTTTTCATAGGAAAATCTTTAAAAATCTTCTTCTCTGAACTGTAAGGCCTAGACTTTTGATATTTGGTATGTAGCATGATCTTATGGTCCTCTACAAAGATTGTTCAAATTATGACCCCCGGGCCAAAAATGGCCCCGCCCAAGGGCTTATCAGTTTTTCATAGGAAAATCTTTAAAAATCTTCTCCTCTGAAACTGTAAGGCCTAGACCTTTGATATTTGGTATGTAGCATGATCTAATGGTCCTCTACAAAGATTGTTCAAATTATGACCCCCCAGGCCAAAAATGGCCCCGCCCAAGGGCTTATCAGTTTTTCATAGGAAAATCTTTAAAAAAATTCTCCTCTGAAACTGTAAGGCCTAGACCTTTGATATTTGGCATGTAGCATGGTCTAATGGTCCTCTACAAAGATTGTTCAAATTATGACCCTGGACCGAAAATGGCCCCGCCCAAGGGCTTATCAGTTTTTCATAGGAAAATCTTTAAAAATCTTTTTGTCTGAAACTGTTAGGCCTATACCTTTGATATTTGGAATGTAGCATTATGTAATGGTTCTCTACAAAGATTGTTCAAATTATGACCCCTGGGCCAAAAATGGCCCGCCCAAGGGCTTATCAGTTTTTCATAGGAAAATCTTTAAAAATCTTCTGAAACTGTAAGGCCTAGACCTTTGATGTTTGGTATGTAACATGATCTAATGGTCCTCTACAAATATTTAGCTTGGCTTGTGGTCCTCTGCCAAGAATGTTCAACTTTCAACCCTGGCCTCTGGGCAAAACTTGGCCCTGCCTTGGGGCTTATCAGTTTTTCATGGGAAAAATATGAAATATTATTTTTCTCTGAAACCATTAGGCTTAGACCTTTAATTAATGGCATGCTGCTTTGCCTTGTGGTTTTCTACCAATGTTGTACAAATAATGACTTCTTGGTCAAAAATGGCCAGGCCCCTTGGGTTATCTCAGGTGAGCGCTTCAGGGCCTCATGGCCCTCTTGTAATTAGTATATGTGTAGATTTGATTCTACATTGTGTGCCTTGGTTAACCCTTTCCCTGTTTTATGTTTATTTCAAAGTTCAATACCTACTGAATATTCATGGACAAAATAGTTATAATTAAATATGGAAGGTGGTACATTGTAGCCATTTTAGAAAGTAAAGAAACAGATCTTTAAAATTCCACAAGCAAACAGAGCAGACCCTGATCAGACGGCTCCTCTAGGAGCCGTCTGATCTGGGTCTACTCTGTTTGCAAATACGTGAAAATGCGTTTATATGAGGGAAAGGGTTAATTGTTCCCATGTTCATGATGCCATTATAAAACTTTAGCTACGAAATATTTGTTCATATTATTTCTTTAAAAATGAATTTTTATGGAGTAAAGGGTTAAGCCAAGATGTGCATAACCTACATGTTTTACAAACATCTTTCGTTCTTTTGAAAGTGTTCTTTTTGCTATTTGGAACCTGTGTATAGGAATCACTTTGTCATATTCACCTTGTCACATTCACCTCCATCATAACCCCTATGAATATCCCAAATAAAAAAATCTATTTCACCCTTTTTCCTACCAATCATGATCTAATTTGCATTAGCAAAGAGCTTAGATCAAGATGAGGCACTGAGTTTTTTGACATCCCATCAGGATCCAATCTGTTTGACATGTCATTTTCTCAAAAGCTGAATGAATCAGAAATTGCAAAAGATCAAAGTTTAACCCGATGTTATTTTTACGACAGAGTAAGGATAAGAATGTCTTCCCTTTGGGCAACCTATTTTAACTACACTGTGGATGAGTTTAGGATAGTACTTTGAGTCTCATTGGAAACCAAACTTTCTGACACTCTTGTTGGTCTTGAGGAGAAATTGTAGTAAGTACTACCATAAAAAGGGGAAGAATATAATGATTAGATTGTAACTGCTTAACCCATTACCTCATAGGCTATTTTTAGATACAACCTCTTTGAATAAATCTACCGAAAAGGAGCATTAACTAGAGGAAAGGAAAATTTTTGAATTTTGTAGTTTGAAACCATGGTGATAAATAGAGCATTTGCTCCTATATGGTTTCACAAAGTGACTTTTACAGAGTTGTCAAAAGTCATCAGTAGAGGGAATGGGTTAAAATTTGACAAAATGGCCATGTTTTTTTACATGTCCTCAGTTTGTTTAGTTCTTTGAAACAAGTTTATAAATGTACTCGTATCATCTCAAGGGTCATAGTATTGATAATCCTTTGCCTTATTCAAATACTCATGTAAGAAATAATGACATCATGAATACTTTTTGTGATGGCATAAGAATACAGAAATTTTGGCCGTGACAGAAACTGAAGAATTATTCCATAAGCAAACAGGTTAACAACCAGGATTTTAGGATGCATAGATCTAAATCTCACCCAATGACATTGTTTGCATTTTTGTGTTGCTTGCCTAGCAATGAAAATACATGAGGCTTATTTTGATTGTTTCTATAACATTTCATATCCATTTGTTACTTCAGACTTACGGTACTTAGATATTATAAAAAGGTGTATAAGTGCCTTTTCAGGATGGACCCAAATCAGAGAGCTCCTGTAAGGGTCATCTGGTCAGGTTCTACTCTATTTGCTTATGAAATTATATTCATGATGTCATTTTTTTCTTGCATAAATATTCAACAGGGAAATGGATGACCCTTTCCTTCATATATACACATTTTCATGCATTTGCAAACAGAGTATACCCTGACCAGACGGCTCCTACAGGAGCCATCTGATCAGGGTCTGCTCTGTTTTCTAATGGAATTTGAAAGATGTTTTACTTTTTGAAATGGCTACAATATTCCATTTTCCATATTTCATTTCATTATAAGTATTTGTCCATGAATACTCAGTAGAAATTGAAATTTGAAATTAACACAAAACAGGGAAAGGATTATTGGACAAATGTCACTTGACAGTGAAATATCTGCCATGCATGCAGCACAAGCATTCCTAGGGATACTATTCTAGTTGATATCGTGTATCGTATTTACCATAAATGTTTGGACTCTCAGTCTGCACACAGATTTATAATCACTGAATGAATCAATTCAGCCCCATTTTGATCATTATACCCCCCGCAAACTTGTTTTAACCCTTTCCTCTATAAATACTCCTTTCTATGCCTCTGTAATAACCACTTCTTGAAACCATTGTGATAAATAGAGCATTTGCTCCTATAGGAGCAAATGCTCTATTTATCACAATGGTTTCAATCTACAAAATTCTTAAATTTTACTTTTCTCTAGTAAATGCTCCTTTTGGGTAGATTCATTCAAAGAGGTTGGGTTAAAAAATAGCCTATGGAGGAAAGGGTTAAATGAAACCAATGGAGTAGCAAATCGTGTAGATCAATGTGCTCCTTCAGGAACAGTTTGATCTGGGTCTGCACCATTTACCCAAGTATGTCCATCTGAATATTTAAGATACCTAGAGTTGGCCAATTTTCTTCGTACCATTACTTGTGCAAAGTTTTCAGAAAACTACATTCCTGTTATGCATGTAATGTAAGGGTGTAAACGGTATCATGTTGCAGACTTTCTGCAAGATTATGATGCTGATACTTGTTATTGAACGGACAAGGGCTTTCAGTATGAAGCGAAACTTGTAAACAAAGATCATGGAAGGGAAATCGAACTGAGCTCTTTGCTAACACTCATCTATTACTGGCTAATTGTTATATGTATGTACAAAATCTTTACTTGTAAGTATTCATGATGTCCTTATAAAACTCAGATAACTTTATTCTAAATTTATTAGCATGATGGTAAACTTTCTGTTTTGGGGCTATGACATGTTTTTCTTCCTCCTTCTATTCAACAATTCAAACAGTAAATATAATTAGTTTTACATATTTTGTCACTATCATTGCATGATCAAATCATATATAACCAACATTTTGCATATAAGTACTGCAGTATTCAACTCCTTTGATAGGGGAAGCAACTTCAATGGAGTCAAATCGTAATGGGGCTCATTTTAAAATGATGTGAATCTTGATCTAAAGGCAACTGTTTTTGCAAGAAGCAAAAAGTTTAAATGCCTTCTGCATCAATCATCAAAGTATCATTGTATAATGTATTTCATACTTTGCTTACATATATATAATATGCTTTAACTCTTGCTGCCAATGTCACATCTGTGATTATCTGTAACTTGGTTCCTGATTATCTGTAACTCAGTACCTGATTACCTGTAACTCGGTACATGATTACCTGTAACTCGGTACCTGATTATCTGTAACTTGGTTCCTGATTACCTGTAACTCGGTACCTGATTACCTGTAACTTGGTACCTGATTACCTGTAACTCGGTACCTGATTACCTGTAACTCAGTTCCTGATTATCTGTAACTCAGTACCTGATTACCTGTAACTTGGTAACTGATTACCTGTAACTTGGTACCTGATTACCTGTAACTCAGTACCTGATTACCTGTAACTGGGTACCTGATAACTTGTAACTCGGTACCTGATTACCTGTAACTCGGTACCTGATAATCTGTGACTCGGTTCCTGATTACCTGTAACTCGGTTCCTGATTACCTGTACATGTACTTTGTACCTGTAACAGATGATTTGCAGATGACAAAATTTGGCAGTGAAAGAGCTAATATTTCACACCAGTCTTGTATTGTGCAAGCAAGAATTTCCTTATCATGCTATGTACGACCTGATTGTTATTTTCAAACAGCTTCGATCCAGATAAGATGCCGAATAATTCTGCATCTCATCAGGATCCAAGATGAATGATATTATTCAAGAATTTCTAAAAAAAACTTGCATGCATCTGAAGCAGTATTTGAGCAAACATGATTATTACAGCAAGATGTCGGTGATGTTTGAAGAAATATGTACGAGTGTTGTATGTATATATATATAGAGAGAAATTGTTTGTTTGGAGTGCTATTGCTTTGAATGTTTTTGTAAATGTTTGTATGTCTGAGACCTTGTAGATTGTCTTTTATTTTTTATGTGCAATATGTTCAAACATGAAAATAAATATCTATTACTGTACTTTAGTTTCATTTATGACCAGCACATTCTCCTAACAGATAATTATATCTCCAAAAGCAAGTGGGGGGACATATTTTGTTTACTCTGTTTCTTCTTCTTATGCCCCCACAAAGTGGTGGCATATAGGGTTGGTTTTGTCCGTCCGTGCGCATATCTAGAAGAATTTGTCCGGGCTCTTTCTTAGAAAGCATCGAATTCTGTCCAATCCACACCAAACTTTACACACATGTTTGTGGCCATTATATCTTTGTCAAGTTTGATAGCCATGTAAATCTCTTCCGTCGTATAGGAGTTGCGGCCCTTTATTTGCAAAAATGACTTTAAGAATATCTTGTCCGGACTCTTTCTTGGAAAGTATTTGTCCATTCCTCACCAAACTTTACATACATCTTTGTGGCCATTATATCCTGGTCAAGTTCGATAGCCATGTAAATTACTTCAGTTGTTTTGAAGTTGCGGCCATTTATTTGCAAAAATGACTTTAAAAATATCTTGTCCGGACTCTTTCTTGGAAAGTATTTGTCCAATTCTGACCAAATTTTACACACATGTCTGTTGCCATTATATCAGATTTGATAGCCATGTAAAACACTTATTTGAAAAAAAAACCTTTAAAAATATGATTAAATATCTTGTCCGGACTCTTTCTTGGAAAGTATTTGTCCAATCCACACCAAACTTTACACACGTTTGTGGCCATTGTATCTTGGTCAAAATTAATAGCCATGTAAATCACTTTAGTCATTTATATAGCGCTCTTTTCACACAGGATATGTGCGTTCAAAAGTGCTTAATTGAACATAGGGGTCTCAAAAAGCAGGTGGCTGCTGAATTCATGGCAAAAGGAATGCAAAAAGGTCCTATATGACCTTTCTGCATTACTTTTGACCTGCTTTAAACTACCACCTGCCTCAGACTCATAATTTGACCTCTTTTTGACGACCACTTAAGACAGGTTCTACTGTATGTCAATTTGACTTAATTTTTAGCTCACCAGAGCACAAAGTGCTCAGGTTGAGCTTTTGTGATCACCTGATGTCCGTCGTTTGTTGTTAACAATTTGAACCTTTAAAAATCTTCTTCTCTGAATCTACAGGGTTCTCAGCTTCCATCTTTGGCTCATAGCATCACCCATATGTCCTGTACAAAAGTTATATAAATCATGCCCCTGGGGTCAAAATTGTCCCCGCCCCAGGGGTGGCCAGTTTTCATTAGAAACATAGTGAAAACTTTGAAAATATTCTCCTCTGAAACCGGAAGGTTCTCAACTTTCATATTTGGCACATAGCATCATGTTCAGGTCCTCTACAAGTTATATAAAATATGCCCCTGGGGTCAAAACTGGCCCCACTCCCGGGGTAGCCAGTTTTCTGTAGCAGACTGCTGTTTAAACAGCTTTGTTTATACCCTTTGCTGGTCAGTGAGAGTATCATGACCAGTGGCTATTTTTAGCAAATATGTATTGCTGGAGTGTATCATATTACTCATTTGGACTCAGTTGGCCAACATGTAGTAGGTTTTTGACTAGTTTTATATAGAAACATAGTGAAAACTGAAAATCTCCTCTGATTGCTGGTGAGCGATATCAGGGCTATCATGGTCCTCTTGTTTTAGACTGGCCTAATAAGAATGTAGATTCTGAAGACACTACTCTTTCAGAAGCAGTTTGATCTGGGTGTTCACTATTTGCCAAAGTTTGCCTCCTGAATGCTAAGAGTAATTAGGTTTAAGCTCCATGTTGTAACAAACTTATGGTTTGTATGAAACGATGAAAATAAACATAGGCTGTTTCTTCAGAGAAGAACTATACATGTACATGTACTGGTACATCTTCTGTTTGTTACCGAATTTATTTTGAAAGACTGCCATTTGTTGAAGAGTGAAAAAACTGCTGTCTCCATTAAGATGCTGTGATTGATTTTGGTTTACAGTGCTTGCAAAAGTCAGACTGACCGTGTGGACAATCTATTCGAACAACAATCCACATTCTATTACGGCAACAGATAAACAAGTAGTCTCCCTTTTCTTTTGTTTTATTTTTACTGCTTTTTTGCCTGATATTTGAAACATAAGTAATGACATACATATATTGCAAAAGTATAAATGAAATCATTTTTTCCTTAACTCTTATCATTGTATATGCAAATTCCTGTTGTCCACTGCAAACAGTTTGGATCCAGCAGATCAGTAACTTTGCTTCTCATCTGGATCATATTAACTAATACGCTGATCATATTTTGCTGATCTACTTTGAGAGGTATTGTGTTTACGTCTTTTGTCAACAAGACTTTGCTCAACAAGCTAAAAATTAACCCTTGATTCTATGAATATTTATGCAAGAAAATATGACATCATTTTAATTTTTATAATGACACACGAACAAAGGATGTTTGGTCATGGCAGAAACTATAACTATATCATAGTATAAGCAAAAGGAGCAGACCCTGATCAGATAGTCCCTATTGGAGCCATCTGATCTGGGTCTACTCTGTTTGCAAAGGCATTAAATGGGATATTTATGGATGAATGGTTAAAGACAGATAAACATCATGTGTTCTCATTAAACATTTCCATGATTGTTTATCCCTATACCTGATAAAGAGATACAATGTATATTTACACATTTTGCAAACAGAGTAGATCACAAATAAAATCAGGGATTGTCCCATTTCTTGTGGAATAACATAGATTTAATTCTACAGTTTCTGTCAAATTCCCTTGTTTACATACCATTATGAAACTTTTAATTTGAATAGCTAATTAACAATTCATTAAGCCATCGTTTTAACATAAATATTCATTAGATAAGGGTTAAATGACATGTATAAATACAACATGTAGGCAATTCTCATATATAGACTATAGTTTTTAACGCTACCACTAAAACAATAAACATGTGTTTTTTAACCCTTTACTCTATGAATATTCACGTCATGACAATGAATATTAAAATGTGTTTTGTAATAACACAATAATCAGACCTTTATTATTTTATGTAAGCAAATACAGCAGACCCAGATAAGATGGTTGCTAAAGGAGCTGTCTGACCTGGATCTACTCTGTTTGAAAAGGTTTTAAATGGCATACTTCTGGAGTAAAGTTTTAGCAGGTGAGTGCTTATCCTTTTACCTTATGAATATTCATGTAAAAAATAGTTACATCATGAATATTTATTAGCTGAATTTTCATAATGATATATGAACACAAAATTATTTAGCTTTGGCAGAAACTTCAGAATCAGACATAATTCAATAATAAAAAACAGCAGATCCCAATCAAATGTGTGTCTACTCCATTTGCAAAGGCATGCAAATGTATCTCTATAAGGGAAAGGATTAATGCAAAAGCATGTAAAAAAACTACGGCAAATAATTGCTTTACTTCATTTAACCCTTTCCTGCATAGGCTATTTTTAGACCCAACCTCTTTAAACGAATCTACCCAAAAGGAGCATTTACTAGGGAAAAGTAAACTTTTTAGAATTTTGTAGTTTGAAACCATTGTGATAGAGCAAATGCTCTATTTATCACAATGGTTTCAAGAAATGGTTATTACAGAGACGTAGAAAGGCATATTTATGGAGGAAATGGTTAAGAAATGAACACTTTATTGATATTAATATAGTAATTAAAACGTATTTGTTGTCATGATATATGTTCAATATGCAATCAATATACCATAAATGAATGCATACTGTACATAAGATATATCATTTTACCCTATACAACAAATATGATACCATATATAATATACACTTGCGATATTAGATACAGTTACATTTGAAATCTAAATATTCTATCCTGACGTAAGTTTGGGATTTCATAACAATCGGATATGGCAGAGTTCCTCTACCTTGTATTGATATTTATTTCTGTTTTTCTTTCTAAAAGTTCCAACCTTTGATACAAGCACCTTACTTGTATACTTTAATCATTTAAAGCAATGGGTTGTCAACCCAAAATATGTCAGCACATTGCTGAAAAATAAAACCGGTACCCCAGGATTAAGTGTGAATGCCCATGTGTACCATATTAAGCAAACAGAGCAGACCCTGATCAGATGGCTCCTACAGGAGCCGTCTGATCTGGGTCTACTCTGTTTGCAAAGGCATATAAAGGCATATTTATCAAGTAAAGGATTAAGCAGGCTATTACTGCCTCAAATACATGTAGCAGCATTAAGTAGTAGTATTGACTGAAACAAAAATGTATTCTAAAACTACCCGATGTTACTATGGTAACTTCCACTTCATTCAAGATTTTGAGACATTACTGAGGATCAAACAGCTTGGTCCTGTTGAGATTAGAGTTATTCAGCATTTCATCTGAATCCAGGGTCCATGCTTATAAAGCTTTTAGTTGAGTCTGAGTTTCGTTCTCAAGCTTTTGATTGGTCAGATTTGAGTTCTCAAGCTTTTGATTGGTCAGATTTGAGCCAGAGGCTCAAATCTGACCAATCAAAAGCTTGAGAACGTACTCAGACTCAACTAAAAGTTTTATAAGCAGGGACCCAGGCTGTTTGCACATGCCAGCCAGGTCGGATTTAGCATGATAATGTGTAACAGGAGATATAACACGATAACAACATATGTACATGTACAGTTTAAGCCAAACTCACAATAAAATCAGCTCTTACACATTTGCAAATAAGACCAAAATTAACCACAACAATAAAATGCAGAGCTAGCTTAGGTTCTGACATGTTTTAAGCATTAGTGTATATAACACTTTGTTATACAACACATCATCTGGATCTAAACTGCTTGCAGACTTTCTATTAATTCACCACTAGTGTTCAAAGATGTAAAATACTAATTCCCAGCGTTCACCATGACTTAATGAAACAGTATAAAGTGGTTGATGATCCGAGTCTAAACTATGAAATGGTTCTACAGTTTTGCAAACAGGAGGTACACACACTATTCTGAGTTGAATGATACAGACAGAGGGAGCGAAGTAGATAAAGGTGCATATTCAAATACTAATATCATAAAAAAATTTATCAAACCTTATAAAGAGTGGTCACAACATTGAGTTTGGTGGAGTAAATAAAGGAGCTAATTTTTACCTCTGAGTAGGGGTCTAATCTTTTGTAACTAGAAATATCAATGAATGTTATTAATACCACAACAAAAGAACTTGTAAAAGTATTTGATATTTTGAATTGTCAAGGGACCAACACATCATCATATAGTTTTGTTGAAATCCTGTCAGTAGTTGCTAAGAAATAGCATGGACAAAAATACCCAAAAGGCATATTGACTAATATATACGCTCCAACGCTAAACTTATGGGGGTGTAACAACAAGGATGAAAAATTATGAAATCCCTTACAACCAGTTTGGATCCAGATCACTCCCCGGGTAATTGAGCACCCAATCAGGATTCAAACTATCGGACAGTTTTTGAAAGAAATGAAATAAAAAAGTGTACATGTACTATGAAAAAAAGGAGTAGTATATTTTGAAATTGCTTATAAAAACATTATGCACCATGCTCTCAATATAGCAGTACTGTAACAGCAAAGGTGGGTTGCAACGTGTTATTCAAAATTTTGCATTGGCTTTAAAAATCAAAAGTTCTGTACCACACTAGAGCTACTTCCAATATCATCAATACAATCTAACATTAAAATAGCATGAAACTAAATGCCATAAAAATAAACTGGCAGTGCTCACTCTGAATTACAGTAGAACCTGTCTTAAGTGGTCATCAAAGAGATCTAATTATGGATCTGTAAGGCAGGTGGTAGTTTATGCAGGTCAAAAATGATGCTGTAAGCTCCTATAGGAGCTTTCTGCATTACTTTTGCCCTGCATTAAGCAACCACCTGCTTTTTAAGACTCCTGTGTACAATAGATGAATGGCTGCTAAAGACAGATTCCACAGTTTTGTACCAATTTAGGTTTAGTATACCTTTACTTGATGAACCCATCTGTGTATGCCTTAGCAAACAGAGTAGACCCAGATCAGACAGCCCTTCTTGGAGCTGTCTGATCAGGGTCTGCTGTTTCATTCCAGTCTTCTGCATTAATATTCATCATGTAAAGGGTTAAGTCTTTGCTTTTTAGATACACCTTTCAATTTCTTTGCAAACAGAGTAGACCAAGATCAGATGGCTCCTGTTGGAGGCATCTGATCAGGGTCTTGTCTGTTTGCATATCAAATTAAATAGATCTGACTCAACAGTTTCTATGAGGATAAGACATATTCCCTTGCCATTATCAAAACTATGTTAATCAAGATCCATGATGTTGTATTTCTTACACGAATATTCATTAAGTAGAAGGGTCACCACCTCTCTTCATCTTAATTTGGCAAAACTCCTATCTCCAAAGACACTACAGTGACTACACGCCAACAATCTTATCATAAGCCATGTCAGTTAACACATTCCCTCCCATACTACTTTTAGACCCAACCTCTTTGAATAAATCTACTGACACAGAGCATTTACTTGGGGAAAAGGAAAACTTGAGAATTGTGTAGTTTTGAAACCAATGTCATAAAAAGAGTATTTGCTCCTATGAATCAAATGCTCTATTTATCACAATGGTGTCAAAAAGTGACCTTTATAGAGGCGTCAAAAAGGTGTCAGTGGGAGGGAATGTGTTGAACATCTGAGCTGGATTCAGCCTATTTTCACATGTCAATAAAATCTGTCATGTTATTACCCAGCTATTAATACATGTCTTCTGTGTATTCAGTCATTGGTTGCATTCCTCTGTCCAGCAGTGATTTCTTCTTTCTTTCCTCTTCCTGTTGTTTGATTATTTGTTCTTCTCTTTGCATTTCTAAAATTTCATCTATGGGTACCTCTTCTAAAGCCTTGTTCTTTTCATTTTCCAAATCCTGAGAAAAAATACAATTCAGCTGTTCAATGACAAAACATGTGTGTATGTGTATGTGGGCATGCGTTGCAAACATTAAAGACTCAGACCAGTCAATTAGTCTTTTTCACAGTAACTCATGTGGATTTCCATTGTTTTCAAATGTATCACAAAATGTACATGTACCCTAATTATTTGGACAGCAATACTAAAAAGCAAATAGTGCAGACCCAGATCAGACTCCTCATGAAGGAGCAGTTTGATCAGTCTTCACTATTTGCTACTTCATAGAGTCAATTAGTTTAAGCCATTCCTTCATATGTTATTTTTAGACGCAACCTCTTTGAATAAATCTACCGAAAAGGAGCATTTACCCAAAGAGAAAAGGAAAATGATAGAATTGTGTAGTTTTGAAACCATTTTGATAAATAGAGCATTTGCTCCTATGGAGAAAATGCTCTAGACTATTTATCACAACTGTTTCAAGAACTGATTTTTACAGAGGCTTAGAAAGGCGTATGTATGGAGGAACGGGTTAATATATGGTCCTGTTGGACTCCTGAATTGACATACTCAGCTTTTCAAAGCAGTGTCTTAATAATTATTTTACTTTCATATAGTGTTATGTCTTAACTCCATGAATATTCATATTAAGAAAAAATGACATCATGAACATGAATTAGATTAATTTTTATAGTGACATATGAACACAGGAAGTTTTGGCCATGGCAGAAACTGTAGAATCTGACATATGTAATTCCAGAAGCAAACAGAGCAGACCTTAAACAGAGAGCTCCTATAGGAGATGTGCAAAAGCATATTTAAAGAGTAAAGAGTAAACACAACCTGATTCTAGAAAGTTTTCTAAAAATGTAAATGCAAAATATGTCAGTAACGTAGACATCTCTGCTAAGACAAACTGTGTGACCAGTTAAAATATGCTGAACACTAGAACAATCAGAAAACAAATACATGTACATGTAACTCAATTATCTCTGGAAGTCATACAAAACCTCTCCACTCAGAACTTCTTTACTTGTCTTAATCCTTTTCCTCACAAATATTCAAGTAAGATATAATGACACCATGAATATTTATTAACTGAACTTTTGTAATGTTATATGAATACAGCATTTTTGTGCTTTGGCAGAAATTGTAGAATCAGATTTAAATTATTTCAAGAGCAAATAGAGCAGACCATACAGGAGCCGTCTGATCTGGTTCTACTCTGTTGGCAAATTCATGAAAAGATGTACCTATGAGGTTAAGGGTTAGCGTAACTACGGTAACTACTCTTGATCTGCTTTTGTAATGAACTTCGAACCTACCACCTCTCCTAAAAGCACAACATTTTCTCCTCTGACAATGAATATTCCTCGAGGTATGTCCCCATACTTCTTGCCAACATGAATTCTTTCTATGGTCCTGTGAAGCACCAGATTTGCTAGAAATAAATAAATATAAATGGCTGGTACCGCAAAAAAAAAGAGTATTTACACATCTAAAACTGTGTAGATGAGCAGACAAGCACAAAAAACTGTCTAAAGTTCTAAAAGTAGCCAAATAACTCTTTACTTAATGAATATTAACCCATTTCCTCATAGGCTATTTTTAGATACAATCTCTTTGAATAAATCTACCCAAAAGGAACATTAACTAGAGAAAAGGAATGTTTTAGAATTTTGTAGTTTGAAACCGTTGTGATAAATAGAGCATTTGCTCCTATAGGAGTAGATGCTCTATTTATCACAATGGTTTCACACAGTGACTTTTACACAGTTGTCAAAAGTCGTCAATATCAGGGAATTGGTTAATGCAAGACTCGATCCATTATGAATATCATTTTAATCCTTGTATTTAACCATTTTGTTCCTATAAATGAGTTTCCACATATTTGCAAACAGAGTAGACCCAGATCAGATCAGCCATCTGATCAGGATTTCCTCTGTCTTCTAATGTAATTTGAAAAAATTGCTTATTTGCTAAAAGGTTTACAATTTTCCACCTTCAATATTCCATTACAACTATCTTGTCCATGAATATTAAGTAGGTATTGAAATTTGGAATAAACATAGAACAGGAAAGGGGTTAAAATACTTAAATAAGAAAATTATGCAAACATATCAGACTCTGGTCAGACAGCTTCTACAAGAACTGTCTCATCTGGGCCTAAATTTTTAGACCAAGGTATGATTATCAAGGGAAGGGTTAATAAAAGAAATTTTTTACAGTAGGTGGCTGCTTAATAACCCTTCAGCTGACAAATATTTAAGAAATCTGTTTTATAAAGGCATTATGAGTAAGGGATATTTTACTACCGGTAAATAATAGACTGCAGAATCATATCTGTATTATTAAATAAAAAAACCCAGAGCAGATCCTGATCTGGCAGCTCCTACAGGAGCTGTCTGATCTGGGTCTATTCTGTTGCTCTAGGCAAAGAAAGGCGTACTTATGGTGTAAAGAGTTGAAATAATACTGTTTGGACTCTTTTATGATGATTTCCCTGAACAACACATAATATTGCATTTGTGAATCAATAATCACTTGTAAGTTGTAACTTCTTGTTCTAGATCAAATATGCATATAAATTCTGTCCAAAAACATGGGCTAATAACAAGTATAAAAACAGAGACACTTTAACATCAAACATTCCCAATTTCAAACAAATTTCAGAATCCTTAAATGAATTTAGTCCAATCCAACTGAATGAACTGTACTGTTAAACAATGATGGATCATTTCACAATGAAAAATCAGTATTCTAAGGGTTAACCCTTTCTTTCATATAAACCCCTTTTCACACATGTGTGAACACAGTAGACCCAGATCAGACAGCTCCTATAGGAGCCATCAGATCTGGGTCTGCTTGGTTTGCTGATGGTATAATATAGGTTTTATTCTACAGTTTCTGTCTGAACAAAAACAAAATCCTGTGCATATAGCCATATATGCCATCATTAAAATTCAGCAAATAAATATTCATGATGTCATTATTCTTTGCATAAGTATTAACAGGAAAAGGGTTGAAATACAATGTACAACTAGAACTACATGTATTTACCAAATTGATCAATGCTGCGTAAAATACCAATCAAAGTTCTGCCATCCCTCAGTACAACAAGTAGCTTCTCTGAAAGTAGATGAATGAATATCATAAAAGTACAATGATGAGAGTATCCAATCAGAAATCATGGGATATTTGTTTGAAATTTCAGGATACCATTCAGGGTTTCCAGTAGGTCTTTCAAGTTAATGGGCCGAGGGAACTTCCTACGCCAAAACATTGGAAAAATGACTGTGCAAATCTTAACTTCCTAAAGACATTGTCTCCAATTGAATTTGAATACGCTATTACCACATGAAGCTCCAAAGCACAAACTATCGAAAACGAATAACAAAAAACAGCAGCGCATTCTCGGGGATGCAGCTGTCCATAATCTGTAGGTCCTAATGCTTTATTATTGCTTCAGGGATGCAAGATCCTGCATTATTGGAAACTCTACCATTGACAAATTAGCAAAACAGGCTCATTAGGCCTTTAAATGCAAGAAAAGAGAGCACTGTCATTTCCAATCAGTGTGGACCAAGACCAGAGGGCTCACAGAGGATCCCTCTGATTAGTGTATGCACTTTTTGCCATTCAAAATCATCTCACATATTTCATATGTGTACTGTACTGTATGTACTCTATCAATGGACAATTATGGACTATTCCACCCTGAAAATTCAGCATTGGAAGAGTTAAAATATCAACCTACCAGGGCCATTCAAGTTCTATCTCTTGTGTCCCTCAAAGTCACAATGGGCTAAATATAAATACCTGGGACAAACTTATTTTGGGGGGTATGCTCAAAATGTGTTCTGAGGATCCCAACGAACAATTTGGTACCCATGAAAAAAACAGTCTAGGGGGGATGCTACGGTAACCACTACTAGGACCCAGCCTAATGCACATGGACTGAGGCTAACAACCTCCCTGT
This sequence comes from Azorinus chamasolen, assembly GCA_963576725.1. Taxonomy (NCBI): domain Eukaryota; kingdom Metazoa; phylum Mollusca; class Bivalvia; order Cardiida; family Solecurtidae; genus Azorinus; species Azorinus chamasolen. Next base: position 56,908,833 of record OY755245.1, on the reverse strand, counting down.
CAACAATGTTTTCCCCTCTGAGATTTGGTCGGGGAAAAAAAATGTAAGTACATGTACTGCAATTCCAGTCTGGCAATTGTATTAATCCCAGCACTGCCACTAAATGTGACACGCACCCTCACTAAATCCTAGCTGTCACACTATCAGCCTCTACTGCACAATACATTATTTAACTGAACATATATATCAGCACTCAACCACAGGGGTCTATACAGCTTCATGACAGTCTATATATACTATACAATAAACAAGGGTTCTAACTGACAGAACGGACACCCGTGTACCTCAAGTAGAAACAAGTCTGTAACTCTTACATCTTATATGATAATTTCGTAATTCTTTCGGCTACTGAAAGTAAAGATATTTCACTACCATGTAAGTATACCCTTCTGACGGTATCAAATACATTATTATAAATCCAACGATGATTTTCTCAAAATTTTATGTGTTTTCTGGGCCATTGACAAACGTTCGTTCACCTCGGTCTCACCTTATCACAGCGATTACCTGACCATATGCAGTTCAAAAGATGGTGTGATTCAATAAAACGACTTGATTCTATCACCGATATCCATCTTTTTAGTCCCCAGCATCAAAAGAATGATGTAAAACTAGCGAGTTTTGTCAGTTAGCCTCAAATTGTCGAGGAAGGAGTATGTGACGTCATGGATTTCCCAAGTTTTCTTTCGCTCATCCAATGAAATGGCTAAATGGCTCCATTCATATTTGTTGCAAAATGGCACCATCCAAAATAGAAACATAACGACAGACGGAAAGGCCGCTGTTGCTAGTTACTTACTTTTTTTAGAGGACAAAAGAAATGGAGATTGGTGATAGACTTGGGCTGTTTTATTGAACCATGCTATCTTTTGAACTGCAAATCGCCAGGTTATTGCTGTAATATAGTGAGACCGGGGTGAACGAACATTTGTCAATGACCCAGAAACACATGAAATTTTGAGAAAATCATTGTTGGATTGATAATTGTGCATAAGTTACTGTCAGAAGATTATATTTATTTGATATAGTAAAAAATATTGGCTTTCTGAATTCAATAGCCAAAAGAATTACGAATTTATCACTGACATTGTAAGAATTACATTCATATTTGTACTTGTGGTACAAGTATGTCCGTTCTGCTAGTTGGAACCCTTGTTATTATATAGTTCATATAGACCCACATGAAGCGGTACAGACCCCTGTGCACTCAACCCTTTCCCTGTTATATGTTTATTCTAAATTTCAATACCTACTGATTACTGAATATTCATGGACAAAATAGTTACAATGAATTATGGAAGGTGGAACATTGTAGCCAATTTAGAAAGTAAAGAAACATCTTTCAAATTCCATTAGCAAGCACAGAAGACTCAGATCAGACAGCTCCTATCCTATAGGAGCCATCTGATCTGGATCTACTCTGTTTGCAAATGCATGAAATCATGTTTATATGAAGGAAAGTGTTAAACAATGCAGCGATTTTTTTCCTGGGATTGTGAATGGGTCCGGTACCCCTTGAATTGTGAAAGATTAGCGTCGTTTTGGCAAAAATTGTGAAAAAAGTATCTGTGTTTTTACAAAATTTGTGAATCACCTTTTGAAAGAATTTTCGGCCGAATATAAATTTGCGGACCGAGACGCATACGTTTTATTCATATTCTTGTAAAAGCGTCCGAGATGTGTAAAGAAAAGCGATACGAAATTCGAATACCTCGGCAGGGGTGGCGAAATCAAACGTCCGTATTGTCCGTGTTGTCCCAAAGCCATAAAGGACAAGTGGAATTTTACAGGTTTTTGTTATTAATTCATCATACGGACAAGTAGAAAATAGCTCTTGACAAAAACGGACAAGTCATCCAAAATTAGATTTCGCCACCCCTGCTCGGACTTTATCCCAAGAAACCGTTTGAGATACAAAACTTTGCAAAGGGGAATATAGCGATGTAAATATTGGTAAAAAATTGGTGTAAGTACAAAGTAAAAGTCCGATTGTGAAATAATTAAACAGCTTTGTGAATGGATCCGACGGACCCTGCTTGTAAATTGTGAAGGTCCGTTTCAAATTGTGATAGGGTCCGTTTTACGGTACCAGTTATATAGGGAAAAAAATCGCTGCAATGTCACAAAAGAGCTAGTTCCCCTGCAAGTAGACTTCATAGTGTTTATATACCTGACAGCCTAGCTATTACACATGGATATAGAACATAATGCCATATGCGTATATGACAGTAATCATTACAAAGCTAACATAATGTCTTAATATTTTGCTAATGAACTAAAGGAGTAATATATGCGGTCCTGTAATATGACTGAATAATATCCAACAGTAGACTAGACCATGCATGTATATGTAGCTTTGATTCAGATTGGTCTGTAGTGCGAAAACTCAATAAGATGTAAACTAACTGTACAAACTGTAACAAAAAATGTGTGCTTCACTGATGTCAATTTATTGACACTACCTAAACTGCTAGAATATTGGGTTTGATTTGTAACGCTTTACAGATAGAAACATCTTTTTGACACCTTTTCTACAAACACAGTAGATGCAGACCAGAAAGTTCCTGTAGGAGCCTTCTGGTCACGGTATTCTCTGTTTGTTTATGGAATAGTAGCGATGTGAGTAATGTAAAGAGTTAAGCTCTAAACAAAAACAAGTCATGTAGGAGTAGCTACTACTTACTGTCGATTTCTTCTATAAGACTCGCGGTTCCAGGCAAATAATTCATTCTGAATGTAAGTAAATTGTTTTAAGTATCGTTTTTCACTTATATCTTATTTTTCAACGACTGTCCAACATTACAGACAGCTGTTTTGGCATTTTTGTTTAACACACGTGAAATCAATTTTTGACAAACAAGCTTGTATGTACAGTGATCCAGTCTTCGTTACAAAGACGCTTTCTCTTCTTTCCGGAAGTGGGGTGAGGGCAAAAATTCACCAGACCGGCGTCCGGCCGTTTGGATTCGGTCCAGGATCAGACAAATAAAAAAGGCCCTATATGACACACCCGTTTATGACCTTCAGAATGGACTGAGATTTATTTTTTAATTTAAGCTTCGCCCTGATAAATATTTTCAGCGGAGATGCTAATTCATTTGATTATGAAAATATGAGATTAAACCATAAATGCAAATAGATCTACTTTTTAAATATCGATTAGTTTATCCTACAGCAATAAACCAAATTCATAAAAAGATATTGCAACTGTTAGTATTTTGATCACCACTGTTCCTTCAAAGTTCTGGAGAACTCATAATTACCCTTGAATTGAAATATAAAAGGGATTTTTTTATAATCACAAACTAATCAGACATGTAGCAAAGAAGCAGACAGAACAAGCCCAATCCTACAAGGGCGCTATCTGATCTGGATCTACTCTGTTTGCAAAGGTGTGAAAATACGGGAGTATCTACTAAGTGGTTAATATTTACTGCATAAATACGCCTTTCTACGCATTTGAAAACAGAGTAGACTCAGGCCAGACGGGTAGGAGCCGTCTGATCAGGGTCTGCTTTGTTTGCTTATGGTATAATATATAGATATAATTATAGAGTTTCTGACTGAGCCAAAATGTGATTTGTTAATAATTATGCCATTATAAAAATATAGATAGATAGATAGATTTATTTGTGTATATATATATATGTCATCAATACAATTACAGTCATACATTTTGACATAACAGTTATCGACTTCTTGTTATTTATATAAAAAAAAAGACATGTTATACATACACAGGATAACCCGTAAAGTTTTTCAACTTATTTCCAACGGGGTCCTATACTTTAAGTTAATATTTTAATTACGCTCACCATATCATAATTTCTTGTATGAATATTCACGGAGTAAAGAGTTAAAAAGCTATAACTGTATTAAACAATCCCAATGATACAAGATATATGTCGACCTCGTTTTAATAGTAACCTAACGGCAAAAAATAATGTCTCCCTAGATCTTGACCTGGTCCAATTTTTATTACTTCCGATTCGAGCAAGCTTTGTATAAGGGTTAACCCTTTACCCCATGAATATTCATGTACGGAACAATCACATCATTAATATTAATTAGAGTAATTGTTATATATAGCAATGTACATGGGAATTTTCGGTCATGGCAGAAACTGTAGACTAAATTAGTCTGATCTGGGTCTACTCTGTTTGCAAAAGCGTAGCAAGGCATATTTATGGAGTAAAGGGTTGAGTGTTATAATCTCGTGGTTGGATCAACGAAAATCGCTGCAGACATTGAACATACATGAACAGAACAGAACAGAACATATATTTTATTTTGGATTTAAACAAATGTTTCTCATCCATACAATACAAATCATTCAAATGAATAGTCAAAGTCTATAATGACAGTTATACGAACAATGTTGTTAACATGAGAGTATGTGCTTATTATTTGTTAATAACTAACCTATACTGTTCATTCTAACTTTCATTGCACAGTTTATATAACATGCTAACTTATTTATAACGGTTCTATCCGTTGTTCTCAACAATTCACAGAACTTATGGACAAAATAGTTACAATGAATTATGGAAGGTACATGTATATGTATTGATATTGGACCTATTTCCCAGAAACATGTCCCATTCTGTCAGTATAAATTCTGTGCAAAGATATAATGACAATGTACTGTCACAAGTGCAGTCTAAAAAGAAGTCTAATACATGTAATGGGTATTTAATCGTTTAAATAATCCATAATAGCACCCGTTTGACACCCTTGTAAACAAAATGTCTAATCAGGATCTGCTCTGTTTGCTTATGGAATAATACACGTGTAGACCTGATTCTACAGATTCTGACATGACCAAAATAATTCGTTTTGATATGCCATTATATAAAACCATTCAAGTTCGTAATGTTCATTTTGTCATTTCTTACATGAATATTAATGTAGTAAACGGTTATTGCATGCAGTAGTATGAAGAGTTACATATACTATAGCATGAAAATTAGCCTGTTTTATGTTTGCAATGAAGTTGCAATTACAGCAGAACCGGTTTTAAGCGTTTCCCTCACATAAGCATGATTGACGCATTAGCAAACAGAGTAGACCCAGATCAGACGGCTCCTGTAGGAGCCGTCTGACCAGGGTCTGCTCTGTTTGCTAACGGAATCTGAAAGATATGTTTCTTTAATTTCCAAAATGGCTACAATGTTCCATCTTCCATATTTCATTATACTGTAACTATTTTGTCTATGAATATTCAGCCGGTATTGAACTTTGGAATAATCACAGAACGGGGAAAGGATTAAGCGGTTATTTATTATTCAACATAGAAGTCTTTAAAAGTAGGTGATTGCTTAATGCAATGTAAAAGTGATACAGAAAGCTCCTATAGGAGCTTTCTGTATCACTTAAAATTGTCCTGCATTAAGCCACCATCTGATTAATAATTCCGGACTTAGACTTCTTGTGAATGACCGCTTAAGCCAGGTTGACATCATTAATATTTATTTGCTGACCCTTTTTATAATGAAAGCAGGATCTTTTTCGGTTTTGGCAGGACAGAGCACGTATAGGAGACCCTGCGGCTCCTTCAGGATCCGTCTGATACGGTTTTAACTCTGTTTGCAAAGACGTGGAAAAGGTGCTTCTTTGCTATTATTAATCCTTTCGGCGCCAAATTTCTAATTGTCGTCTGCAATCCAAGTTTGTTAAATCATTCAGTAAAATAAGGAAATGAGATAAATACATGCAAATTTCAAAGGAATAAAGCACATATATAGAAATAGAGATTGAGAAACATAGTGAAGTCCCTGATCAGACGCCGCCTTGAAAAGGCGGCGTCTGATCTGGAACTGCATATTTGTCGTGGTATATTTATGCGACTGCGGCGGTGAAAGGGCTAAAAACTTAAAATGATAGAGGAAGTAATAAAAAATATGCAAATGCTAATTGATGGTGGTGTCCTAGCTACTGATACTAGATGGTAATACTGATGGTGGAAGTAGATACAGGGTAACGATACTGGATAACAATGCTGGATAATGATACTGGATAATGATGCTACTGGTAAAATTGGGCAAATGATACTGGATAATGGTAATGTGTACTGACACCGAGTAACCCGTTGTCTCATCACAAATAAAAAAGGGGAGAAAATTGAACAAACGACAACTGTAGGAGACACTATTTGGGTTGGAGTTAATGTCAATAAATAGAATGAAAATGAAAATGGTTATAACCTATAACAATAACACTGAAAATCTTATTTATAAATATATGAACTTTTCAGCCTCTTCAATCCACATAACACGGTCCATAGTCATGGGGTTAGATCCAAATTCTGGCAGCACTTCACTCGTCACAACAGATAATAATGCATACATGTACACTAAATTTAACGCTCTCAAACGGGACCACTAAATAAGAGGTCTTATTTCGGGTCGTACATTTAGGCGGTAGCTTAACCCTTTCCTGCATATAAACGCTTTTCATGCAATTGCAAATAGAGTAGACCCAGATCAGACGGCTCCTATAGGAGCCGTCTGATCAGGGTCTGCTCTGTTTGGTAATGAAATTTTACTTTCTAAAATGGCTACAATGCTCCATCTTCCATATTTCATTATAACCATTTTGTCCATTAATATATAGCAGGTTTTAAAAGTTAGAATAAATATAGAACTGGGAAATGGTTTATGTAGGACGAAACAGCAAACTCATATAGGAACTTTTTCAATTACTTGCGTCCTGCATTAAGCGGTCACCTGTTTCCAAAGATACCAATGTTTATTCATTGAGTGGTCGCTTGAGACAGGCTCTACTTTATCTATTTCTTTTCAAATATACGTGTTTCCAAACAGTATTGCCTTCACAAATGCTAAACACAAAATAATAGACATTTTGACCTTTGACCCCAAAAAAGTTGCAGTTGAGCACACACGTCAAGTATGTAGTCTTTATCTGTAAAAGTACAAAGTTATCGCCAATTTCAAAGTTTTAGCAATATATAACAACATACATACATACATACATACATACATACATACATACATACATACATACATACATACATACATACATACATACACACACACATACATACATACATACATACATACATACATACATACATACATACATACATACATACATACATACATACATACATACACACATACATACATACATACATACATACATACATACATACATACATACATACATACATACATACATACATACATACATACATACATACATACATACATACATACATACATACATACATACATACATACATACATACATACATACATACATACATACATACATACATACATACATACATACATACATACATACATACATACATACATACATACATACATACATACATACATACATACATACATACATACATACATACATACATACATACATACATACATACATACATACATACATACATACATACATACATACATACATACATACATACATACATACATACATACATACATACATACATACATACATACATACATACATACATACATACATACATACATACATACATACATACATACATACATACATACATACATACATACATACATACATACATACATACATACATACATACATACATACATACATACATACATACATACATACATACATACATACATACATACATACATACATACATACATACATACATACATACATACATACATACATACATACATACATACATACATACATACATACATACATACATACATACATACATACATACATACATACATACATACATACATACATACATACATACATACATACATACATACATACATACATACATACATACATACATACATACATACATACATACATACATACATACATACATACATACATACATACATACATACATACATACATACATACATACATACATACATACATACATACATACATACATACATACATACATACATACATACATACATACATACATACATACATACATACATACATACATACATACATACATACATACATACATACATACATACATACATACATACATACATACATACATACATACATACATACATACATACATACATACATACATACATACATACATACATACATACATACATACATACATACATACATACATACATACATACATACATACATACAATACATACATACATACATACATACATACATACATACATACATACATACATACATACATACAGACAGACAGATAGACAGACATACAGACAGACAGACAAGTAGACAGACAAACAGGCGGACAGACAGTCGTCAGACAGACAAGGAGACGGAGGGGCAGACAGAAAGACAGACACACTGACAGGCATGCAAACAAACAGACACACAGACAGACACATTGACACACAGACACACATTCATTCATACAAATAACTACAGCATCCACCCAGATATTGTGGGCCCGAAAAGAACATCACTTTGGTAGTCCGACAGTTTAGACAAAATTGATTCATAAACTGGACTCAATACTGGACTTATAACTGACAGATCACTTTTGCCGACGGTGTGTTTAAGGAAGTTTATCAATGGTACTAACTCTTTCGCTGTCACGTATGGCCTTTTACATTATTTGTCGTCTGCTGCAATTTTCATTGTCCCTTTATCTTTCTTTAAAAAAACAACAACAACAAAACAAAAATATACACAAACAATATAACCACGATAACAAACGGTTTGGATCCTGAAGAAACGCCGAGTTACTCGGCATCTCATTTCGACCTAAAAAGTTTGCAGAGGTAATAACAGCTTCGCCAGTGACCGCGATATAGTTAAACACAATTATACATAATTATCATACACAGATATTTACAAACCATTCCATATTTGTTCAGATAATAGTGGGAGCAACTTGTGAACCCTGGCCCGACTTCAACCCTTGATTCCCTTTTTTCCGTTACCAGTCCGCTAATTTGTACTTCAAAGAAGTCAGTTACCGTTGCAATCGATTAAGCGTTCAACTTAAGGTTGAATTATATATAGCACTATATACGGGTATAGACAAGACCGCAGGTAAGTATTCAATGGTCTCACCACACTATCTATCTACCCGTTACTACTAGTTTAACCCATTCCCTCCTAGACTATTTTTAGACCCAAGCTCTTTGAATAGGTCTGTCGAAAAGGAGAATTTACTAGAGAAAACGAAAAAATAGAACAGTTCATTTTTGAAACCGTTGTAATAAAAAAAATATCACAAAGGTTTCACAAGGCGTCAGTAGTGGGAAATACATGTAAGTTCAGTGATAATTCCGATTTTTGCGTCAGAAAACATGGACCAAACAGTTCCTACACGGGCTGTCTATAAAGGTCTGCTCTTTGTTTTTTTGTATATTACCGATAGGATTCTCTACTGCCGTGGCAACCCCCTCCCGGGTTTACCATTTTTGTACAATCGTGAATCAAGTTTATTAATATGCTTAACGGTTAAACCATGCATATACTCCATCGATACGCCTTTTAAAAACGTCTTTGCAAACAGAGTAGACCCAGATCAGACGTCACAGGATCTGCTTCGTTTGCTTGTTGTCATATATACTGGTTCTACAGTTTCTGTCAAGGCCAAACTTTCCAGTATGTTCATGGACCATTCATTACTATTCATAGCTAGTGCCATTATTTCTTACACGAATATTAACCCTTTCCCTCATAGAAACGTGTTTTCACGCAATTGCAAACAGAGTAGACCCAGATCAGACGGCTCCTAGAGGAGCCGTCTGATCAGGGTCTACTCTGTTTGCTAATATAATTTGATAGATCTGTTTCTTTGCTTTCTAAAATGTCTACAATATTCCACCTTGCGTATTTTCTTTATAACTATTTTGTTAATGAATATTCATTAGGTATTAGAATTTGAAATAAACATAGAACAGGGAAAGGGTTAATAGAGTAAAGGTTTAATGGGCGGTGCCTCATGTATATTCATTATTTAAAAGGTTAAGAATGCAACTTAATCGAAAGATAACCACCATGTTGTGGAGATTAACCCGTTTCTTCATATAAACGCATTTTCACGCATTTGCAAACAGAGTAGACCCAGATCAGACGGCCCTATTGGAACCGTCTGACTAGGGGTTGCTTTGTTTGCAAATGGAATTTGATAGATCTGTGTCTTTAGTTTCTAAAATGACTACAATGGTCCACCTCTCCATATTTCATTACAAATTTTTGTCCATGACTAGTAAGTAGGTACTAAAATTTGGAATAAATATAGAACAAGGAAAGGGTTAAAATGTTTTGCTGCCGACTGCATTTTCTCTGACCAAATGAGATATTTTGTTTCCTGCTGTACGCACGAAAAGGGGATGGCATTTGGACTAGGTTTAATTTCATTGTATTAACCCATTACCTGATAGGTATGCAGATTGACGTCTTTGCTTTAGGACCCGTCTGATCAGGACCTGCTCTGTTTGGCAACGTAGAATATCTATAGTGATTCTATAGTTTCTGCCATGATTAACCCGTTCCTCCATAAATACCATTTTATAACGTAGGATCAGGGTCTGCTGTATTTGCTTATGAAATAATATAGACATGATAACAGTTAATTCAAATAAGACTCTCTGTCTAAGAAATACGCTCAGTATTCAATACAACGCTGTTTGGTCAAAATGTTAACATTCTTAACGAGGCTATTTTCAAAATCGATTTCGGCGAGCAGAATTACCGACTCGTATTTGTGATAAATATTGATCCACCCGTACACACAGTATAACCCGCTAGAGTAGCGATACCCACAAATACCTATACCCGATCATATTGATTTATCAACTCAAGCTGAACCATTTGCAATAGTACCGACCGTTCAGTTATGGAATATTTTGAACTGTCAGCAGTAAGTGTTACATAGGACTTTTGGGACGTGATATACTTACTGATCAGCTGGTAAACTTTAAAGATATGATATCTGAACATGCCGTCTGAACTTAATTACGGATGCTATGACAGGGTAGTTTGAAATAGATATGATATGAAGGAGCGTGTCTTAATCAACCGATAATGCTCTTGTATACTTCCTTGATCGATTTAAGGAATAATTGAATCAACACAAATATGGCGTCTTCCACAACTGTGAGTTCTCTTGTTACGAATATTACAGCGACAATTAATGACACGAACAGTAAAGTTACCGATAACTCCAAGGAATGGACAACTTCAACTGCACCGCGGATTGCCTTTTTGGCCTTCTTCATATCATTTGGATTTGTTGGAAATTTGTTCCTCATTATAACAATCTGTCACTCGCACAGATTTCGCGCCATTACGTTTTATATATTCATTATCAATCTGGCAGTTGTGAACTTATGTGAGTGTGTATTCAACATGAGCATTTTGTTGTCCTCAAGTATCCTGAACGAGTGGACGTTTGGTGACGTCTGTTGTAGCCTCAGCGTGTTCTTCCTTAGTTTCGTTTCCATTGAAACCGTCCTTGGACTCACGGTTCTAACCGTTGACCGACTGGTAGCGGTCAGATATAAAAACAAGTATGATCACGTGGTTTCCACGCCACGCATTTCAGTGGTTATAGTCTTCACTTGGTGCCAATCATTTTGTTTTAGTATTCCAATAGCGGTTGATGCCATACCAACTTCCATTAACAACTATACAAAGAGCTGCGTCGTTGACAGGAATGCTTCTGTTGTCTACGGCCTATTTGCAGTCGTTTTCTGTTTTATTGTGCCATTAATCATGATGATTGTAATGTTTGTAAAGATCATCAGAACTGGTTATAGAGAAAGGATCATGATTCGTACACTTATCTCGCAACACAGTTACAAAGACGAAGGCGTGCAAGAACCGCCTATAAAACAGGAGATTCGACATTCAAATTTGACGGGCACGACGTGTGGTGCGTGGCTATGCATTCAGGGACCATATTTGGTGACATTTTATTTCAATGAGTTAAAGAAAAGTTCTGAACTTGAAACAGTTTCAAATGACGATACGGACTACGCTTGGTGTGTAGACCTTGTGTTACTATGGTTACGGTTTAGTTATGTTTTAGTTCTACCAGTCGCAACCTTTACGTGGAATAAAGATTTATGGAAGTCCTTTAAAGATCTAATTTTATGTAGGAAGAATAATTCTGTGGTAGATGAGTCGTTCAAGAAAAATGAAAGTGACACATTAAAACTTGAAAAGAAGTTAGGCGACGAAGAGAAAACGAAAGAAAAGGCGAAAGAAGCTATAGTTCAAACACCAAGAGAACAAAGAGTATTTCAAGTTCCCATCCTGTTTGCTACATCTCACGGTGTCCACATTCAGACATCAAGCCAAGCGAACATCTTTGAGAGCGAAGGAAACTATGGACAAACATCTACATTACGTGGTAAGAAATGTGACGTCATAGGCTCACGTGAAAATCTGAATTTGGAAGAAGATACGAGTGACTATGATTCAGCTAATGAAATGGACCCTTTCTCTGTTTCCAATCCCGTCTCCGTCAAACATCTACAGACAGACGGACTGACAGATCGGCAAAGGTCTGTATCAAATCCAGAGGTACGAGAAAGTATAAAAACAGAGGAGACGACTTTAGTTGAAACAGTTGGATCAACATCAATTGGAGATTCTGGTCTAGACTTAAGTAGTGGGACGTTTCTGCAAAACGGAAACACGCCCGTCTCCAGTATTCAAGGAGAATTTAAGAAAATAGTCAAAGAACAATCCCCACTACGTAAGACAGATGCTTTTGAAACAATAAATGAAAATGAGATAACTCAATGTGAAAGCACCGAACGCGATACCGAACGCGATATCGGGTCGACAGCTGAGGAAAAGAACAGTGTCGAAAATGCATCCATATCGGAACAAACAGCTGAAAGGTTGCATGATCTTTCGGAAGATAATAATGAAGAAACAATAGATAAACGGAACGATAATATATTGACAATCAAGAAAAAGAAATCTTTAAACAATAGTTTAAAAGATTCGCCAACACAGAGACGAAAGAAAAAGAAAAGAAAAGAGAAAAATCTAGACAATATCAGCAATGCGTCAGATTTATCTTGTACCACACTTCCTCTTCGCCCACCCCCTCGGTTGGCCCCCATTTCTGCTTCCGTGGGACTGAAACGACCGGGTTCAAGTTGCTCAAGTCAGTGCTCATTTGTTGAAAATTACGGTGAATGTACTCAATGTGTTCATGTTCCTGCACTAAGTCAGGACAGATGTACTGAGTGTGCTAAAAATGAATCTGCGTCATGTGACAACCTTTCCATATCGTCTTTCAATGTGTACAGGAATCTTGGAAATACTCATTCTGTGCTAAAGCAAGTTGGTGCCTTTGACAATCAGACTGACAGAAAAGATGCGGAAACGTTTGACATTCTACGTGAAATCAAAAGCGTTCCGGAGGAAACGTTTACCGCTCCAGAGGTCAACATCGCTGAGAATGATTCCGAAGTATTGGGACCCGATAGACACAAAACGAATTCGTGCAACGGAACGATAAACGATGCATATGAACGCTTATCTGAGAGCGAGGGAACTCCAGAACATACACAAAATAAAGTGCGGAACACGGAAGCGAGGCGGAAAAGAAGAGATAAGCTATCCACGAGCGGCGTGCTTAACGATGGCAAAGGCTACAAACGACTTCTTCCAGAGACTCCGTGAAATGGTAAGTCCTTGCGTACCTTACTATGTATGAGTCGCACATTGCAAAATAGTCATGTGGTTTTGCAAACAGTGTTGACTGGTCTCGAGGTTATGAAACTTCTGAGGATGAGAATTCTACAGTATCTGATTTTCAAGCATCTGATTGGTCAAATGCTTGAGAATTGATTCAGACTCTAGCAATACGTTTTACAACCTCCAGGTCTGGACCAGTCAGCAACTGTTTGAAAATAAGAATCAGTTTGGGCTTAACATGAGAAGGATTAAGTCAGATTTTTTTTTACAGATTGTCAAATTTGGATAAAGTTCAAAATACAAGTTTCAGGGTTCGTGCCATGTAGCGATACTTCTAAAAGTACGGTTAGATATTAATTAAACCTAGTTTGTATGACCCCAGTGTCTTTACCCTAGATCGACAAGTAAAGTCACATCTTTGTTCGTACAGGTCTCGAGATTTATACAGTGTTAATGAATAAACCTCTAACCTGCTGAATAATTAAAACTGCCCCCTTTCTGAATATTCATTAATTACAGAATCACTAAAAAAATATTTTTATAAGAAACAGCACAGACCTGGATCGTTCAAAGGGCCCTATGAGAAGTCCTTTGATCTGGGTCTACACTGTTTGTAAATGTCTTATATACCCGATTCCCGCACTTTAAGGGTTATTGAAATATACATTAATATTAACCTATCAGTTAAGCATCGCGTGGTTTTCATAATAGTTTTAATTAAATGCATTCAGAAGGTACACCTCACTTCCGAGCGATTGATAAAGGTGTGTATTTCAAGGCCTGTCGATAAGAATCTATTAAAATGTGTTTGATATTTCTCAGCCAAATCCTGTTTTGCTTGAACTTGCTTTTATGCCCGCCCCCATCACAAGGATGTTTTGCATGCACATCTAAATACTAAAAACGTAATTTCTCCATCGACCAATATATAGTTGAACTTCGATATCTCGAACTGATATAACTTGAATTTCGCGATAACTCGAAATAAACGTAAACTTGCCCAGATTAGAAATCGGATGACTCGAACTTCTGTTATTTCGAAGTCATTTGTATGGTCCATTGAAGTTCGAAATATCGCAGTTCAGCTGTATTTAACCCTTTCCCTCATATTGACGGCTTTTGACGACTCTGTAAACGTCACTTTGCGAAACCTCTGTGATAAATAGAGCATTTGCTCCTATAGGAGCAAATGCTCTATTTATCACAATGGTTTCAAGCTACAAAATTCTGAACGTTTCCTTTTCTCTAGTTAACACTCCTTTTCGGTAGATTTATTCAAAGAGATTGGATCTAAAAATAGCCTATGAGGGAATGGGTTAAACATCGAGAATAACACTTTCTCCGCAGCTAACACAATAATGTCTGATCAAGTCTGGATCATCTCAAATCTGGCTACGCCTGATTTAATTAAGCTTTGGAGAAATCATAAACCGAGTGTCAAACAGCATGGATCATGTGAAAATAGTGTAGATCCTGATCATACTGCTCATCCTGGAGTAGTTCTATACTGTTTGCTTAATTTATGTCAGCCTGAATTCTTAGAATAAGTGGAGTACCACTTTCTTAGAACGTTTACACATTAGAAAAAAACCAACCCCAAGCAATGCAAACAAAATGTCGAACTTTATCACGAACGATTTGAAATACATTAAAACCTCGATACTACGATATTTTAGTAATGAAGATGTTATGTCTTTTAGGCAGGTTGCTGCTAAATGCAGTGTAAAAGTCATGTAGAAAACTCCTCTAGAAGAGCTGTATGCATGACTTTCACTTTGCATTAAGTTGTCACCTGTGTTAAAGATCAATAGTGAAAGTGTTCGTAGTACATGTATCGAGTTTTTACCGTAGGTGTTTTTGCGAATTTTTAACCTTTCTCCAGCAATCTTGAACTTGACTGGCTCTCATCCGGATACAGTGATCGACAGGGCATGTTTTTTTTATTAGCACGCTACATATAGTGAGTGATATTGATGGTACTTGGGGACTCGGCTTTTAATGAGGACCAACGCAATTTGACATTTCGATCTTCCTTTTGAAAAGAATTTGGAGAAATGTTTGTTTTAAAACTTGAATCAAATATTAGTTTTGGCAGACGAAGCTTTATATTGCACCCAAGAGATATCTCTTAATACTCAAGCGGCGAACTTATGGTTAATTTTGCAATCAGTTTGGGTCAAGATAAGACGTCGAGTAACTCGGTACATCTGATCAGGATCCCAACAGGTTGACTCTTAGAAACTTGGTAAAACAATAAATGTAAGAAAAATATACATGTAATTTAAGAGTTGTAACAGACGATAGTTGTTTGTGCAAACGATAGTTTCTACCGCGTTTAAGCGTTAACCCTATCGCAATCCGCGACTTGACCTGCATTTGCAAACAGCTTGGATCTAGACGAGACGCCAACTAACACAGTGTCTCATCAGGATCCAAGCTGTTTGACACTCGCCCAATAGTTTCTCCAAAGATTGGTCGAATTAACCCTTTCCCAGATGAATAATTATGTAGGATATAATGGCGCCATGAATATTAATAAGATTATTTTTTATAATTGCATATGAACACATGACATTTTGGCTCAGGCAGAAACTGTAGAATCAGATCTATATTACACCATAAGCAAACAGAGCAGACCCTGATCAGACGGCTCTTATAGGAGCCGTCTGATCTGGGTCTGCTCTGTTTGCAGGTGCGTCAAAATGCGCTTACATAAGGGATAGGGTTAAAAAATTATAAACTGCACGAGATCCAGTGTTATTTATTTCAAAATTATGCAAAGTCTCGCATTGTGCAAGAAGCATTTAATATCTAAATATAGCATACAGTTATACAGTCACAATAAAGGAAAACGTCTATCCACAAGTTTCCTGTATGGACATAGTACATTCTATACAAAAAGGAGAAAGAGAAAAAAACTATTAATAATATTGCTTATAGATAACCCATTTATTTTCATCTCCTCCGAAACGAAACGAGGGGATTAAAAGAGGATCGTAACTCCCAAGAGGTTGCATCACACACTTAAAGAGCTTTGGGCAGACATTGTTTTTATGACGGGCGTGTAAGGGCTAACGTTCACATTGAGATATGGACATTCTATAGGGTTCACGGTTCAACGGTTCATTTAGCCTATTGTTTATTCTGTAAATTTTCAAGCTGTAATGAGCCTTGTCGGCATATCTGCTAGCATCGAATTTCTTCCTAATAGACAGATCAGTAGATGTGTTCATACTTATCCTGCTAAGCTTATGAACAATTGCAGACAGTTTTGATCCAGATGAGATGCCTAGTAATTTGATGCCTCCCCAGGGTCCAAGCTAATTCTGTTAATATTTTCTCAAAAGCTGGACTGAATCAGGAAATAAGAAAAACGCCCTAGGTCAGAGTTTTAGCGGACCTCAATTTTGACAATAATTATGTTTTTTTTTTTCAAGAATAGCTCCCTTTATGTCTGCACCAACCCTATGCTTTCACGACTGGTGATCAGAACATAGGGTTATTAGGACAACTATTTTAGTTATTGGCTAAATATTTTGAAAATCGTCGTCTGCTACTGAAAGTGAATTTTAATCCAGTTCTACACTGTATTTGCAAATTCAGTCAGAGTTTAAAAAGGTTTGGATACAGATGAGACGCTTAGTTACTCGATGTCTTATCTAGGTACGTGTATATGAATCGTTACATAACTAGGTTATGATGAATTAGCCGTTAGCGTGCAAAGAGCTATTTAAAGCATTTTACATCTAAAACCCGATTGAAACAGCATTTTAAATAAGCCCTAGTATATTATTTATTATTCTCTGTATTGGGATGAGAATTATCCGGGATTTTGTTTCAAATGGCACATCAATGAACTACAATGCTTGTCAAAGCGAGACAGCATAATTCAGTACAACTTCCCTATACATGTAGCGACAATTAGCTCATCCAGTGCCATGAAGATGGGTCTGTGGTATCATATGCAAACAGTTTGGACCCAGATGAGACCCCGAGTAACTCGGCGTCTCATTAGGATGCCAACTGTTTGACACTCTGTTCAGTCTTTTTTTTTTCATAAAGGGAATGGACGAAACACCTACTCGAAATCTTGAAGCAGGCGAACATGTGTCCAGCAGACGACAATTGTAATACTAAGCGTGTTAATGAGCTAACCTCTATAAGCACACTTGGTTGCTTTATGCAGAACTAAAGTAATGCAGAAAGCTCTGGGTCCATGCTTATAAAGCTTTTTAGTTGAGTCTGAGTTCGTTCTCAAGCTTTTGATTGGTCAGATTTGAGTTCTCAAGCTTTTGATTGGTCAGATTTGAGCCAAAGGCTCAAATCTGACCAATCAAAAACTTGAAAACGAACTCAGACTCAACTAAAAGTTTTTATAAGCATGGACCCAGAATTACTTCGTACAACATTAAGCTACACACACCACCGTCTTAACCCATTTCTCCATAAATAGACATTTTAACGCTCATGCAAACAGAGCAGACCCAGATCAGACGGCTCCTGAAGTAGCCGTTTGATCAGGGTCTGTTGTTGGTTAATATAGATATGATGATACAGGAGTCGTTTGAGCAGGGTTTACTCTGTTTGCGCATGCATCGAAGGGGACTAAACAGCACGCCCTTTATAGAGATATCACACTGTAAAAGGTGATCATTACATATACAAATGTACATGTATACAGAGGGCCAGATAATATGCGAAAATTCACACATTTTCAACACGTTTCGAAAGAGTGGTAACAACGCAAGGTTTGGTGGAGAAATGACGATGTTAGTATGTGAGTAAACACGTTTATCTGTTAACCCATTACCTCATAGGCTATTTTTAGATACAACCTCTTTGGATAAATCTACCAAAAAGGAGCATTAACTAGAGAAAAGGAAAAAAATAGAAGTTTGTAGTTTGAAACCATTGTGATAAATAGAGCATTTGCTCCTATAGGAGCAAATGCTCTATTTATCACAATGGTTTAATATTTATCACAATGGTTTCATAAAGTGACTTTTACAGAGTCGTCAAAAGTCGTCAGTATGAGGGAATGGGTTAACCGTATACTCTCTGCATGTATACATGTACAATAATTGAAACACCCCGGGAGGTGAACTAGTTTGTGGGACGTTAAGTCTTTATTTGATGAATATTCAAGAAGATTCCCCCAAATATGAATCTAAATTAATTTAATCATTGTATTGAATATAAACATTAGGCAATTTATTGTCACACAATGCTGAGTCAGAACTGTAACATATACAATGTAAGCAGATAGAGCAGACTTTGATCAGACAGCTGTTATTTGAACTTACTAATTAATGGGCTGAAAAGGGACTTTGACGCTCATAACCACTCAAGCTTAAATGAGGCCATGGCGTGCATTTAGCATGATGTGATCAATTGATGTCTGATTCAAGTTCTCTTTATCCTTATAAGTATACTCGGTTTGTCATCTGGATCAAAAACTGTTTGCTCACGGCATTGCCAGTTCGCCTGTAACATCATAATGCTAGACTCATTGTAAAGAAGACTAGTTTTAAGGACGATCCTTTGATTTTAACCCTTACAGTGCGGGATACGACTCACTAAACAGTATACACCAAGATGAGAGGGTTCCTAGAGGACCCCTGTCATCATGGTCTGCACTGTTAGTCATGTTACACTTTTCTTTCAAAAAATCCATATATATTCACCATTAACTTTGCCTGAATTTCGGAATAAACCATTTGAAATTCCAGCGTTGTAAGGGTTAAGTTCACAATACATGTACTTATGAATTTTTGATAGACTCGACGAGACTGGAATGCATATATTGAGGTGATACAGGAATGGCTGTTTCTTGGGGACTTGAATGCATTTACAGCATGAGAAGAAATCGCGGGCTTGACATTTATTATCAAAAGAGATTTGGATGTCAGTTTTAAATGTTGAACGATGATCTTGATAGTGAATCAGTGCATTAACCTTGTACTCCATAAACATACATTCTACGCCTTTGCAAACAGAGAAGACCCAGATCAAACGACTCCTGTAGTAGCCGTCTGATCCGGGTCAGCTCTGTTTGCTGATGACCTAATATAGATATGATTCTACAGTTTCTGTCTTATCCAAACTTTCCTGTATCCATGTGCTATTTATTATAATAACTACTCTAATGCATATTCATGATGCCATTATTTCTTACATGAATAAAAACTTTCATGGAGTAAATGGTTAAAGAAAGTCCTGTTTAACGCATCCTTTCATAGGCTATTTTTAGATCCAACCTCATTGAATAAATCTACCGAAAAAGGAGCATTCACTATAGAAAAGAAGAATCTGAGAATTATGTATTTTTGAAACTGTTGTGATAAAAAGAGCATTTGCTCCTAAGGAGCAAATGCTCTATTTATCAAAATGGTTTCAAAAAGTGACTTTTACAGAGGCGTAGAAATGCGTAGTTTATGGAGGAAAGGGTTAAACCTTTTCCTTTCCTGATATCCTGATAGAGAGTCATTTTGACGCCTTTATAAACAGAGTAGACCCAGATCAGCCGGCCCCTGTAGGAACCGTCTGACCAGGATCTGCTAACTTTACTAATGGACTAACATACAATATATCTCTGATTCTACAGCTTCTGACATTGTCCACACATTTTTGCTGCTCATATGCCATTATATAAAGATCAGTCAATTGGTATTCATGTATTAATTCTTTTTATATGGACATTAACGAGGTAGAGCTTTCTACTTGGTTCACAGATCAAGAGAAAAATGCTGACTCTGCTGAATCTTGTTCATGCTTGTCTATTTTATGTGGTTCGCCAAGTTTTCATCGGGTTCAAATACAGTACGGTAAAACATCTCTATAACGTTCACTAAATTGTGTTAATTAGTTGGTATTTCGGGCAGGTACATGTAGCTGCTTAAAGCAAGGTGAAAGTAAAACAGAACGCTCCTCTAGGAGCGTTCTGTTTAACTTCCACCTTGCTTTAAGCACCAACCTGTCTTTAACAAAAAATACTTTATGTAATTTAGTGGCCCTTATAGAGAGGTTTTACTGTATAACCTGTCTTAATCTATCATTCATTTTTAACGTAAGAGTCTTAAAAAGCAGGTGGTTGCTTAATGCAGGGCAAAAGTAATGCAGAAAGCTCCTGTATATATGAGCTTCCTATATTACTTTTGACTTGCATTAAGCTACCACCTGCCTTACATACCCATAATTAGACCTTCTTTTGATTGCGGTTTAAGACAGGTTCTAATGTAGAACAGTACATGTGTATGGCTCCAACCAACTAGCTCTCCAAATCCGTGGCCCGTGCAAAGCACTGTACTGTATAAACCCTCTACAGAGACCTATAAACATGTCTATTGCTTGTTTTGTTTTTAAGACAGGTGGTGGCCTACTCATTTCAATGTTGAATATTATGTAAGAAATAATGGCATATGTACACATGACATTTTGGTATTGGTAGATACTGTGACGTCAGATCTTTATAGTTTCATAAGCGAACCGAGCAGACCCTGATCAGACGGCTCCTACAGGACGGCCCCCATCCAGGGACTTTCTGCATTACGTTCGTTCTGCATTAAGCAGGCACCTATGTTAAAGAATCTAATAATTACTCATCAGTTGGTGGCTTTGGATAGTTTTCTTCCATTTTCTTTTAATTGTCTAACCTTTGTGCATTCCAGAAGTTTGTAGAAATGGATTAGAATTGTAGATTTTTAATTGAAAAGTAGTCGTATTTGGCAATAATAATAAAGCTGAAGTTGAAGTATCGCTGGTAAAGATGTTATTCGTTCTTGTGTTAGACAAACTTCGTGTGCATTGTAGTTTCGTAAAGATGTGTTCGCGATGTCACAATAAATAATTTGTTCTAGATGAAGAAATAACGAGAGACGATGTAAACCGTTACTATTGATTCACACGTGCGTTTTACGATATAAATTGTTTAGGGATTTCTTTCTAAAATGATGCAAACAGTAATATTTCAATGAATTTGATATACAGTGAAACCCCTCTAAAGCGACCTCTGTATGGATAAACACTACAGGAGCTTTCTGCATAATCTTCGTCCTTTAAGCTACTGCATGCCTTTAAGGTCCAGAATTAGACCTCCTTTTGGTGGTCGCATTAGAGGTGCTTAGCTGTATCTTCACAAACGCCTTCAGATGCCCAGATAAGATGCGTAAATTAAAAAAACAAACATTTTCAAGAATAAATCCTTCACTTTTCCATCAAACCCTATGTTGTGACCATTCTTTAGAATCGTCTCTTCGAGACGATTCCAAAGAGTGGTCACATCATAGAATTTGTTGGAGAAATGTCGATTTAAGTATTTGATTACGCATATTTTATTTGTTGCTATGGCATTATTAATTTTTATAGACATGTTGCCTTTAAAATCACCATTAGTGTCAAGTCATTCTTATTGATTCAAAGCTTGTTTAGATATCATAACGAACATGAAATCAAAATGTATAGAGATTTTATTACATGCATGACTGGGTAAATTTCGTGAAACCAACAGTCGTCCGCTTTCAAGTAACATGTTTAACCAATTATGTAATAGAGACGCATTTGTATACATTTACAAATAAAGTAGACCCAGGTGAGACAGCCCCTGTAGGAGATGTCTGATCAGAGCCTGCTCTGTTTGTTGATGATATAATATAGATCTGACTCTACAGTTTCTGCCATGGCCAAACTATCCAGTATTCATATGGCATTATAAACAATAGCTGGAGTAATACTCATAACGTCATCATTTTACATGGATATTCATAAGCTTCATGGTTAATTCTTTTACTTACACATATTGTCATCATGGTACATGTACATATTTTCATCTGCTACTGTTGACACCCACGCTCTTTTGTTTCTTAAACATAATCTCAATGTCAAAATACATTTAGTCCCTGACCTGACTCGCATTTGCAAACAACTTGGTTCCAAATGAAACGCCGAGTAACTCTGTCTCATCAGGATCCAATCTGTTTGACACTTGGTCAATAGTTTCTCAAAGGTTGTTTTCGAATAGGAAGTAGTCACACTTTTAACAGGTCTATCTTTGATCAGGGCCCATATGTTATACAACTTCTGATTCTGAGTCTGAGATCATTCTCAAGTATCAGATTGGTCAAATTCTGAGCTTGCTCAGAATCTGACCAATCAGATGCTTGAGAATAGTCTCAGGCTCAAGCAAACAGTTTACAACCTTGGGGCCTGATATTATTCTTTTACACGAGGGTAAGATGATAAATCAAACGCTTGCGATGAATTCGTTATATCCTAGGCACACATATAGGACGCAGAGAAGACACACTTGACATATTATCAGGTACACTGATCATGGTCTTTCTGAGACGAAGTGTAAAAATGTTGCAGACGACAACTTTTGCAGACGACAATTAGTAAAACACTCCGCGTTAGAAGTTAACCCTTTTGGATTTTGAAGAAGGATTTTGGCATTTACAAACAGTGTAGATCCAGATCTGAGTTCTAATAGAGAAGCCCTCTGAAGATGGTCTGCACTGTTTGTTAATAAGGTTTCTGTAGCAAACTGAAGTATTTCATACTGGATTGACTGTGTAGTTACATGCTCATTCCATTTTCAATATTCTAATCCCTTTCTGACAGTAAAGCTTAGTGATAACCTTAGTGCAACGGCTGTATAATATACTGATGTGAATAAGAACTACTCATTTCTAGTATATTTTAACCCTTTCGCTGCCAAACTCTGTCGTCTGCTAACTTTGTCGTCTGCTTCAAATTTTCATTCTTTTGATTTTCTTCATTTTTGTTTCAAAAACATAGTAACAGTAACAAACAGTTTGGATCCAGATGAGACGCCGAGTTACTCGGCGTCTCATCTGGATCCAAACTGTTTGCATATGTAATCACAGATCCGGCATTGGCAGCTAAAGGGTTAACATCGCGGATATTAAATAGATTAACTTTTAAAATAGCATATAAACGCATGAATGTCTCGCCAACGCAGAAACTAGAATCAGATCTATATTGTTCCATAAGCAGAAAGAACAGTCTCTGATCAGACGACTCCTATAGGAGTCGTCTGATTCGGGTCTACTCTCTCTGTGCAAAGGCGTATTTATGGAGTAAAGGGTTAAGGATTAACCGTTATCCAGCTGTGACAAGTTGATCTGGTGCAATATTCACTTCTTCCAGATCGATACATCATTTACGAAACTATTGACCGAGTGTCAAACAGTTTGGATGCTGGTGAGACGCCGAGTTACTCGGCGTCTCATCTTGATCCAAACTGTTAACAAGAAGAAAGAATAAAACATGCTACAAGTCAGTAGTCAGACTTTGAACAGCAATATAATAGTTAATTATGCCGGGGAAAGAAAAAAACAAACTTGAAAGTGAATATTTCATCCAAATTAAATACCGTTGCATGTATAACCTGATTTATTCGTGAGAGTTTTATTTTCGCCAATAACACTACTCCATCGTTATGTTGTGCACGTGCGATAAAGCCGAAATACGATATTCACGTCACGGGCTTGACAACTTGCTATAGAAAGCGTTTGGTCCTGTACAATAGAAACTGTCTTAAGCGACCAGTATTGATTGAGTATATATCTAGAAGATGGAGGTGGTTGCTTAATACAGGGCAAAAGTAATGCAGAAAGCTCCTATAGGAGCTTTCTGCATTATTTTAGCTCTGTATTAAGCTATCACAAGCCTTAAAGACCCTTTATTAGATTTGCTGTTTGATTGTCGTTAATGATGGGTTTGACTGTATTTTGCATGTTCGCCCACGCAATAATGTTATACATTTAAAATCTTACCCGATACACGAATCTCAGTGAGCGTTGCATGGACACAGACACTCGACAATGCTGTGAATAAATCAGGCGATGCAACCGATACGAACGCGAGTTTGAGTTTGCGCAATGAAAATAAGTGAATTTGAGAAGCTGATGCTTTGGAAATCGCACAGATCTAGATACGTATTTGTGTCATGTACAGAGGTTGTGTCTGATCAGGAAAACTCAGTTTTATGCCCGTTTTAACCCATTCCCGCATATTTAGGCCAAACCTCTTTGAATTAAGCATTAACTAGAAAAGAATGAAAACAATATTGTGTAGTTTTGAAACTGTTGCGATAAATGGAGCATTTGCTCCTATGGAGCAAATGCTCTATTTATCACAATGGTTTCAAAAAGTGACTTTTACTGAGACATTAAAAAGCGTCAATGTAGGGGGAATGTGTTAATAACAGTAGAATAACCTCTTTATTGTACCATTTGATAGAAATATAGATGGTATAAAAAGTAGTTAGCTGTTTGATACAAAGCGAAAGTAATGCAACAAGCTCACGGGAGAGCTTTCTGCATAGCGTTTGTCCTGTATTAATCATGTACCTCAAATGAACACACTTTCACGCCTTTGCAAATAGAGCAGACCCAGGCCAGATTGCTTCTCCAGGAGCCATCTGAACAGGGTCCGCTCTGATTGCTTATGCACGAGTACATATCTCATCGTACTGTTTGTGTCATGTTCTAAACTTTCTTGTTCATGATGTCATTATAAGAGATCTGCTAATTGATTAGCTGTAAATTCACTATTTCATAATACATATTCATAAGGTACAATTAAACAATTATTTTTTCTAAACGAAACTAGATTTTGACTCGTCTTATTGATCGTTATAGAGAGGTTTACGGCGCTGATCAGTCTTTGACGCGGCGACTGCTCTGGGTCTGCACTGGGCGCTTAGTCCCAAAGACATACGTGTTTATTCACGTATAACAGCTCAAGCGATGGTTTTATTGCGATGTCTTTTACTAGGGTAAAAAATCTAAGACATAAATTAACCCTTAGTCTGCTTAGCGCGACCTAAATGACATTTGCAAACAGTTAAGGTCCAGATGAGACAAAAAGTAACTCGGTGTCTAATCAGGATCCAAACTGTTTGATACTCTGGCTGCAGTTTGGTAAAACTGGTTAGTAAGTTTGAATTTTGAAAATGTAGTGGATGCTACACTTGCTGAGCAGGCTAAAGGTTAAATGGTTTTACAAATATGACCTTAATTCTATATACAGGTAAACACACGTGCACCATGCCATTGAACTCGCTGCACGCTTCAGTATTTGTGATCTGCAAAACATGTTCGTCTGCTGCAATTCTGGATATTCTTCCTTCTTTTGTTCCTCTTTAAATATTTAGCCTTAGCGTCAAACGGTTTGGATCCTGATGAGACACCGATTTAATCAGCGTTTCGTCTGTATTCATACTGCTTGCAAGGGTAATCACATGCCATTGGCATAAAAACAGTTACAGTAAAACCTCGATTATTCGAATTTTCGTTATAAACGAATTTAGACCCTTTTAGGCAGGTGGCTGCTTAATGCATGATGAAAGTCATGCAGAAAGCTCCTGGAAGAGCTTTCTGCATGAGTTTCACCATGCATTAAGCTGCCGACTGTCTTAAAGATCGATAGTAATACGTAGTTTAGTGTTCGGATAATCGAGGTTTTACTGTATTTTCTTATGTAAATAACTATCTCAATGCTTCTTTTCAAAACCACAAAATGCACGTTGTGCCCATTATTTGAATTCAGAAACGAAACGAGACCAATACTAATTTCAGCTGAATCCATTGTGTTTTCAGTGAGTTCCTTTGTATGTATATATTTATATATATATATTAAAAAGCATGCGATCGGTGCCTTTTAAAATATTCCAAAGCATATCGAGGGCTTGATGCAAAACTATTCTAACTCCTTCACTTTGTGAAGGAGTTAGAATAGTTTTGCACCAAGCCCTCGATATGAAACCATTGAATCCGTTCAGTGCCAACATTGTCGTCTGCTAGACACATTTTCGTCTGCTTCAAGTTTAAGAGTGTGCGCTTGTTCATTTTCTTTATAAATAGATGAATCGAGAGTCAAACAGTATGTAGCCTGATGAGACACCGAGTTACTCGGCGTCTCATCTGGATCCAAACTATTTGCATATGATATCACAGACTCGTCTTCATGTCACTGAAGGGCTAAACGAAGACGACAATTACAATACAACAATATGTAATTTTACACGACAAAATCGCTATAAATACCGAAGTGACATGAATGATTATGTTTGCAAAAAAGATTTCGGTCAAGGGTATTTATTCTTTTTCTTACTGAAATGCAAATCGATTTTTATACTGTTTAATGGTTCCTAAAAGAATTTTATACATATTATTATAATTTTTGTTTGAACAGCACTCCTTAACTCTTTCAACTCTGATTTATAAGATTGGACTAACCCATCAGTGATTAATCACAGAGTCCACTCAATATGAAAGACTTACACTTACCAGAATGTTTTGAATGACAAACAGTGCAGACCCTGATCAGAGGGCTCCTGTAGGAGCCCTCTGATCTGGGTCTGCACTGTTTGCAAATGAAAGTACACGGGTGATCCTGGTTAAAAGGGTTGAATTATGTTTTGATATGAAAGGAAAGAGCATCGAGCGAGTATCAGTGAACTTTTCGGAGTGTGACTTAATATAGGCACACTTTGTATGCATTTGCAAACACAGTAGACCAAGATCAGACAATCCCTGTAGGATATGTCCGATCAGGGTCTGCTATGCTTGCTTATGAAGTAATATAGATCTGATTATACAGTTTTTGTCATGGACAACATTCCTTTTTTCACAATGCCCTTAGCGAACAGTTGGGATCTAAGTGCGATACCGAGTTACCAAGGCCTCCCCCAGTATCCAAATATGTTTGACGCGTTTATCGTGTTTAAAAGGAATTGAAGAAAAAAGGCAATATAAGAATTTATTCGATCGACATTTTCTGGCAACAATTTGTTTTATTGCAAGCTAAATGTTAATGAGGTTTTAATGGCTATTTTATTCATCGTTCTTGTGTTTGAAAAGCTTTTGTGCAGTCTATAAATCACTCAAGTAATACAGTAAGATATTTTATGTATTAGATGACCCTTTCTGATCCCAATTCTTATCTTACTGTAAAAATGTAATCTGCCTAACCTATGACATGCTTAATTTTTTTTCTACTTCCGATCCGTTCCTTCACGCTTTTGAGAAAATATTGACCAAGTGTCAAACAGCTTGGATCCTGGATCTCATCTGGATCTCACCTGGACAAGACTTGACAAGTCGTACTCGGTATTCTTTAATTTAAGTTTTCTTTTATCGGAGGAAAGAGTTCAATGAATCAACAACTCATGCCTCAATCCACGTACTCCAGACAATTTTCATATACAGTAAAACCTATCTATAACGGCCATTAAATTGTGTTAATTGTGTCCTATAGGAGCGTTCTGTTTGATTTTCACCATGTTTTAAGCAGCCACCTGTCTTTAACACAAACTACTTGATGTAATTTAGTGGCCGTTATAGAGAGGTTTTACTTAACATGACATAAACAAACCACTTGATCCATTACTCAATGATTATCCTTTTCCCTGATCAATATTCATGTAAAACATAATATCATTATGAATATTTATTAGCTGAATTGCTTTTAAATGTAAAAGTTTCAAGGGAATGGTTTGCTTTGACAAAAACTATAGAATCATATCAAAATCATGTCATAAGCAAACAGAGTAGACCCTGATCAAACGGCTGTTATAGGAGCCGTCTGATCTGGGTCTACTCTGTTTGCAAATGCCTGAAAAGACGTTTAGAGGGAACGGGTTATTCATGTTATTATTAATAACATCATGATCAGATGGCTCCTGCAGGTGTCCACTCTGTTTGCAAAAGCGTTCAAATGTGTATTTATGAATGACTGGGTTAAGCTCTCCCCAACTCATCGCTAAAGCTCGTTTCCGACTGGAACAGACCAACCTCGGGTATAGAAACCCCCGTCTTTAACAAAACCCATGCTTGATTCTATTATTCTCAACAATAACTTCTTTATTTCTCCACCAAACCCTATGCTGTGACCACTCTTTAGAATCGGCTCTTCGGGACGATTCTAAGGACCGATCACAGCACATTCTACTAGAATTCCTGTTAGAAGGGGTTTACTGTAATAAGTATTTACCCTTTAAGTATTCGTACAAACATGGGCAAATATTGCAGATCCAGACTAAACTTCCCACGAAGGAGCAGTTTAATCAGGGTCTGCATATTTTGCAGTCTAATTCAAAGTTACAAAAACTGTCCAGAAATAACCTTTTCAGGGTTACAAACCAATGGTCAGGGGCGGTGCCCGGATTCTTATAGAGTAATTTCTAAAGATTTACTTATTGGACACATATTTGTTGATTTGTGTAGTTATATCAATAATATTGAAATTTGACTCAACGTATTTGTGATTTTTTTGTTTGCCAAGGGCATTATAAGCACTTCTCATTCTGAAAGAATAAAGTCTGCTTAAAGATTTACCTGTTACAAGTTTCATTTTTGCACTTGCATACGATTCATTCAAGCTATTAAGAAACTATTGACCGAATGTCAAACAGCTTGGATCCTGATGAGAGGCCGAGTTACTCGGCGTCTTCATCAGGATCAAAGCTGTTTGCAAATACCAGCACGTAAAGGGTTAAACACTTGTGACAAATAAAAACTGAATATTTAACAAACGAAAATGAAAGCTAATTCAAATGAAATAGCAGTTTTTTTTACCCATATAGCTAAACCCCGCGAAAAGAACAAAACATATATAGATTGTGAAATATGACCCATCACCACGCCAAGAATGCAATTATAAAATATTGACTTTGTCGGTTGGCATGAATAGAATGAAAAGAGGGGAAACAAACTATTGATTTGACATATATATAGCAGACCTGCACCATTTGACAAGCAAGAAATATCGTCGACTTGAAATGTGTTGTCTGCATTTTTATTGTAAGTACATGTACATTCATTTTCTTTTCTTTAATCAATATCAACAATTTAGTGCATGATCAAAACGAGTCATTTTGCATCTGATTTATAAACGGTAATCTTTGTTTCTTGTTTATCCTTCTCATAATATAATGAAAGGTCAGATACTCAGAAATTGTACCGTAAAACCTCTCTAAACCGGACGTTAAATTTTGTATAAATATCGGTCTTGTAGACAGGTGAATGTAGCAGCTTAATGCATGGAGCTTTCTGCATGACTTTCACCCTGCATTAAGCAGCAATATGTCTAAAAGTATCTAAATTATTCTCTACTAGAATTCCGGTTTAAAGGGCTTTTACTACAACTACACACGTACATGTACACGTACAACTGTACATATCTTAAATATAAAGCAAAACTTAAGCAGACGACAATTTTACAGACAACAGTGTTTGACATAGAAATACAAAGAAATGACTCTCTACCAAAAGCAGTAATATAATAAATTAGTTTTGCACCTCACTATTGTTCCGAATATTCAGACTCCTGTTCTTTATGTGAAATTCAAGAAATAAAAATGGTTTATGTAAAAAAATTCTTTTATAACAGAAAAGAGTCCGAAAATTCGAAACTGATGTAGTTCAGAACTTTGTTTTATTATAGTTGAATAGTTTTTACGAATTTTCATGGAATTATTTAAATGCCTTTTAACACGGCATGAAGAAAGTAGTCTATTATGGAGGTGTGCAGTGGTCTAGTGGTAGCACGAATGACTTCCAATCCGGGGGTCCGGGGGTCAAATCCCGGTCCCTCCCGGAAACAGAGCCGCTTTTCAGTGTCTCCCATCCGCACCTCCTATCCACCCAGGGGTTAAAATGAGTACCTGTGAGGGTCACTAGCCGGTATTGCGACTGCATAGTTGTGCCATAGGTTAGCAGTGCTCAATATTGTAGGCGAGTGACTCAATGGCCAGAGGAGTAAATGTACAGTCGGTTGAGGCCAACTTGAGGGGTCCTTCGGACTGAAAGTAGACTATAACTAGGTACTTTTTTACTCCATAGTCTGTAGTCTGTGGCAGAGGTGATTGTTGTGAGGTTGGAGTACAGGAGACTGGCAAAGAAACATGCACATCGGTACATGTAGGAACCAGTGTTATCTAGAGTACAAAGGAAAGGGTCATTAATAATTCACATTCTATTGTTACAAATGCTTCATTGATGGTTTCCTTTCTACCGTAGAGTCTAGGTAAAGCGAATATTTATTAAAGAAGAATTGAACGCTTTTAGATAGGTGGCTGCTTAATGCAGGGTGAAAGTCATGCAGAACGCTCACCTAGGAGCTTTCTGCATGACCTGATCCTGCATTAAGCTGCCACATATCTTTAAAAAACCGATACAGTAAAACCTCTCTTAACCGGCCGTTAAATTTAGTATGAATATCGGTCTTGGAGACAGGTGGCAGCTTAATGCAGGGTGAAAGTCATGCAGAAAGCTCCTAGAGGAGCTTTCTGCATGACTTTCACCCTGCATTAAGCAGCCACCTGCCTAAAAGTATCTAAATTCTTATCTAGTAGAATTCCGGTTAAGAGAGGTTATACTGTAATACTATTTATTTGAGTGGTCGGTTTAGCGAGGTTTTACTGTATTTCATTTCCTATTACTCCTTTCTTTCCCTGACCAGCGTTTTGCTGACGGCGTTTTGTCAGCCTTAGAAATTGTCTGCTAAGATATTCAATATTTGTTAAACGTTCATAACATGTAAGCAATTAACAAGCACACTCTCAGAATTGAATTATGAACAGACATGAGTTTCATCAGAAGCCGTATCTTTTTATGATTGGCAAACAGCATAGACCTGGATCTGTCACCATATTTGAATTTTTCCTCCAGGGATACGCATTTCTACGCCTCTGTAAAAGTCACTTTTCGAAACCATTGTGATAAATAAAACATTTGCTCCTATGGAGCACATTCTCAATATCACAATGGTTTCAAAACTACACAACTCTAAAAGTTTCATTTTCTCTGGTAAATGCTCCTTTTCGTTAGATTTATTCAAAGAGGCTGCATCTAAAATAGCCCATGATGTACTGGGTTAAGATGTGGTGTACGAGTGTGGTCTGCGTGATAAAAGTAACAGGTTAACTTATGGAAAAAATGCAGAAAAGAAATGGCATTATATTAGTTGTATAAATTCAGATCAGAGGATATGCTTCTTGCCTGCGACAGATCTTACTATACTCTGATTGCGTATCCCAGGTGGAACAATTAGGGAATGGTCATGTTTAACCCTATCCCAGTTCTATGTTTATTCCAAATGTCAATACCTACTGAATATCCATGGACACAATAGTTATAATGAAATATAGAAATAAGAACAGTGTAGCCATTTTAGAGCTAAAGAAACAGATACATCAAATTCCATTAGCAAACAGAGTAGACCCTGATCAGACGGCTCCTGTAGGAGCCGTCTGATCTGGGTCTACTCTGTTTGCAGATGCGTGAAAAGGCGTTTATATGAGGGAAAGGGTTGACACATTTAACTCTTTACTTGATGAATATGCATGTTTCACTCGGCCCATTATGAATATTTATTATTTCATTTGTATTGTAAAACTATAAAATAAGGAAACTTATTGCAAACAGTGTATATCACGGCCATTCAGGATCATTCCCGATCTGGGTCTACACTGTTTGTCGCTGCCCCTAACTAGGAATACTGTAGTTAATGATTTGAACTTTCTGTCGGTTTAAAGGCGGACGATACGTTATGACGTTGCAAGTGCTACCAAGTCCCACAAAATTTAACAAATTGTTTCAAGTGTTATCCCTTCTCTAGCTATCCACGAGATAACTGGCATTTACAAACAGCTTGGCTCCAGATGAGATGCCGAGTAACTCGGCATATCTTCAGGATCCACGCTGTTTAACATTCGGTCCATAGATTCTCAAAAGCTTTATCGAATCGGAAGTAATCAAGAATTGTATCAAATCCACTTTTGTGTCGGCATTCGTTTTTATTCCAAATGGTGTAAGTGTTAATTACATACCGTAGCATGCGGTAAAAAAAATAGACAATAACTTCCCTATACAAATTTACCTTAGTAAACCCGATATGATCAAAAATTCAAGAATTTCGCAACATGCTTATAAACATTTCAATACCAACGCGGTGCAATTAGTTGAAATATATTACCTTATCACGAAACTATACTTACTGTGCCAATAATTTAGGCTATACAGTTAAACCTCTCTATAACGACCACTTAATTGTTTTAATTAATTAGTATTTTGGGCAGGTGGTTGCTTAAAGCAATGAGAAAGTAAAACAGAACGCTCCTATAGGAGCGTTCGGTTTTACTTTCACCTTGCTTTAAGCATCCACCTGCCTTTAACACAAAATACTTGATGTAATTTAGTGGTCGTTATATAGAGGTTTTACTGTAATAACATGTTTGAAATTAGCAACCATTTACTCTATGAATATTCATGTAAGGAATAATAACATTATGAATATTAATTAGATTATTGTTTAACCCTTTCCCTCATATAAACGTGTTTTCACGCACCTGCAAACAGAGAAGACCCAGATCAGACGGCTCCTAGAGGAGCCGTCTGATCAGGGTCTGCTCTGTTTGCCAATGGAATTTGATAGATCTGTTTCTTTTCTTTCTAAAAGGGCTACAATGTTCCAACTTCCGTATTTCATTATAACTATGTTGTCCATGTATATTCAGTAGGTATTGAAATTTGTAATAAACACAGAACAGGGAAAGGGTTAAAATGGCATAATAACACATGTAAGAAAGTTTGGCCATGACAGAAAGGGTAAGATCAGATCTATATTATTCCATAAGCTAACACAGAGCAGAGGCTAATCAGACGGCTCATACACAAGAGCCGTCTGATCTGGGTCTACTCTGTTTGCAAAGTCGATAAAAGGGCACTTATGTAGTAATAAGGTTAAGCATTTGCCAGATGTGTACATGTACATCGTATGCTGCGTATGCATACATAGTAGACCCAGATCAGACGGTTTATGTGTCTGACAATTGCCTATACTGTTCAACACTAAGTCTTATCTTCTGATGTCGTTTGTACTACAGTTAACATTGCATTGCGTCTCGTTCTGCTGCTTTCTGTCACGTTGTATTGTTTGTGATGTGTTGCGTTGCGTTGCGTTGCGTTGCATTGCATCGACTCACTATGCATTGCATTGCATTGTATTTTGTCGTATTGTATTATCTTGCGTTGCTTTGCATTGCCTCCAGCAGAAGCCGTTTGATCTCCTCCTGCAAGTCTATCCCGCACCATCCCGCCCCAACCCACCCTAACCCACACCCCACACCACACCGCACACCCTTACGTTTGGAGTGTGGTACTTATTTGTAATATCAGCAGAACATTTGGATCATTGTGTACACCTGTGTCAAATTTCTTAGGGGATATTTTAAACGCACCATTTCAACTTATTAGGTTAATGTTGTGTAAGAGGCATTCACCCATATATGACACTCGTGACGATTGAAGAATGCATATTTACCCTTTATACCTCATGAATATTCATGTCAGAAATGATGTCGTCAATATTAACTAGCTCGGGTTTCATAAACCTTTTGTCCATGGCAGAAACTGTAGATTTAAAGCTATATAACTCCAACATTCCATGAGCAAACAGAGCAGACTCAGATCAGACGGCTCCTATAGGAGCCGTCTGATCTGGATCTACTCTGTTTGCAGATGCGTGAAACAACTTGGATCCAGATAGACGTCGAGTATATCGGTGTTTTGTCAGAGTCCGGGCTGTTTGACACTCGGCCAATGTGGCTTTTCAAACCCTTGAACGAATGAGAGAATCAATGTTGCAGACCAGGGGTTGAATATACATTTTTTTTATACTATGCTAAAGGTTAAGACACGACTTGTCTTAACTCTTTACACCATGACTATTTCATATGAATTAGGTTAATCTTTATAACGGTACATGAACAAGAGATGTTTTAGCCAAGGTAACTACTGTAGAATGAGGTCTATATTGTTCCATAAGCGAACAAAGCAGACCCTGGTCAGACGATTCCCCGAGGAGCAAATGCGCTGTGGAGTAAATGGTGAAAGAAAAATAGATTTATCCGTTTAACACTTTCCCTCATATAAACACTTTTACACGCATTTGCAAACAGAGTAGACCTAGATCAGACGGCTCCTTTAGGAGCCGTCTGATCAGGGTCTGCTCTGTTTGCTAATGCGATTTGATAGGTCTGTTTCTTTACGTTCTAAAATGGCTACAATGATGTTCTACATTCGACATGTCATTATAACTATTTTGTCTATGAATATTCAGTAGGTATTGACATTTTGAATAAATATAGAACAGGGGAAGGGTTAATAGGCTTTGTAATGAAGTTTTACTGTAGTTTTTATCTGTTGTGACAGCAGTGTTGATCCAAGCTTCACCCCGTTAACAGTTTACCCTTTGCTTTACGAACATTGCAAACAGCTTGGATCCAGATGAGACGCTGAGTAACTCGGTGTCTCATCGGGGTCCATGCTGTTTGACACTCGGTCAGTAATTTATCAAAAGCTTTAATGAATCGATTATTAGTAAAACTTGCAGAAGATCAGAGTTTGAGCACACATCATTTTCAGCAGGCCATTGGTTTAGTTTACCGATCGCTTTAAGGGTACCCTGTATAGCCGTGATTGCACACCGAGGCACCGGGTATTGTATATCAAGTACACTGATTGATTGTCCTCACAAATGAACTCTGTTGTCTCTTAATAATTTATCCTTGGAGTAATTAACCTTTACCCAGCTGTACATTCTGACGTGATGTAAGTTTTGCCTACTCCCGGCTTAAGCATGCCTTTGTCAAAACTAATGACCCAATATCAAACAGCTTGGATCCTGATGAGACGCCGAGTTACTCGGCGTCTCATCTGGATCCAACCTGTTTGCAAATGCGAGTCAGTACGTAATTAGCGGGAAAAGAGGTTAATCTATAGCAAGCTTAGTGAAATCGGTGGTCTGCAAAATCTACCACTTGATTCAAATCTGTAAGTAACACTTTTGCCCACCCGGTGTCTTATCTGATCTGGATCCTGATGAAAGTCATAATTACCTAGCAAGGGTTCGCATGTGCCGCATTGTATGAACATATTAACTCTTTCGCGGTCAATGGCGAATATGCGATACATTTGCGAACAATTTGGATCCAGATGAGACGTCGAGTGACTCGGCGTTTTCATCAGGGTCTAGAATGTTACTGTGATCATGTTTTTTAAGGAAAGGAGAGGGGGGCATTAAATATTGGAAATTGCTGCAAACAACAGCGTTTGCAGACGACAATTTTTGCCAATGAAAGAATTAATCGGTTACGAAAATACATCTAAACCTTTCATTTCTTTCCCATTCAGACACAAAGAACATCGACACTCTAAAGTTACCAATACTAGGAACTCCTAATTAATTGTAAATTGGTGGCTTGAGCAACTATTGTTACATTTACAGTAAAACCCCTCTAATAAGACCGCCTAAAATAGGCATAATTCTGGGCGGTAGAGGCAGGTGGTAGCTTAATGCAGGACAAAAGTAATACAGAAAGCTCCTAGAGGAGCTTTCTGCATTACTTTTGACCTGCATTAAGCAACCACCTGCTTATAAAGACACCCAAGTTTATTCATTAAGTGGTCGCATTAGAGGGGTTTTGCTGTATATCTTTGGTAGTCGTTCGCACATTCAGATATGCATTTATAAATTATGCACACAAACGGTAATTAACCCTTATCATGCTAACGGCGATCTAACTCGCATTTGCAAACAGATTGGATCCAGATGAGACGCCGAGTAACTCGGCGTCTGATCGGGATCCAAGCTGTTTGACACTCGATTAATAGGTTCTCAAAAGATTGATAGAATCGGAAGTAGTCATCATTTCACCAGGTCCAAAATTGAGCAATAATTAATTCTGAAGATGGGTAGGCTAGATAAGGCAGGATATATAGACAAAGCTCTTTTAGATAAGAAGATATGTATGGCGAAATGGGCATGGCACGGCAGATCGCATACAGAAAATAAAGATTAGCATGCATAACTGCGCAGATGGTAAATAAACTTTAACCCATTCCCCCATATTGACGACCGACTTTTGGCGACTCTATAAAAGTCACATTTAGAAACCATTGAGATAAATAGAGCATTTGCTCCTATAGGAGCAAATGCTCTATTTATCACAATGGTTTCAAACTACAAAATTCTATTTTTTCCCTTTTCTCTAGTTAATGCTCTTTTTGGTATATTTATTCAAAGAGGTTGTTTCTAAAAATAGCCTATGAGGTAATGGGTTAATCATGTATTCCTTTAATATTCACTAAGCAATAACTGCACCATGATTATCAGGAAGTGTATGATTCGAGTCTACTCTGTTTTCAAGGACAGACGTTACAAAGCGTATCTTTGGAGTAAAGGGTTAATATATTTCAACGCACTATTCATTTAACGTTTCGAAATTTAAGCTAATTAAGGAACATTCCAAATTTAAGCTAATTATGGAACATTCCAAAGGTTAAAAGAATTTCAGTCTCATCGCAGAGCTGTAGTCAAGAGAAGTATTATTTAAATCTAAGCAACATGTTTTTATATTTCACCGACAAACCCTATCATACAGCTACTCATTAGAAGCACCGCCTCTCAGGGACTAGTCTAATAAGTAGTAGCAAGATCGTGCTTGAGGATCTCTCAGGAATAAGAGATTTTGAAGATCGCTGAGAAATAAGAGATTTTGATTGAATAACATGTATCTGATCTACAATTCTACAAAATGATCTGGACTAGCACTAGGCATGTCATTTCCATTCGCCAACATTATATTACAGTAAAATCTCGCTAATACGACCACTAAAAAGTATGATTCTGGATTTTTAAAACAGATAGTAGCTTAATGTATATTACAGGAGTGATACAGAAAGTTCATATTGGAGCTTTATGTAACACACTTGTCGTGCATTAAGCAACCAGCTGCTTTTACTTCTCCCGTGTTAATAAGTTTACCCATTCTCTCCTACTGACGCCTTATTGCGCCTTCTTGAAACCATTGTGATAAATAGAGCATTAGCTCCTTAGGAGCAAATGCTCTATTTATCACAATGGTTTCAATACTACACAATTCTAAAATGTTCCTTTTCTCTAGTAAATGCTCCTTTTCGGTAGATTTATTCAAAGAGGTTGGGTCTAAAAATAGCCTATGAGGTAATGAGTTAAGTGGTCGCTTTAGCGAGGCTTTACTGTTCCAGGGAGTGGCGTATAACTCATAATAGCTCTATCATACATATGCAACATATGGCTATAGCCAACCATGGTTATTTATTAGCTGAATTTTATAATGGCATAATAAACAAAATATGTTTTGTTATTGGTAAAAACTGTAGAATCAGATATGTTACAATTTCATAAGCAAACCGAGCAGACCCTGATCAGACGGCTTCTAAGGATGTGTCTGGTACGGGTCTACTCTGTTAGCAAAGGAGCGGAAAAAGCGTTGGTATGAGGGGAAATGTTGAACTGATTTTATACAAAATATCGTTTTCACGTTGGTTTTGGCGTAAGACGTGCGGGTCCATGTCTTTATGTATATTGAAGACATTATCGCTGGGTGTGGATCTATGATTGGAGACCCTAGTTTGTGTGTTGAATACTTATCTGCGTTCGATCATCCGTCTGTTTAAACATTAACCATTAGTCTGATGAATATCTGCGTATGAAATAATCACATCATCAATATTAATAGGATTATTTATTTTGTAAATAACATGTGAACATATAACTTTTGGCCATTGTAGAAACTGTAGAATCAGTCATATATCATGTCATAAGCAAACAGAGCAGACCCTGATCAGACGGCTCCTACAGGAGCCGTCTGATCTGGGTCTGCTCTGTTTGCAAAAGGTTCTGTCATGTGCAGGTTTAAACCGTTTCAGCTAACATCCTCTACAATAGAACATCTCTAAACCAGTCCCACATTGGATATAGTAGAACCGGTCTTATAAGCGACTTATTGATTGAGCTCAGAAATCTTATAAAGCACGTGGTTGCGTAATGCAGGGCAAAAGTAATACCGAAATCTCCTACATAACGTTGGTCCTGCATTAAGTTACAATCTGCCTACAAGACCTAAAGTTCAACTCTTCCAGTCTTGTATATTGTATAATTATCTGATTTCGATACCCAGTCAGCTATCCCTATGATTTTGATTCTTATAAGAATAGCCCGTCCGATCCGACTCTAATGATTACAACAATATGGGGTTTGACTAAGGAAGCTCTGAGATTAAGGGTCAAACTCAGGTCAAATGTATAGGTCAGATGTACTAGTGACTTAATGAATATTAATTAACTGAATATCTACTGTTGCATACGATCAGGGAACGTTTTGGTCATAGAAGTAAGCGAAGTGAAAGCGAAGAAAGTGAAACCCCGCTAATGCGACCACTTAATACCGGTAAACAGCCACTGATGTCGTTTAAAGCAGGTGGCTGCTTAATGCAGGACGAAAGTTATGCAGAAAGCTCCTATAGGAGCTTTCTGCATAACTTTCGTCCTGCATTAAGCTACCACCTGCCTCTGCCACCCAGAATTATGCCCCTTTTTGGTGGTCGTATTAGCGGGGTTTTACTGTATATGTTATTACATTTATAATCAAACTGAGCAGAATCTGTACAGACAGCTCCTGCTACAGGAGTTTTCTGATCTGGGCCTGCTCTGTTCGCAAATACATAGATATGCGTATACATAGTAGAGGGGTAAGGTAATCATACTACACAGAGACAATGCATCGGTGTAGTGGTTGAAAACGTGGCGGATGACCTTGGTTTATACAGTTCGCAAATAATATTTTTTTCTCATTTTGCGAATTTAGTACCAGAGTAATGTTTACTACATTACTGTCCGCATAATCTATCACCTGCTTATAGTAGAACCTGTCTTAAGCGGCCATTCTTTTATTGAATATTGGAGTCTTAAAAGAAGGTGGTTCCTTAATGCAGGGCAAAAGTAATGCAGAAAGCTCCTATAGCATTGCTTTTTACCTGCATTAAGCTACCACTTGCCTTACAGATCTATAATTAGACATATTTTTGATGACCGCTTTAAAAGGTTCTACTGTATATCCATTCAAAACATATTATCACAGTGTGCACCCGCTTGAATCCTAACGAGACGCCGAGTTACGAGGTGTCTCATCTGGATCCGAAAGTCGCCAATGGCAGCCAAATAATTAATATTAGTTTATGTTGGGAATATCACAAGTACTATTTTCCCAACACTCTGATTTAATTTTGTTGGCATTCTAATTTAATTTTGTTGGCATTAGCTGTTGTAATCCCATTAAAACCTTAAGACGTTGTTAAAAAAATATGTCTACTCAAATTCAGATCTGGTACAAGTTTGACTACTTCCAATTAAATCAAACTTTTGAGAAAGTATTGGCCGAGTGTCAAACAGCTTTGATTCTGATGAACCGCCGAGTTACTCGGTGTCTCTACAGGACTCCAGTTGTTTGTCAATGCGAGTCAGGTCGCGGATAGTAGAGTAGGGTTAAATTATTGTGTCCTGTTCAAATCTGATAAGTATATTTTGACGGCCTCAAAATTGGTTTAATTCTTGTCCTACCTAACGAGCCGTTATTGGCATTTGCAAACAGACTGGATCCAGATGAGACGCATATAACAATTATAGGATCCAAGTGACTTGACACTTGTTTAGTAGATTTTGAAATGTTTGTACAAATCTGAACAAAGTATAAATTTCTCCAGGTTAAACTTTGGGCAGACATCATTAATGTTTCCGATTGAATAAAGATTAACCCAATGAACGTTTATGCATGAATTAATCACTTCATGAATATTCAAAATGTAATGTAATAGTTCCAAAGATTTGGCCTGGAGAAACACTGTAGGACCATATATATTTAATTCCATAAGCAAGCATAGCTGATCCTGATCAGATAGTTCCTTTACAATTTGTCTGGTCAGGGTCTGCATTTTTTGCCAAGACCATAAAAGGCGCTTCTATAAGGGAAAGGGTTAGATAAAGTGGCTTACACTTATTAATAATAAAAGGAATGCATGTGGTTTATTCAATTCAGACACCTTTTACTGGTTAGAAAGACAAAGTTTACTCCAGGATCTATCTTACACCATAAGCTAAACAGAACATACCTTGATCATATGGTTTCTACAGGAGCCGTATGATCTGGGTTTTATCTGTTTACAAAGGTGTGATAAAAGTTTGTATGAAGGAAAGCGTTAAGAGAATAAATTGTGCGAGGTTGGAATCACATGGTTGTTATGACATTCACGCATGAATACTATTGAATGATGTATTTGTTTCTTCTTTTTATTGCAGAATGAAGAAAGTGTCTACAAAATGGACAAGGTTGGAGGCGCAACAGAAGACAGAGGATAAATGCATAATTGATATGAACAGCTCACAGTGGATATTCGTATTCAACTTTAAATATAGCCCTTTACTCCATGGATATTCATATAATAAATAAATAATGCTATGATAAATATCAATCAAGTTGATATTTTATAATGGTATATGAACACAGGATATTTTGGCCATGACAGAAACAGAAGAATCAGGTCTACAGTAGAACCTTCCTAAGTGGCCATTCATTTATTGAACACAGCGGTCTTAAAACAGGTAGTTACTTAATGCAGGGCAAAATAATGCAGAACCTTCCTATAGGAGCTTTCTGCATTACGTTTGAGTTGTATTGAGCTACCACTTGCCATACATACCCATAATTAGATACATGTATCTTTTTGACGGCCGTTTAAGACAGGCTCTACTGTATATTATTCTATAAGTAACCACATTTATAAGACCTGCAAGCATTGAGCTAAACTTTTAGCTTGCCCAACATTTGACATGTTTTGTGTTTAATACCTATGTTAATATTCTCCAAACTCCAAATTCTGGATCCAAATTAGTAATCGAGCATTGTCACACCATGTGTTAAATATTGGAAACGTTTGATACTATTATACAAGACACGAGTAAGAACTTTATGAGTGTTAAAGGTGAGAGGTGGCACCATGGGAAATATAATCCCCAGATATTTATAAACAGTGTAGACACAGGCCCTCGTCCTGATAATAATCAGAGAGGTAGATAAAATGAGCAATTATCAATCAGCATCTCTTATTTCTCCGCCAGACCCTATCTGGCTGCTACTCATTTATAATCGCCTCGGAGAGGTGACTCTAATGAGTAGCAGAAAGACAGGGGTTGGCGGAGAAATATAAAAAAAACCCAGTTTAACTAATGTTTCCTAAATGCTCCTCTTACCAACATCTATGGGTGATATGCCCAGCTTTGTACTCCAGTGTGGCTATACGTATATTGTAATAAAGTATACACTGCAAACAGTTACCAACCCTCATAAGATTGGTCTATATAGTATATATGTATGTACTATTTGAATATTTATTTTGGAGCGTCAGTTTTTCCGTTATATGACTCAAACTTTAAAACATTATCATTCTAAACCGGACTTTTAGTAGAAATCAGAATTTAGATGCTTTAGTCAGGTGGCTGCTTAATCCATTTAAAATGTACATTTATGCCTATGTTATTGAAGGAAAACCCGTCCATATAGAATATTGCAACCCGTCCATTTTTCATGTTGATGGGGACACTGCAAACAATGGTTTCGTTTGGACATTGATGGGCTCAGCACACAGTGCAGACCCTGACCACAGGGCTCCTTCAAGAGTCATTTTATCCGGGTCTACACTGTTTGCATATGTCCTTTATAAGGGACACTGGGTATACATGGGTTCATGCAGAATGAAAATTGCCCAAAAAGTATCTATATGAGTATTCTGTATGACTGCCTGTCACCATTGCATTAAGCTGCCACCTGTCTTAAAGAACGACATCGATGCTTATTTGAAAGTCCGAATTAGAAAGTGTTTTGTTAGACAGTTGCTGTGAATTAAGCCAAAATGCTGAGCCAAAACCACATGAGTGATATGCTGAATAGATTATTTGTTAGATATAGGCATCATGATTATAAATTGTATATACTCTTCTCATGATTGTGACGAAGTGTTAACCTTTAGCCTGCTATGGACCGATCTATGCTAACCATTGAAAACTGTTCAGATCCAGATTGGACGCCAAGTTATTTGGCATATCACCAGAAAAAGATAATTGCACAGTGTACTTTGCAGAGGACCAGATAAGACGTGTAAATTAAAATATTTTCCAAGAGTAACCCCAGTATATTTCTCCACCAAACCCTATGTTGTGACCACTCTCAGAGACTATTCTAAAGAGTGGTCACACCATAGGGTTTGGTGGAGAAATGACGATTTTAGTATCTGAGTACGCACCTTTATCTGTTGCTCTTAGTATTATGAAATTGAAGTGGGTTGAGATTTTTAACACAAAAGTTTACACGGCAAACTAAAGATTAATTGATTATGATATAATGATTTAAGTAAAACCTCTGTATAGCAGCCACTAAGAAGAGAGATATAAGAAGATATGTGGTACATGTAGTATAATGCAGGACACGTGCGATGCAGCGAGCTCCCATACAGTAGAGGAACTTTCTGCATTACTTTTGTACTGCATTAAGCAACCACCTGCTTATAAAGACACCCATGTTGATTCATTAAGTGGTCGCATTAGAGGGGTCCTACTGTATATCATTTATATATGAATGATGTCGCACTTTGTTCTTCCCAAAAACACAAATATCAATTTAGACTCGGTGTCGTGTCAGGGTCTACATTGTCTATCATTTTTCAGTAGCTGAACCAGTGTAATCATACAGACCATGACTAGACACAGAGTTCCATCGTTGTGATTGATCGCTAAATACAAACATTTAACTCATATTGGGGCTTTCTGCATGACGTTTATCCTGCATTAAGTAGCCCTCTGCCTTAAAGTATCTGACATTTTCTCTACTAAAATTCCAGTTTAGAGGGGTTTTACTGTGCGGTATTTACTTGATAAACACTTGTAAACAGGCTATAAGTTTGAATAATTGTGTCTGTTTATTTATGAAAAATATTTGCATTGGTCAGAAAGTTCAGTGTTCATATGTCATTATAAAAAGACAATTAACCCTTTCCCTCATATAAACGTGTTTTCACACATTTGCAAACAGAGTAGACCCAGATCAGACGGCTCCTAGATGAGCCGTCTGATCAGGGTCTGCTCTGTTTGCT
Source organism: Azorinus chamasolen (assembly GCA_963576725.1). Classification (NCBI taxonomy): domain Eukaryota; kingdom Metazoa; phylum Mollusca; class Bivalvia; order Cardiida; family Solecurtidae; genus Azorinus; species Azorinus chamasolen. Next base: position 56,865,110 of record OY755245.1, on the reverse strand, counting down.
AATAGAATTTGATAGATCAGTTTCTTTCCCTTATAAAATGTCTACAATGTTGCACCTTCCATATTTCTTTATAACTATTTTGTTAATGAATAGTCAGGAGGTATTGAAATTTGGAATAAATATAGAACAGGGAAAGGGTTAATATGCACCAAGCTCTTATTTCTGCAATGAATATTCATTAAGTAAATTATTAAGTGCTCTTGTGCTCGTGACAATGGCCATGTAACGTTATTTGATAAAATGAGATATAATTATATACAACGTGCATACATGTTATTGTTGAGAAGAGTTTATTTTATAGATTACAAAGATGTCATAATAATGTGTTATGAATGACACTATGTGTATTACACAGAATGTTTAAAGGATATTGTATTATTACACATACTGTGGTGTAGAAATTAGCGTGTATTATATACAGAAGTTTTAAGGATATTGTATGTATTACACATAATGTGATGTAGAACATAGCGTGTCTTATACAGAATGTTTAAGGATATTACATGTATTACACAGACTGTGATGCAGAACACATTACACAGAATATTTTAAGGATATTGTATTTTTACACAGACTGTGTCAAGTCAAGTCAAGAATTATTTGTTTGAAGTCGTCGGTTTACAACAACAGTACACACTATGTAGAGTTTTCAAACCGACTTTGGCGTAGAACATAGTGTGTATTATCTGTAATGCGATGTAGAACATAATGTGTGTTACACAGAATTAACGAGCCTTTAATACCATTTTCAAACAGTGTAGTCCCAGGTGAGAAGGCGTCCAGAGAACCTTCCTACCAGGGTCTGCATTTTTGTCATGTTACACTAAAAGAAAATCACTGAATCCCTAAGATTGGTCTGTTTGAGTATGGAATACAGTAAAACATCTCTAAACCGGAATTCTAATTGAAAGAAATTTCGATACTTTTAAGGCAGGCGGAGGCTTAATGCATGGTGAAAAGCATGCATAAACTCATGATAGTTCTAATGGAGCTGTCTGCTTGGCTTTTACACTGCATTGAGCTGCCACCTTTTTTCCAAGACCAATATTTATACAAAACTGAACGTCCGGTTTAGAGATGTTTTACTATAGTCAATTTGACGATTCGGCATTGAAAGAGTAAATGCAGGACATACTATACATGTACATTATACAGAGTATATTGTAGGACATTGCAAGTGTTACACAAAATATTTTGCAAGACGTTGCATATATTACACAGAATTTGTTGTAGGACCGTGCATGTATGATACACAGTTGTTGTAGGACATTGCATGTATTACAAATGATTTGTTGTAGGACATTGCAAGTATTACACAGACTTTGTTGAAACAAATTGAATCTATTACACAGAATGTGATGTACGACATTGCATGTATTACACAGAATGTATTGTAAGACTTTGCATGACATTGTATTATACAGAATGTATTGTAGGACATTGCGTGTATTACACTTTTATAAAAGTTTAAGGACATTGCATGTACACCATTGCATGTAGTGTGTAACATTACATGTATTACCACGCGTTTAGTATAAGACATTGCATATACAGTAAACCACCTCTAATGCGACCACTTAATGAACAAACAATGCTGTCTTCATAAGTAGGTGGTTGCTTAATGCAGGACGAAAGTAATACAGAAAGCTCCTAGCTTTCTGCATAACTTTCATCCTGCATTAAGCTACCGCCTGCCTTTGCCACTATGAATTATGCCTCTTTTTGGTGGTCTCATTAGAGGGGTTTTACTGTAGTGCAAAATATGGTGTCATTGGTTGATAGTCACCTGCAATCCACTACTAAAACAGGTTAACGTAAAGCAATATATGAGTCACTTATTGAATGAAATGTTTTTGCTCATATAATTATTGTTTACTCTAATAATATATTAAGTTTACATATATAATTTATTCCATGAGTTTGAATATTTCACCTGTACATAAAAGGGTATCATTATGTATAAATACATATGCGAAATCATTGAAGTTACGTACAGTCTTTGCCTTTAACCCTTTACTCCATAATTACGCCTTTACGAACAGGGTAGACCCAGATCAGACGACACCTGTAAGACCGTCTGATAAGGGTCGGCTCTGCGTGCTGATCGGGGTAATATAGATCTCATTCTACAGTTTCTGCTTTGGCAAAATTTCCATTTTTATATGCCATTTCAAAAATAAATCTAATTAATATTCATGAAAGCATCATTTCTAACATGAATATTCCTGGAGTAAAGGGTATACCTTATCCCGGTGTCGTTACATGATAGTCATCAAGATATTATTAAATCATATCAGTACGACTCGCAGACTCTTAGTATTTACTCAGAATCGACATACTGACTTATTTTATACATACTTAATTAAGTGAATATCTTCCTTACATATAACTTACCGGACACCAACATATAAAATTGGTAAAATCTACTCTTTAGCAACCTTTCAGGTGTTTTATCTTTATAAAACTTGTGCAGATATTTCAATTTGTACACTAATAAGTTTGATATAACACTGGTTATCCCTTTATTCCATAGATACGCCTTTAACTGCATTTGGAAACTGAGTAGACCCAGATCAGATCCTGTAGGAATCGTCTAATCAGGATCTGTTCAGTTTGCTTATGAAATAATATAGATCTGATTCTTCAGTTTCTACCATGGCTAAAATTGACTCTACTGTTTCTGCCATGTTAAAATCGTGTATTCATATATACCTTTATAAAATGTGAGCACATATATATTTAAGATGGTATAATGTCTTATATCAATGAAACAAGTTAAAACTCCTTGGGTATATGGTTAAGAACTGGTTAACTGTACGTGGTGAAAATTCGGGGTTTTACACAGAATTTATGGGATTGCATTTTAAGAAGAACAGATTAAATGCAAACATATTAAATTTTTTCAATGCTCAGTTTCATTTAAACTATAGTATCCACCTCTAAAGAGGATTATGGTAAAGAAGATATTGGATCACTTTTGGACATGTGGCTGATTAACTCAGCAGTGCCCAATGTCCATTAACCCATTACCTCATAGGCTATTTTAGATACAACCTCTTCGAATAAATCTACCGAAAAGGAGCATTAACTAGAGAAAAGGAAAAGTTTAGAATTTTGTAGCTTGAAACCATTGTGATAAATAGAGCATTTGATCCTATAGGAGCAAATGCTCTATTTATCACAATTGTTTATCAAAGTTACCTTTACAGAGTCATCAAAAGTCGACAATATGAGGGAACGGGTTAAAAGGGCATAGGTAAACAGTGTATGCCCAGACCAAAGGGTTCTTAAAGGAACTCTTTGCACTGTTTGCTGAAAGCATAATTATGTCAATAGCTTGTTACAGCAAATATTGTGTTTGTGTTTGCTGTGCTCCCTCCACATGAAAAATGGATAAATTCCAAAGTAAGATCTGGACGAGATTTCCTGAAATAATATGGGAATACATAGGTTAATACTGAATATGATTCATGCAGAAAACTCCTTTTGGAGCTTTCTTCGTGACTTTCATCCTGCATTAAGCTGCCGCCTGTCACAAAGAACGACATTGATATGAATATGAAAGTCCGTCTCAGAGGTGTTTTACTGCATATTTAGATTGGTGCATTACTAGTTTGTTTATTTATGTATATGAATCGTTATTTGTTACCGTAAAATAACCATGTACTCGATGAAGAGGTATGTTTGAACATTTGCAAACACGGCAGACTCTTTTTAGACAGCTTCTATTATTTCAGCATAGGTCCAACATTCCTATGTTCATATACCATTATACAGAACTTAGAGAAGCAATATCCATAATGGCATTTGTTTTTCATGAAAATACATAAGATCTTTGCAAATAGTTTAGATGGAGATGAAACACCATTGATTTCCGTGTATCATCCGGATCAAACTGATATGTACTCTGGTCGTGTGTTTAACCATTTCCTCCACATGCTATTTTAGACACAACCTTTTTGAATAGATCTACCGAAAAGGAGCATTAACTGGAGAAAAAAGATTTTTTCTTAATTTTGTAGTTTGAAACCATTGTGATAAATAGAGCATTTGCTCCTATAGGAGAAAATGCTCTATTTATCACACTGGTTTCTACAGGTGATTTTTACAGAGGCATAGAAAGGCTATTTATGAAGGAAAGGGTTAACCCTTTACCTAATGAATATTAATGTAGAAATGACTACTTTGTGGAAATAAATCAACAGATATTTTATACTGGAATTAGGATAAATGAAAGTTTTGACCATGGTATAGAAGCTGTAAGATCGGTTTTGTATTAGTTCATAAACTAACAAAGCAGACCCTTGTCAGACAGTTACTACATGAACCGCCTGACACTGGTCTACGTTGTTTTCAAAACGTAAAATATATCTTCATCTGATAAAACGAAATGGAGAAAAAAGGGTTCGTAGCAGACGACACTTTTTGCAGACAATAATTGTTTAGACTGAATATGGAAAAGCAGTGTAAAGAAATGTGTGTTGGTTCCATTACTATTGAGATTTGTACAGCCGTGCTGCAATCTTGTACTCGATTGGTGGGGTGATATTGTTTAAACAATAAAATCTACCTACGAAATGTAGTATTATTTATCTTTACTATGAACCTTAAACAGAGTAGTGATTATATTATTCATACTCCTGGTCTTGCAGACCGTGGTCCGACTTATTGCACGGCACATTACGACCGTGCTTATAGTGTTAGCGTTTACTAGGCGACATATGTATGGATGACAGTCATAACCAATTTAACCATTTCATGAAAAGCTTTTTATCAGCTAATAGATCCGATGCTTGTGAAATTGTAACGGTCAGTCAGTTTGTTATGGCTTGTATCGTTCTTTCCTTATTAAAGACAAAGCAATACACAGTATTTTCAATTGAAATAGACTATTTACGTATGTAAGTGACTAATTCAAATCCAAAATCAATCCCATATTTTCTCGACTTCAGGAACCAGTATGGCAGACCGTTTGCAAATACTTCTGAGATCCTAGGTTATCAATTAAGAATCTACGTCCTCGGTAGAAATCTAGGATATCAGTCGAGATCATAAGCTTTTTGAGAACCTTGGTTCTCGATAGCTATTTGCACAATAACTCAATGACCGTAGGTTCTTATCTAGAAGTCTATGATTCAAGCGAGACCCTTGGTTTCCGTAGGCACACTGCCAAAATGTATTGAGAAATTGATCAAGGCATATCTTTTCTTGACTTCACTTCCTATATCCAATCGCCGCAATGGGTATCGGGTTCTTGTTCAGGTTCTCTGTTTAAGTCATTCCTACTTATATCGAGAAGAGAACTACTACAGCCCGCAGTTCTCAAGAGTTAACAGGGATCAAATATGCAGTAGATGGTTTTCTTCCCCGATGTCCAGGTTCGGCGTTAAATATGGGATTGTCGGATTTCTAAAACGGGCAAAGGGACCGAGGTCCTTGTATAAGACAATGCAGTACATGGTAATAAACGCGGACTTGGTCCCCCATATACACCAGACTGCTGCATTACTCAAACGAGATGTATTGTCTAAGTTAATGTTTTCGCCGATGCAGTATAATGCATTACACAAGGACTTCTTCCCTTATATCAAGGTGCGGACTGTTGTATTTCTTTAAAAGCGTATATTACAGAGGCTCGTGTATTAAACAATTCAGTGCATGGTAGATAAAACGGTATTCGTCACAGTATTTGAGACAATACAACCATGCTGTCTACAACGAGGATTTCATCATCCTCTATATCCAGATGCTGTCAAATACACGGGACCGCTGCATGTCTAAACAAGAGTCGAACTCCGTATTTTATGCCATGTATTATGCATGGGATAACATACAGACTTCGATCTCTATATCCAGGTGCGACCGAATACATGGGGCATCCGCATTTCCATAAGGAATATAATGTAGCAGTCTGTGTTTAAGGCGGTGCATGTTCGTAGCCTTTAACATGAACTTCCTCTTCTATATCCATGTGTGGAATCTACACGGGACCACAGCATTTAAAACACGGGTACAAGGGTCGACCTCCGCGTTATAGACAATGCTCTTACCTCAGATATCGTACTGTCAAATATTTTATTTCTTTTGATCGAAATTAACCCTTCCCATGATAAACGCGATCTTGCAAACATTTGCAAGCCGCAATAAACCAGATGATACGTTGAGGCCAGGATCTAAGCTGCTTGACACTCGATCAACAGCTTTTCAAACGTGTTAACCCTTTTCCTCACATAAACGTGTTTTCACGCATTTGCAAACAGATTAGACCCAGATCAGACGGCTCCTAGAGGAGCCGTCTGATCAGAGTCTACTCTGTTTGCTAATAGAATTTGAAAGATCTGTGGCTTTACTTTCTAAAATGGCTACAATGTTCTACCTTCCATATTTCATTATAACCATTTTGGCCATGAATGTGCAGTAGGTACTGAAAAATGAAATAAACCTAGAACAGGGAAAGGTATAACGAATCAAAAATACATGTAAGTAAAAACCTCACGCTACGGGTTAAAATAACATGTGTAATCTTTACACGAAATCGTGTGTGAAACATTTGACTGGCTGGGTATTTTTTTGCGATAGAAAATCTCATTTTTTTAAAACACGTAATCGGAGAGATCCTGGTGGGATGACGAGGTGCTCTTGATTAAAACTGATAATCTAATCATATATTCACCCGTAGCAGGCTAAAGGTCGATGGCATCACTAATAACAGAACAAAGTCAACATTGTATCAATTCAATTCATTCTAATGTGACCACTTAATATACAGACGTTGGTAATTTTAAAAGATGGACGCTTGATTCATGACGAAAGGAAAGCAGAAAGCTCCTATCAGCTCCTATAATTAAAATAGAATGAATAAACATAGAAGGCTAAGAGGGTAGACTTGTTGATATTGATTCCGTCTGGTCATGTAAGCTTTAAATCATTCCCCCATATTGGTCCCCTTTGACGCCTCTGTAAAAGTCACCTTTTGAAACAATTGTGATAAGTAGACTAGTATATAGGAGCAAATACTCTATTTATCACAATGGTTTAAACCCTTTCCCTCATACAAATGTGTTTTCACGCATTTGCAAACAGAGTAGACCCAGATCAGACGGCTCCTAGAGGAGCCGTCTGATAAGGGTCTACTCTGTTTGCTAATAGAATTTGATAGAACTGTTTCTTTGCTTTCTAAAATGTCTACAATGTTCGACCTTCCATATTTCTATTTTGTTAATGAATATTCAGTAGGTACTGAAATTTGGAATAAACATAGAACAGGGAAAGGGTTAAAACAATGCAGTTTTAAAATTCCCCAGGGAACATGCCCCCTCCATAGACACCATCCGTACATTACATTTGGACTCAATTATATTTCTGTTGGTGGCATAAGATATGTTTACTGTATTATAGAATGTAAACTAAGTAAGATAAAAGCGCTTTATGGCTTCGTCAAATGCTATAACAAATGTTATAACAGTACATGCATATGTACAACACTTTCAATAAAGAAGAAATATTGAAAACCTTTAGGCATGTGACTGCTTAATGCAGGGTGAAAGTCATGTAGAAAACTCCTAGAGGTACTTTCTGTGTGACTTTCATCCTGCATTAAGCTGTCACATGTCTTAAAGACTGACAATGATATCTATCCGAGTGCTCGAATTACACGTACAGGTAGACCCATATCACGCTTAACCTGACGGCTTACATGTAACACTTTCGCCGCCAAATAAAGTTTAGATTATCGTCTGCTACATATTTCAAAGTAGCTTTCTTCAATTTTATACTCAGAATGTAAAACAGGACGGGTCCGTATGGGACGCTTAGTTACTCAGCGTCTCATCTGGAGCCCACATTTCTGCATATGTTAACACGGACTTTTCATACTTATTTCGTCGAAAGTCAGCAGACTCTATATTGTTCTTCGCTTGCTAAAAGTCTATTTTTACAGTCAGCATTTCAAACAGTGTTTGATTAGCTATTCCTCTTGAAAGCACTGTTTGAATAATCCGGACATTTTGTAAACTTGCAAATAGCATTGATTGATGTTTGAAATAAATCAATACCATCAAAAAGAATGAATATTATTGTCCAATATTACATGAACTGATTTCTGTAAGCAGAGTATTCAGTAATTCGCATTCAGTAATTCTCCATGCACCACCTGAAGTCACAGTAGATACGTTTAACCCGTTACTATAGAGACACATTTTGACGCCTTTGCAAACAGAGTAGACCTGTGTCAGAGGGCTCCGTTTGAGCAGGTTCTGTTCTGTTTGCCTATGGACGAATATAGAACTGATTACAGTAAAACATCTCTATAACGGCCACTCAATTGTGCAAATTAGTTGGTATTAAGGGCAGGTGGCTGCTTAAAGCAAGGTGAAAGTAAAACAGAGCGCTCCTATAGGAGCGTTCTGTTTTAGTTCCACCTTGCTTTTAAGCAGCCACCTGCCTTAAACACAAAATACTTGATGTAATTCAGTGGTCGTTATAGAGAGGTTTTACTGTATACGGTTTCTGTCATGGACGTATTACATTGTTCATAATGCCAATATAAAAATGAAGCTAAAGAGTATTGCATTATTTCTTACATGAATATTCATCAATAAATGTTAAATCGACCATTTGGTTAACAAACACAGGAGCCCTTAAACCCATTCCCTCAAGTTGACGCCTTTTGACGCCTCTCTAAAAATCACTTTCTGAAACAATTGTGATAAATAGAGCATTTGCTCATATGGAGCAAATGCTCTAATTATCACAGAGGTTTCAAAACTACACAATTCTAAAATTTTCCTTTTTATCCTGTAAATGCTCCTTTTGGGTAGATTTATTAAAAAAGGTAGGATCTAAAAATAGCTTATGAGGGAATGGGCTAACCCCGTAAATATTCATGTAAGTAATAATGACATCATGAATATTAATTAATAATTTTTATAATAGCATATGAACACAGACATTTTGAAGCATGGCAGATACTGTAGTACCAGTTCTATTTCATGTCAAATGCAAACAGAGCAGACCTTAATCAGACGGCTCCTACAGGGACCCGTCTGTGTCTATTCTGTTTGCTAATACGTTAAAAGACGCATCTATGGAGTAAAGGGCGAAGAGCATATAATCGAATGATGCTGAGATCGCCATGCTTAACATAGTCACCGGTCTAAATATTGAAGATTTCTTTTGAGCTGTAGCTCTAGATCGGTTCTATTGTATTTGAAGATGATACGTGGTGTCACGCGATACTTTCATCGTCCTGGTAAGTTCTTTTTGATTTGTTATAGCTCAACTTATACAGAGATATTGCATCATCGGATGGGTATCTCTGAATTAATTGTTCGTAACTTGTGTTCAAAATGCCATCATTGTCGTTCCTTAACCGATTGTATTCTTGCTCATTTTCTTCGGAAATATTCGGAAACTTTCGAGCATTATCGGGCGTCTCCGGCGAACTCGGATGTACAGTAACTGACTCGTTGTCGGATCTGCGTTTGGATTTACGTTTCTTCTTCTCCAGCTGTAATGACTCCATGTTCTGTGATAAAGGACTTATTTGTGGCAAAGCTTTCCGAGAATTTATACTGAAACATATAAAATAACTTAGTTCAGTTCATTGGCATTCCGAAATAACAAAAACGTGCATTTGTCCACATTCTCCAATCATCTGCATACGGTACTTATACTCTAGACAGGACATGGTCTCCAAATTCAAACGAAAGAAGTCTTCCAATCAAATATACAGAACTTAATTCAGATAGGACACAAATGTTTAAATCAAATACGTGCAGGCTATATATACATTCAGATTGCTTCAGACTTGATACTTTTTCAAATCAAATATAGAGTGTTCTTTTCAGATAAGTTACTAATAAAACACAATACTCACTTAAGACGAGACACGTTTGCAAACAGTATACATGATAGTGTAAATTTCCAAAAGGACATGCTTACCAATCAAATGCATGCCAATTTCTTCAGACAGAACATTTAACTCTTAATCCCTGTGAAAAATAATATTTGCTTAAAGATAGATGTGGTTCAAGTTTTGACTACTTCCAATTAGATTAAGCTTTTGGGAAACTATTGTCCGAGTGTAAAACAGATTGGATCCTGATGAGACGCCGAATTACTCGGCGTCTCATCTGGATTCAAGATGTTTGCAAATGCGAGTCAGGTCGCGGATAGTGATACATGTATAAGATTTAGGTATGCAACCTTCATCTGAACAAGTGTTGTTGCTAGTGAAAGGTGCTTACTTCAGAGGTGGCACAAATGGCGGAGGTGTAGGGGCGCGTGGGGAATTCGCTCGAAGTTTAGCTAGCTGGCTATGACCGGGCGATGTGGCATAATCTGAAATACAACAAGGACAATATTAGACATGCGGCCAGTACCGAAAACGTATGCACCTATTTCATATGTTAGCCACGAGGCTAATAAGACATAAAATAAGGTTACAGCGGTTTACGTATAATGCATAAGGACACTATTAGCACAATGCGTAGGAAACGGTGTATCCATTTCCTTCATAATAAACGTCATGTGTTAATATTTTGGCGTTTGTGCGCAATACTATTGTAGTTACATGTACTTTCTTTAACCATAAATAATCGTTACAAAAATGTTATCTTGCTTTTTATGTTTCTTCTATTTCAAAAACAATTAAATTGTAAAACACTTTTGATCCTAGTGAGACGTTGATTTACTAATCTGGATATAGACTGTTTGCAAAGATTAATACGAATTTGTTCATTGAATTGAGATACAGTAATTTGACTGATATCAAGGGATAATTGTCCGGACTGTTTAAATGCAGCTGCACTTTAGGTAGGTGGCGTGCGGATCCACCAACCTCTCTTATTGTTCTGCCAAAGCGAGTCTAATGAGTACATATAATATAGAGTTAGACCGTCCTCTTATCTACAATTGTATTCCTTTACTCCATATATACGCCTTCCTACGCATTTGCAAACAGAGTATTCCCAGATCAGACGGCCCTATAGGAGTCGTCTGAACAGGGTCTGCTTTGTTTGCTTATAATATAATATACAGTACACATGATTCTACAGTTTCTGCAATGGCCAAATCATCTTGTGTCAATGTGTTATTATAACAATTAATCCAATTAATATTCATGATGTCATTATTTTCACATGAATATTCATGGAGTAAAGGGTTAACCCATATCATTATGTGTGTTGTATCGTCGAAGTCTCTGGTCTAAATATAGCCCTCGAACTACTAACAAACCATCAGAATATTTTCAAACCCTACAAGAAAACAATAGCTCACTTTACTCCATACAATGCTGAATTTCAAATGGACTATTCCAAAATTCAAACAGTTCAAACTTATAGTGAATATTTAGGGATTTACTAAAGAAAAGTGTAACATGACAAACAGTGCATACGCTGATGAGAGGGTTCCTATAGGAGCCCTCTCATCTGGGTCTACACTGTTTGCAAGGGACATTAGGGGCACTCGTATCCCGTACTATGAGTGTTGAGGGTGGTGTCTGTAGTTTGTTTTATTTCTTGAAACTGTGTTTGGTTATAGTACGAGTATTTGCCAAGTTAAGGTGAGTTACATACTTACTTAGAAGCTTTGTTTATAATTTATTGGAGGTTAAAAATATTTTAAAACTGAAACATGAAAACACGTCCCAAAATGAATTATAAATCGTACTCTTACGTCTATAGTTTTTAATATGATGTTATTCGATCTATATTCGTTTTTGAAAATTCAACTTAAGACAGTCCCCATAACATTTCACCAGGTTGTGTGCATTTTGCTCAAAGTAGTAAAGCGTCCTAAATATACTATAGGATTTTCGACACGTGCATACATCACAAAGTCAGTTCTATAATCGATAATGCTAACTATGGTACACACAACATTAGATATTCCCATAAAAAAGAGCAACACGGAAACTACATAAATCGTTTTTAAAAATATAGGTATGTTTTCAAAGTTCCGAGTGTCGGTGTTCTCTTGACGCCGGTCATGCTAGCTATAATATGTAACAAATTACTTTACCAGATTCTGGTCTGTTTATCCTTAAAGGAGTAAGCTCCCCTTGGCGCTTCATTGGCACGTTGTGATCAGCTGGGACTACCAGACGAGGAGATATAGACAGAGGTCGAGCGTTACTCAGGGGAGATAAATGCGTAGTCCTTGTATTAGACGTTTTAGGAATGTAATTGTTTCCCATGCCTCTTTCGTCGTTCTGTAAAACCCAAAATGAAAAATCTATATATGTCACCTTATTTATACATTCTATATTTAGTTCCTACATAAGAAACATAGAAAAGATGTGTAGATTAAAACATTTTTAAGAATGATTCCTTTATTTCTCCACCAAATCCTATGCAGCGTCCATTCTTTAGAAAAGTCCCTTCGAGAGAATTCTTAAGAGTGGTTACAACATACAAATCCTATGCTTACCGTTAATTAGAATATCCATTCGAGACAATTCTTAAGAGTGGTTACAACATACAAATCATAATAATTATGCTCTTATCATCAATTAGAATAGTCCATCCGAGGCAATTCTAAAGAGTGGATACAACAACCAAACCCTATGTTGGATATGTCTTTAAATCTCTTCTAAAGAATGGTCAAAGCATAGGGTTTGGTGGAGAAATGACGATTTTAGTATTTAAGATACACCCTCATTTATGGCCCTGTGTGCATTTTAGAAACTTGGAAATATGCAAACAATGAATACGTGGATAAGTAGGCTAATTTAAACTTTCAATACCTACTGAATATTCTTGGACAAAATGGTTATAATGAAATATGGAAGGTGGAACACAGTGGCCAATTTAGAATGTATAGAAATAGATCTTTCAAATTCCACTAGCAAACAGAGCAAACCCTGATCAGACGGCTCATGTAGGAGCTATCTGATCTGGGTCTACTTTGTTTGCAAATGTGTGAAAACACGTTTGTATAAATCCTTTGTATTTCCCTATCATTTAAGGAAACCCCGCCCAGATCTTACTTTGGAAACCATCCATGTTTCATATAGAGGGGACACATCAAACAAAATATTTGCTTAAATGAGCCATTGACATTGATGAGTTTAGCAAACAGTGCAGACCCTTCTTGTTCTTAATGACAATATGTACACGGCAGAAACTGTAGAAGCAGATCTTTAATTATTTTCTAAGCAAACAGAGTAGACTCTCACCAGATGGCCCTGTCAAGTAAAAGGTTAATTAGGACTATGATTATGCAAAACATTGTCTTAAAAAGAGATACTGGATCTTAACACATTACCCCCTAGTGACGCATTACTGCGCCCCTATAAAATTCACATTGTGAAACTATTGTGAAAAATAGAGCATTTGCTCCTATAGGAGCAAATGCTCTATCTATCACAATGGTTTCAAACTACAAAATTCTAAATTTATTCCTTTTCTCTAGTTTATGCTCCTTTTAGGTAGATTAATTCAAAAAGGTTGGGTCTGAAATAGCCTAGGAGAGAATGAGTTAAAGGCATCCTTAATTATAGCTTTAGTCCATTGCTTAGTGAATGTTTATGCGGGGAAAATGAGTTTTATGGATACATGTATTATGTATACTAACACTCAGAGCTACAAATAAGGGTGCGTACCCAGATACTGAAATCGCCATTTCCCCACCAAACCTTATACGGTGACCACTCTTTGATCGTCTCGTCGAGACGATTCAAAAGAGTGGTCACGGTATAAGGTTTGGTGGAGAAATACAGGAACTTTTCTTGAAAATACCTGGACCTCTGGTAATTAATTAAATGTTTATAATGACATACAGTAAAACCTCTCTATAACGGCCACTAAATTGTGTTAATTAGTTGGTATTTTGGACAGGTGATTGCTTAAAGCAAGGTGAAAGTGAAACAGAACGCTTCTATAGGAGCGTTCTGTTTTACTTTCACATTGCTTTAAGCAGCCACCTGCCTTTAACATAAAATACTTGATGTAATTTAGTGGCCGTTATAGAGAGGTTTTACTGTATGAGCACTTGACATGCAGGCCATGAGAGAAAATGTATAAGTTAATCTATATCATAAGCTAATGGAACAGACCTTGACCATACAGCTCTTACAGGAGAGTGCCTGGTCCGGATATATTCTGGTTGCTAATGCGTAAATGTACTTCTTTATAAAAAAGGGATTCAAAAGAGATTGAAGAGGCTTTATTGTATTGACATACATACCCAGGTCGAAGATGTCTTGACTGTACTTGGGCTTGATAAGGCATCCCTTTCTCGTTCAAACTTCTTTTTATGTTTGTTTTTCATCTTTCTGTGTTCAGTTTGTTCACCAATGTTCGTGACAGCGTATTCCTCTATACTACTATCATCGTCACTATTTATATACCGATCCTCCGATCTTGCTGTTAACCGTTTAGAGCCTCGTCCATTTAAATTCCTTGTAATAGTTTTACCCCCTCCCCTTTTGTCGCGTTCTTCACTTCCGGTCGCGCCTCGTATCATTTGGGATTTTCCGTCAGCGTTGACTTTTGGTAAATGCTCATTTTTGTTTTCCACTTTGCTCGCGTGTTTTGAGTTCTTTTTGTCTTTCGTACTAAACAGACCCTTGAAAAATCCCACTGATGATCGTTTAGTTTCATTGGAAGTCGAAGTCTTTCGATTAGATTTGTGTTTGCTATTGTGTCCAATACCGAGTCTTTCCTCTAACAATGCAGCGCATTCTGCAATTACAAATTTATTCTTATTGAAAATGTAAACAAACAAACACGCAAGCACGAGTCGTTCCCTACTTAAAGATACGGACAAACAATGTAGACCCAGATTAGACCCATACCCACATCTATGATAAAGTATCTGATCGAGTTTTACACTGTGTGGACTGAATGAATAACTACATTTTCTACTGAGTGTCAAGCCGTGCAGACTCTGTCCAGAGGACGCGTATCTCCTGCAGCAGCTGGCCTTGGTCTGTATTATTTGTAATGTAAAACTACACATTTCCCCAGAGGGTGACTCGATTAAATCAAATCTGACAATGTTATTACAAGTAGAAGCATATTTACATGAATACCCATGTGACCTTGTGCTGATATCAACCGTGAACCAATGCTTTAAATAAGTAATGCACGTTTAATTATTTCGCTACACCAGTTGTGGTCTGCTGCAAATTTTCTTGTTTAATTTTCTCCTATTTTCTTTAAAAAACATTACCATAGCAACACATAGTTTGGATCGTGGTGAGATACCTTGTTACTCGGCGTCCCATCTGTATTAGATGGGTTCGCATGTGTAATCACAGGTTCTCTATTGACAGTGAAAGAGTAAAAAAGGACAAGAGGGAAATATACAAATGGAAATCATACAACACGATTAGAAAACACATATTTGAGAGGGAACTTGATCTAACATTGCACGCATAATGTATTAGAACTGAAAGAGTTGGTTTACGCAGTCACCTGTTTTTAACCCTTTCCCTCGTATAAACCATTTTTTCACACATTTGCAAACAGAGTAGATCCAGATCAAACGGCTTTTATAGGAGTCGTCTGATCAGGGTATGCTCTGTCTGCTAAAGAAATGAGATATATCTGTTTCTTTAATTTCTGAAATGGCTACAATGTTCCCCTTCAATATTTATTATAACCAGTATGTCCACGAATATCCAGAAGGTACCTACTGAATATTTGTGGACAAAATAGTTATAATGAAATAATTATGTAAGGTGGAACATTCTAATATTTTATAAAGTAAAGAAACAGATCTATCACACTTAATAAGCAAACGGAGCAGACCCTGATCAGACGGCTCCTCTGGGTCTACTCAGTAACTGTTTGCAAATGCGTGAAAAGGCGTTTAAATGAAGGGGAAAGGGTTAATGATAATACAAATGTTTACATACGCGAACGTTTAGCCTGTCTGGCATACTCTAAGGGAGTGACCCCGTCAATGTCCTTTGAGTCAGGGGTGACCCCGAGATCCAACATCACCTTGATACAGCCTGTATGACCCATTGCGGCAGACCAGTGAAGTGGAGTTCTAAACGAAATAGATTGGTAATGAACATGTAGATCAGCGATATTTCCAGTGTTCATGGTGTAAAGCCTTTCTTTTATACAACAAATTGAGAAAAGTACAAATTAACCAACACGACATCAACGTGAAATACAGTAAAATCCCTCTAAACCGGACATTCCGTTCTGTAAGACAGGTGACAGATTAAACAATTTATTCCCATATTACATAAGGAAACCCCTTCAATATCTTACTTTGGAACCTATCCATTCTTCATATGGAGGGGCTCAGCAAACAATGTATTTGCTCGTATAAGTCATGGACATCGAGGGTTTCAACAAACAGTGCAGACACTGATAAGAGTGCTCCCAAAGGAGCTCTCCACGTAATATTTATCCTGCATTAAGCAGCCACCTTCGTAAAAGATCTGTTTTTACTAAAATTCCTGTTCGAGGGGATTTAGTGTACTCTATTTGAAGTGTATCTCTTAACCAATTGCTCTATATATCTGTCTTTTAACAGCTTTGCTAATCGAGTAGACCCGTGGTTCACTGTGCTTACATGTACATATGGAACATAAGCAAACAGAGTAAGCCTGGGTCAGATGGCTCCTATAGGCGCCGTTTGAGCAGGGTATGTTCTGTTTGCTTATGAAATACTAACGGACTCTACAGTTTCTATATACATATACCACATATTCATTTGTACATATGCCGTTTTATAAACTCAGCTGATACAGATTCATGGTGTCATTATTACTTAAATGACCATCCAACAGGGAAAAGGTTTAGACAAATACCAGATATAACCGTACAAAACTGATTATGTATTACAATTATACTATAGAATGGCCTCTCTGTGGGGTCACAAGGGTTTAGCATAAGCAATTCTAAGTTTTCTGAGCAAATATTTGTTTGTATAAATTTTCAACCACTACATTTTCAGTGTGTTTTAACGCGGATGGTAGCTTACTTCAGGACGAATGTACTGTAGAAAGCTCTTACAGGGGCTTTCTGCTTAACTTCCGCCCTGCATTAAACTATCGCCTATCTTAAAGATAACATTACATATTTTCGATGGTCCCTTTTAAGGCATTTTCATGTACATACATTTCATTTCAGATGAACCCCTCTAAAGCAACCTCTTTATGAATAGATGTTGGCGTCTTTCAAAGCAGGTGGATGCTTAATGCATGACGAAAGTAACACAGAAAGCTCCTGCAGGGACTTTTTGTATAGTATAACTTTCATCCTGCATTAAGCTATCAACTGTCTAAGATGGTCTGGTTGCATTAGAAGGAGTTTACTGATTCAATACTTTATAAACTGCAATCAGTGTCAAAGATGAGACACTGGTGTAACTTACTCGGCGATTCAGTTTGCAAAGTTAATCATGGAATGCTACTTAGTTATATTTTCAAACCTTTCGTCAATATCGTCGGCCTCCAGAAGCTCAGGGGCAAGCTTGGCAAGTTCTGTAATGATCGTGGATTTACCGGCAGCCGCGGCGAGATGGAGAGCGGTCTTTCCGGCGTTGTCCACACTGGTCAGCAGAGATGGTGCCTCGCTGTGTTCAGCCAGCTGATAGCAGCAGCTTCGGCTCCCATTCTATGTATACAACAAGACGAATACTGATGCAAGGCATTGGATCGCCGCGAAATTTGTGTACAAGGAAGGTTTTTAATAAGGAACTGTTTTGTTAAGACAATTGAAATACAACATTTCATTTAAAACTTAACGAGATATGTAGCCTCTAGAGTGTAATGACGTAGTGACCAAGTTTCGAACCCGACATGATCCATATTTGAACTTGACCAAGATTGCATGTGGACAAACATTCTGATAAAATTTCAGTAAGATCTGAAAAAAATAATTTACGGGATCATTTAGTGAATTCAAATTTTTCTACCCAACAACATACTTGTGCATCATCGATTTGTAATAGAAATAGATGTTCTCATTGTAAGAATATAATTTCAAGTTCTTCCTTCACGAGTAATATTTCAGGTGACACTTATAACCTTAGATATAATACCAACTGTTCTACAAGTAATGTCATTTATTTGATATCGTGTAAGAAATGTAACATACAATATATTGGTCAAACTATGCAACCTGTTTCTAGACGTATGAACAGCCATAGATTCGATATAAATGGTTTCATCGATTCAAGATTTTCTACCACTGTTGCAACACACTTTAATTCTGAGAACCACTCTTTAGATGACTTTACATTTATGCCTTTCGATGTTGTTAATGATAATTTAGAAAGACTTTGCAAAGAAACATACTGGATCCATAAAATGGACACTCTTACACCGAAAGGTTTAAATGCAAAAGCTATATTTGATATCTAAAAGTTATATATGATATCTAATTGTACTATTAAATATACTTGATACACATATTTTCCTGTTAACTAACGTAACGTTACAGAGGCATACAGTCGTTATTTCCTATTTTTGGTTTTTATATATATATCTCTATAGGAATTATTCGCATTCTTGCAATCCGCCTGTATGCATTTTCAGACATTCTTAACCCTTTCCTCCTTGAATATTCATGTAAGAAATATTTACGCCAATAATATGAATTACTCATAACTATTTTTTATCATCAGCAAGCAGAGCAGATCCTGATCAGATAGTTCCGATATGAGCCGTCTGATCTAGGTCTACTCTGTTTGCAAAGGCGTAGAAATGCGTATCTATGGAGTAAAGGGATAAACTCGTCGTAACGTTACGTTTAATTTTCCCGCCATTGTTTATACGATGACGTCACTTCCGTGACGTTAAGTATATTATAGTTGTTATGCACTGATGAAGATGTAAATCGAAACATGTATGCAGTTAAATAAAAAACGTGTTGGTTGTTAATTTATCCCATATAGTAAGATCTGATAACATTTGTAGCCACTTGAGTGTGAACAAGATTTTTCTATGATTTGACCTAGTGGCCTAGTTTATGACTGCAGGCGATTCATATTCGAACTTGACCTAGATTTCATCAGGGTCAATACACAAACCAATTTACTTAAAGATCAAGTGCAAAATGTGGCCTCCAGAGTGTTTAGGATTTTGTAAGATTTGACCTAGTGACCTAGTTTTTGACCCGACATGACCAATATTCGAACTTGGCGTAGATTTCATGGAGACACATTCTGATAAAATTTCAGTAAGATCCAATAAGATTTGTAGCTTCTAGAGCGTTAACAAGATTTTTCTAAGATTTGACCTAGTGACCTTGTTTTTGAGCCCAGGTGACCCATATTCGAGATTGACCTAAATTTCATGCAGGGCAAAACACAAACCAATTTACTTAGAGATCAAGTGCAAAATGTGGTATCTCAACGGACAACAGACGAGGGACATCCAACGATCCTAAAAGCTCAGCATGAGCACGTCGTGCTCTGGAGAGCTAAAAAAAATGAGGATAAATGAATATCCTACTCCCCTTCTCTAAAAAGGTGATAATAAAGAGACAAGGCTATAAATTAAAAATATAGTCATTTATTATGAAACAAATAACTATGTAAACAAGAAAATATACTATGGCATGCTGATAAAGAACTGTTGCAAACTGTAACAAGTAAATACCTGGTAAAACTATTATGACATATGCATTGTTGGAAGTATCACATGAAACTTGACACAAATATCTAGGGCGGTCATTGATTGGTTCAGAGGCATATTGACGATACCAAAACGTAAGAGGATAAATATTTTATCCCGTCACTACAGCCGCTAGTGACGTAATAAAGGGGTAGCATAATAAACCTAAGTTTATATGTACAGTAGAGGTTTATTTGTATAGTAGGTGTAGGAATTTCTTCTTACAACAGAAACTATTTTTAATTTTTCTACAAATTTGTTTTACCAAAAATAACGTATAAGTTGAAAGAAAAAACACTTAATATGGATAATTATCATTAACTATCCCAGTAAAAACCCAAACCGTCATTAAAAAAAATAGAAAGGAAAAAGAGAGAAAAAAAAGTTTCGTCAGCGGTGAGAATCGAACCAGGGCTGACTGCACGATAAGCGACCGTGGTAA
The DNA here is from genome assembly GCA_963576725.1 of Azorinus chamasolen. Lineage (NCBI taxonomy): Eukaryota > Metazoa > Mollusca > Bivalvia > Cardiida > Solecurtidae > Azorinus > Azorinus chamasolen. Next base: position 56,845,080 of record OY755245.1, on the reverse strand, counting down.
CCAATACGCTATCAGGCCAGACATACTTCAATGGAAATTGAAGATGTATATAAAGTTATCATGCTACTATATTGACGACTTTTTTAAATAAAAAAAATAAAACGACTTTTTTAAATAAAAATAAATAAAACAATAAAACTTCATTAAAACATTTATCACTCTCATGATAATTTAATCAATAAACTCTTACAAGGGCGGTGATGGTCACAGACCTAAATATAGCCTGTTCAGTTCCATTAACGAGTGACGTTAGCCCTATCTAAAAATAGAAACCGAGACGACGGAATTCGATTTTGACCATGTAGAGCCTCCGGTAGAATAATAACCATGTCTGTTTGAATTAACTTATCGACTGTCGATTCAAATGATCTTATTTTTCAAATTCGAGCACGTTTTCCCGTCTTGTAATGTAAGTCCCATCTACAGCACTAACCTATTATTCTCTATATTAGGATATATCGCTTTCACATATAAAGGCACTAGCAAAGAGTTTGAATCTATTCATGACTTAACATGTGTATATCACGTGTATAAATATACTGATGTATGTATTACTTTTGTCGACATTTTTGGACAATAAACAATGGTCATTAAACAAAACTGTAATATGTCAAAATCTCTGAAGGGCATAATTTAGAACGAGAGCACCGCAAACAGGTGCACGACTACAGTTTTGACCCGGCTTCAATTCTGCGACTTTGACCCGGCTTCATTTATGTTTACAAAACTGTTTTTGGCATTTAATGTCGATACTTCGACGAAAAAAGTGTCATAATTATTGTTATTATTGTACATTTGTTTGATAAATTTCTTTTTAAACATCGTATGAAGGTTTTTACATCACATATTTCACTACATCAATAATGCAGATAGAAACTATTCTCTGCCACGCTCTCATGTGCCAATTCATTTGGTTCTCCTCACTGATGTTCGCAGAATAGACTTTGTAAAACTTGTCGCTACCCCTCCTACATGGGTAAATACTTTTGAACATTCCATTAGTGATCGCCGCTCATGCGGCGATCAATGAAACCTTTCTCACTTTGAGTGACCTGACTTGCATTGACAAACAGATTAGATCAAGATGGGACGCAGAGTAACTTTACATGTACAGTAAAGTCTCGCTAATACGACCACTCAAACATTCTGGATGTTTTTAAATATGTGGTAGGTTAATGCATGACAAAAGTTACACAGAAAGGTCATACAGAACCACACTCGCCCTGCATTAACCATTTACTCCATAAATACGCCTTTCTATGCCTTTTCAAACGGAGTAGGCCATGGTAGACATACTAATTATTATGTTGCCCCAAAGTACAATTTGGGGCAAAACGAAGGCCTTTTGTACAGATCACAGAACTAGTTCTAAATGAAATGTATACCCAATTAACTGTTTACTGTATATAAAAACAACTGCCGCACGATAGTAAGAACGCCAATGAAGACAATCGGTTTGTGTTTTCGACCGTGAAGTGGTATGCGAGCCTCTAATTTTAAAATCAGTGGTCCATAACATGCATAAAAATATATATATTAATAGATCATACAGTGATACAGTACAAAGCCTTTTTCTTAATGCATCGTACCTGCGCTGCCCAGTGGAGAGCCGTTTTACCGTCTATGTCCTGGGCCAGAGGGTCTGCACCTTTATGCAGCAAGTGACGCACGTGCTCAGGTCGGTCGTGGAACGCTGCCCAGTGTAAAGCCGTCATTTTCTGTAAGTAAAATCGGACCTGACTAATATCAAATAATACAATTAAGCTTGCTGAGCAAGTTTTCGTCGCTAGAATAAGTCTATAAACCATTTCCTTCATATAAACGCCTATTCACGCCTTAGAAAACAGAGTAGACCTAGATCAGAAGACTCATGTAGGAGCCGTCTGATCAGAGTCTATTCTGTTTGCTCGCGAAATTATAATAGATCAGTATCCATGCTTATAAAACATTTTAGTAGAGTCTGAGTTTGTTCCCATGCTTTTGATTGGTCAGATTTGACCCAAAGGCTCAAATCTGACCAATCAAAAACTTGAGAATGAACTCAGACTAAAACTAAAACGTTTTATAAGCATGGAACCTGACTGTACAGACGCCGAGTCACATCAGGACCCAAAGTGTATGATAGGCAACCTCATCTTCTGTTTCATCGCTAGAATAAGTCGTTTGACTCTTGCCTTAATGAACATATTAGCACGAATAGATCACTTCATGAACATACATATTCCATCAGCGATCAGAGCAGACGCTGATCAGATGGCTCCCACAGGAGTTGTCTGATCTGGCCATACTCTGTTTGTAAATGCGTGAAAAGGCGTTTATATGAGGGAAAAGGTTTAATTCAGATTTCGAAACGACCGCTTCCTTTTCATTTCAAAGGAGTGAAGAATATGCTTACTTTTGTTAATACTTATGTAATTAACATTGTATCACGTTATAAAAATTCAGAGGTCCAGATAAGATGCGTAAATTTAAACATTTCAATAATAGATCCTTTATTTCTCCACGAAACCCTGTACTGTGACCACTTTTTAAAATCGTCTCTTCGAGACAATTTTAAAGAGTGGTCACAGTATAGGGTTTGGTGGAAAAAAGGACGATTTTAGTGTATATGTAGGCACCTTTATATGCATTACCCTTGCAACAGTTTGCACCTTGACGAGGCGCCGGTCAGATCAGGATCCAAACAGTATGACAACCTGATCATTTGTTTCAATAAGAACTATGTTTTGTACATTTCGACAGGAGACATTGATTTAACCCTTTACTCCATGAATATTCATACATGTAAAAAATAATTACATCACGAATATTAATTTGATAATGGCACGGACATAATAATTTTTTACTATAGTATACACTGTAGAAACATGTCTATATTATTTCATAACCAAACAGGGCAGACCCTGGTCAGATGGTTCCTACAGTGACCGTCTGATCTGGTTCTACTCTGTTTGCAAAAGCGTAGAAAGGAAAGGGTTAAAGCAGTTTATTGTTCAGCATGATGGATGGTATGTTTATTTTATGTTGGGATGGTTGATGTGATAATGTAACAGAAATCGTGCAGGTACAAACTCTAATAGAAAAGGTTGCTAAGTTACAGTACGTTGCATGTACACATGTATTATTTATTGACTTTTGTAGAATTCAAATACTACTTTTGTGTGGCTTTACAAATTTGTTTTTGTAAAGCACACACACGATGCATTAGAGGCATGTTGGTCTTATATAATTAGCAGGAACGACATCATGTGAGAAACGGGAATGGTTATGGCCAAACAGGGAGCATTCAGCTGAGAAATTGGTACAACTCGCCATCTAATCAAGATTTTATTTACGTATGTTGGTGCGAGCTCATGATAACTTGTGCAAATAGTATGGATCCAGATAAAACGCCATGCCAAAATACGCTTCACGTTTTATTGTTTTAAAACAATATTTCAAACGACCACTATCATTAATTGACAGGGCCTTGTAAGAATATTCACCAAGTAAACGTCTGCACAATATGCTGGCTTATTAATAAAGGCAGGAGATGGCTCATTGCAAGAGGGAGATATTACAGAAAACTTTCTGGTTATAAAGACCCCTATGTTCCTTACATAAAACATACGCGAACTAACCCTTTACCTTATAGATATTCATATTCAGTAAACCCCTCTAAACCAGACTTTAAATTCAGTATAAATATCGGTCTTGGGGACAAGTGACAGCTTAATGGAGGATGAAAGTCATGCAAAAAGCTCCTCTAGGAGCTTTCTGTCTGATTTTTACCATGCATTAAGTAGCCACCTGCCTACAAGTATCTAAATTCTTCTCTACTAGAATTCCGGTTTAGAGGGGTTTTACTTTATTCATGTTAGTAATAATGACATCACTGAATATATATTGGCCGTGTTGTTAAAATGCCATTATGAACAAAGGCTTTACCATGACATAAACTATTGAGTCATAAGCAAACATGACAGACCCTGATCTGGACCTACTTTCTTTGTAAAGGCATCAAACAACTTGTAAACGGTTACTGCATGTATATAGTTCAATCTCGTTAAATCGAATGTTAGTAGAGAAAACACAAGAGCTTTTAAGACGGATGACTGCTTAATGCAGGGTTAAAGTCATGCAGATAGCTCCTAGTGGAGCTTTCTGTACGACTTTCACTCTGCATTTATCGTCTACCTGTCCTAACCCATTACCTCATAGGCTATATTTAGATACAACCTCTTTGAATACATCTACCGAAAAGGAGCATTAATGAGGGAAAAGGAAACTTTTAGAATTTTGTAGTTTGAAACAATTGTAATAAATAGAGCATTTGCTCCTATAGGAGCAAATGCTCTATTTATCACAAAGGTTTCACAAAGTGACTTTACGGAGTCGTCAAAAGTCGTCAATATAAGGGAATGTCTTAAAGACCTGTAATAATACGTATTTGAGAGTTCGAATTAACGAAATCCTACTGTATATTATTACAAAAAAGCACTCTCATCACTGTACATCTAGAGATCAGTCCTATGCCTTTTCAAGGCAGCGGGGTTGTTAACTCAATCCATAAATGTCACTGACATTTTCCAGCAAATATTTTGTTTTGCTGTGACCCCACCACACGAAAAATGGATGGATTCCAAAGTAAAATATGGACGAACTTTCTTTAAATAATGAGGGAATAAATTGGTTAAGTAGAATCATTTAAACAGTAGGGTTATGGTTACCGGAAGGAAAGCATACCTCGTTATCCACAGAATTCACGTCTTCCTTTGACAACCGCTTGAGTAGAGCCACCAGAGACCTGAAGATCAAAAGACATACATGTACAATACATTCATCTAAGACTGGTTATCGTTTTAGCCCTTCTCTCGGTATTCGCGACATGACTCGCATTTGCAAACAGCTTGGATCCAGATGAGAGGCCGAGTAGCTTGGCGTCTCATCAGGATCCAAACTGTTTGACATCCGGTAAATGATTTCCAACAATATCGCATGCCTCGGAAGAATGGGGAAATGCAACAAATCAGACTCTGTGCATTTTCTTTTTACATCGGGGAAAGGTTAAAAGGAAGGTACTTCTTTCATCGTTTGATGCTTAGAACATTTGTATCATTACTGTATGTTTAACTCTTTCGCTGTCAAATAGTGTCGTATGCAAAATTTGTCGTCTGCTACAAATTTCGTTTGTTTAATTTTCCCCTATTCTCTTTCGAAACCATTAATACAGTAACAAACAGTTTGGATCCTGATGAGACGCCGAGTTACTCGACGTCTCATCAGGATCCAAACTGTTTGCATAGGCCATCACCGATGCGAAAAAGTTAAACTAATTATATTCATGGATCAATATGACGTGAGTTTAGTATTTCAAATTAACATTTAGCCTGCGGAGCAAATTATTTTTACACAATTTTTCATCCACTACATTCTCAAAATTCAGCCTATAATCAGTTTGTCTAGCAAAGTGCAATCAATGTGTCAAACATTCTAGATCCTGGTGAGGCACTGAATGTCTTGACGTCTCTCCTGGATCCAAACTGTTTGCCTTGGTAATCACACATCCGCCCACAGCAGGTTAAAGGTTAAATGGTTAAAGCACTATCTGTACAGTGCTATTCATGCTAACTTTAAAAAATGGTTTTGATCCAGATCCAGATGAGACGAGGTGTCATGCGGATCCAAAGTGAGTGTCACGTTATACATGTAGTAGTGCTTTATCCTTACAACGCGGAAAACGAGTCACTAATTAATGTCCTTTGCAAACAGTGTAGACCCAGATGAGAGGGCTCTTAGAGTAGCCTCTCATCAGTGTCTGCACTGTTTGTCAAGTTACAATTTTCTTTAAAAAATATCCTTGAATATTAATGGTAAGCTTGACCTTGTTTTGAATTTTGGAAAAGTTCATTTAATATATTTAGCATTGAAAGGGTTAATGATGCACTAATTACAAACTGTAAAAGACTTGGTAGCTGTTTATAACACAGGGGTCTGAAATGCTTCATGGCGGTCTATATGTACTATTATTATCATATACAATGCAGTACATATAGACCCCCATGAAGCGATTCAGACCCCTGTGGTTTATAACAGTTAAAGGATGGTGCTACAATAAGCATGCGCTACGTTTTCTAGGTGCAGACAAGTCAGCTCAGAACAATATGTATCAGAGGGGTTAACCATTTACCCGACGCAGCTTACGTATATGAGCTGTATGGCCAGGGGCTGCTCTTTTTGTTTAACCCTTAATCCTGCAGGAGATGTCTCATCTGGGTCTGCACTATTTAAAAATTGATTGTGCAACCAGTGCACTCCACAGCAGTGATTGCACAGAGAAATACTTGTACACAGTGAAGATATATGTAAATATACAACAGGGCATGGGTAAAGAAGGAGAAATGTATTTTAAAATTCAGCAAGAGAAGGGTTAATATGCTGAATGATCAAAACTGGCTCCTGCCTTTCTGATTACAAATGTATTATTTTTTAAACGATGTATCAAACTGTATCACTGAAAATATTATCAGTGTAACTAACAGGGGAAAACACTGACCAAAGCACTCTCTGAAATTGAGCTGTTTGGTCTGGGTCTATGTTGTTTACAAATGTCTTATAACCTCGGTAGTTCGCGAACATTAAGGGTGAAAACATAATATTTATCTGATTGGACATTTTATGCAGTGGTAAAAATCCCCTGTTATAATGCTCATGGTATTATAGAAATCAACTAATGAATACTCATAGTCGCTATTTCTAAAACTATCAACTAAAGTGTTGACCCTATACTCTATAGATACGCTTTCTATGCCTTTACAAACATAGTAGACCCAGATCAGACGGCCGTTCTATCAGTGCCTGCTCCGTTTGCTCATGCTATACTATAGGTGTGAGTCTGCAGTTGCTGCCATCGTTAAATGCCATGTGGTCATGTTATAACAATTAATCTAATTAATATTAACACTTTCCCTCATATAAACGTGTTTTCACGCATTTGCAAACAGAGTAGATCCAGATCAGACGGCTCCTAGAGGTTTTACTGTACAAACCTTTAGCATGCCCAAGACGAATTAGTGATCACGTTTGGATTGAGATGAGGAACCTATGTATTATAACAAACTAGAAGTATGTTTGTAACGCAATGGAAACACATGACCTTAGCACTGAGATCAACTAGGAACATTTGTAACGATCACTAAAATGTGTTATATTATACTAGTATGTAGCATTATGCAATTCAATTTCCATGACTTTAGCTGGAATAAGGTTATCATGGACGGAACGTATCAACGGACATGCCTAGCTGAAATTATGCGACCCGAAAGCTAATGTGTCACCCTCCTCTGTTTAATGCTTACCTGCAGTCGACGTCATAGGTGGCGGCATGCAGTGGTGTACGTCCGGACTTGTCTACAATATCTTGTTTGGACCCCTTTCTCAGCAGGTACACGACGCCCTCCGACCAGCCCTAGAGTCAGTCAATAGAGTACAGTAGAAATCAAACATTAATGAATAAATATGAGGGATATTTAAACCAGATGGCTACTTAATGCAAAACGAAAATTGTGCAAAGAGAAATCCTTATGGCACTTTCTATATTACTTTTGTTCAGCACTAACCCTTTGCTTGCTAAGTGCGACCTAACTGGCATTTGTAACTCGGTGTCTTATGAGGATCCAATCTGTTTGACACTGTCAATAGTCTCGCAAAAGCTTGAACGAATCGGAAGCTAGTGAAAATTGTGACATATCGGAGTTTTACATAGCAGGCTAGGGATTAAAGCGGGACATTATTTCACTAAAACCTTCATCAAGTGGCCATTATAGAAGCGCTGTAAAGTAGTTCAATATTTGCCAAGCTTGCACAATAATTGATTATAGTAGTACCTCTCTAACAGGCCACTTAAACAAGGAAAATACAAAAGTAGGTGGTGGCTTAAAGCAGAATGGAGGTAATGCAAAAAGCTCCTCGGAGGGGGGGGGGGGGGTGTATCAGTTTCATTTGGAATAAATCTACCCCTTTCCTTTTATAACATAGACTTGGTACCGAGTTTGGTTGGACTTACTACATATGTATGTAACAGAATGCTTTGCCTTTACAAACAATTCGATATACGAGTTTCAATTGACACGGTTTAACATACTGATAACGAACTTTGATATAACGAATTATTACTTAAAACAGTAAAACTTTCAAATATATTTTCTGACTTCTTCCTTCTTTATTCTTACTTAACGAAATTTTGATATATGTAGTAAATCTCAATAAATCGTTATAAGCATGTTCACTCTGGTGGATGTGTTACGTGCGAATTGGCAATCATCCTTGTATATAGTGCGGGTACGCATCGGACGTAAAGTAACTGAAGAAGTAATAGTACATGTATGTGTTGTGTCTTATACAGCGTGTATTAATTTTTAAAATATATTTCCCAGAAACACTGCTTTCATATTCTGTTATGATTTTATAAATCTGCACACAAAAGTGAATAAAAAGATGAAAAGACTCATTTTCTCATCGTCTCCTTTTTCAAGTGTTCAGTACTGAAAGCTAATTTAATATCTTCTTAAATTGTCTTACTTTTGATATTATTTGTCTCAGATAACACTGAAATGCCACTTGAAGCATGACAAAACTACATGTTTTCGTGAAATAAAATATTGTGACCGGACATAAACTACGATTATGTTACACGCATCGCATGTCATGTAAATATTTTCGGACTATACCTGATATGCAGCTATGGACAGATAGGTCCGCCCTTGGCTGTCTTGGGCGTTGACGTCAGCACCCATTTTGACCAGTCGTTTTACAGCATGCAGTTGTTGCGCGTGCACGGCGTGCGATAACGGCGTGAATCCTGTAAAATGAGTTTAACACTTTAACTTATGCATTTTTAACCCTTCTCTTGCTGAATTTTAAAATACATTTCTCCTTCTTTTCCCAAACCCTGTTGTATAATTACACATATATTCACTGTGTACAAGTATATCGCTGTGCAATCACTGCTTTGGAGTGCACTGGTTGCACAATAAAGTCGTAAATAGTGCAAGCCCTGATGAGACAGCTCCTGCAGGAGCTGTCTCATCTGGGTCTTAACTATTTACAGGTAGGTATATTGACGCGAATAGCAAGCGAATGGTTAATATAAGAAGAAATTACATCGCGATTTTTTTTTGCTGATGTTTTATAACGGTATATGGATATAGAGCATTTTGGAGTTTGTAGAAATTGTAGAATTAAATCGTCATAATTCAATAACCAAACAAACAAAAATTCCCACCCTAGGGTACTCTGTTTGCAAGGCCTAACAAGGCCTCTATATAGGGTAAATTATGAATTACGTCAGCCATACGGGCGTAAGAAATAATTCTATGAGTTGTTTTGTTTCCTTCTGAATACAGCAGCTCTCGAGGAATCATACAAATGCTGACCACACTGTCACTTTGGAATTTTTTTTCACTCTTATATGTAAAGATCACTAGTCACAGAGCAGGTAACTATATGAGTTCTGCCTAAAGCGTGCACTGCATTGATGCAGCTTGCGTGTCTATCTCAATATCACGTTATCCGCATGGTGATCGAAAGTTAAAATTGCAGCTGTCGCAAGAGCTTATGCAGCTTCATTACATACATAAGCTCTCTGATCAGGGTATACACTGTTTGCCTTTGCCTATGTATAAGAGTGAGACATGTTTTTATTGGTTGATGAAACTGCACCTCACCGTCCACATCCAGTTGTTGAATGACCCCAGGATCCTGTTGCACAGCTTGCATCAACAAGGGAATGTCACCAGAAGCTGCGGCCAGGTGGGCCCTGGGATGGTCGCTGTCCCCATCCGATTCTAAAGCTGAAGAATAATACAAACAGTATTTTATATTATATGAGAAGCTCTCTGAAAATATATGTGTTTTAGCCTTGCAAACAGTGTAGATCCATATAAGAATCAGGTCCATGATAAGGTTAACCCTTTCCCTCATATAAACGCATTTTCACGCATCTGCAAACAGAGTAAACCCGGATCAGACGGCTCCTCTAGGAACCGTCTGATCTGGGTCTTCTCTGTTTGCTAATTGAATCTGTTTGTTTACTTTCTAAAATGGCTACAATGTTCCACCTTCCATATTTCATTATAACTATTTTGTCCATGAATATTCAATAGGTATTGAAATTTGGACTAAATATAGAACAGGGTAAATGCAATATAGAATGATAATAAATAACATATCACAGATTCTGAAGGGTAACACACAATGTAGACTCTGACTTTAGGGGTCTGTACCGCTTCCTGTGAGTTTAGACATACTATATAATAACGTTATTATATAGTATATATAAACTCCCATGAAGCGGTTCAGACCCCTCAGGTACATGTAGGAACCGTATGGTCAGAATCTGCTCTGTTCACTTATAGAATTATATAGATCTGGTTTTTCAGTTTTTAGCAGGACCAAACGTTTCTTGAGATGCTCACATTCAATAATAAATTTCGAGCTAATGAACATGCACACAGTAATTATTTATTAAATTAATATGTATATGTATGTAGTAGGGTGTTACAGTCCAGCCAGAATTAGACTTTATTGTAGTTGGTCTACTGCTAATATGGGTATAGTACAACCCCTCTATATATCGGTCTTGGAAACAGGTGGCAGCCTATTGCAGGGTGAAAGCCATGCAGAAAGCTCCCCTAGGAGCTTTCTGCATGACTTTCACCCTGCATTATTGCATTATGTAGCCTTCTGCCTAAACGTATCAAAATTCTTCTCCATTAGGATTCCGATTTTGAGGGTTTTTACTGTACTCAAAATGGGCTAAGGTTTGGTATTAAAGCACGTGGTAACTTAATACAGGACGAAGTTAATACAGAAAGCTCCTATAGGAGATTTCTGCATTACTTCCGGCCTGTATTAAGCAACCATCTGCCTTAAAAGACACCCATGTATTTTCATTAAGTAGTCGCTTCAGAGGGGATCTACAGTATTATGCAATTGCTATTCCAGGATAAAACTAATGGCCAATTAATTATGCAATCATATAGAGTTACTGATCCACTGCATAGCTTGTATAATCGTGGTGGATTTATATCCTGGACTTTGTTGATTAATGTCATGCAACAATTACGCCTTTAATACAAATATCGACGTAGGCCTAAATGCCAGCAGCTTTCAGACTAGAACAGTGTGATGATATTTTGGTAACTTCGTACATGCATATGCAATACAGTAAAATCTCGATTATTCGAATTTTCGTTATAAACGAATTAAGACCCTTTTAGGCAGGTGGCTGCTTAATGCATGATGAAAGTCATGCAGAAAGCTCCTAGATGATCTTTCTGCATGACTTTCACCATGCATTAAGCTCCCACCTGTCTTAAAGATCGATAATAATACGTATTTTAGTGTTCGGATAATCGAGGTTTTACTGTATTACTTTATGTGGAGCTTTAACCATTTCCCTCAAGCAAACGACCTTTTATGCATCTGCAAACAGAAGCCGTCTGATAAGGGTCTGTCCTGTTTGCTAATGGAATGTGATAGACCTGTTTCTTTAGTTTTTAAAGTAGCCACAATGTTCCATCTTCCATATTTCATTATAACTATTTTGTTCATGAATATTCAGTAGGTATTGAAATTTGAAATAAACAGGAACAGTTTTAAACTGATACATCAGTTCGTCTGTCTGTGTGCTTGTCTGTGTGACTCTCTCTCTCTCTCTCTCTCTCTCTCGCTCTCTCTCTCTCTCTCTCTCTCTCTCCTCTCTCTGTCACAAAATGATAGTAAATATCTAGCTAACGTGTATTTTGTACAAGAAATCTTCCGGGTGCTCGGGTAGACGATAGAATCAGGTCAAACCAATTATCCAATATACATGTACACTCAATATTTTACAAAGACCAAACTTTATCTTTGCGATGGTTGGGACGTGTATTCAAATCACAATGAAGTTATCTAGTACAGTGGCTCTAAATATATGCTTCTCAGTGGTTTTCACTCCTCTTTATGACGGTGTTTTTGTCGACCCGTGCAACTCTGTTGAATTAAAAACAGCGACATGAGCGTTTAGCAGATCAACAGTGACACATGAAAGGCTATAAAGCTTTTGAGTTTGATTATCAGTTCCGTCTAAACCATCCTAATGGCCATCTTTTGTGTACTAGTAATTCGTGTATATTTATCAGTGTCGTACCAAAGAACAGTGTCTGTTATTCGTTGTGCTTTTAAGTGTACGTCGTGTGTACTTATTACTAGAAGATGGTGTCTGTTATGTATTTTTTTTTATCACAATGGTTTCAAAAACTACACAATTTTAAAGTTTTCATTTCCTCTAGTAAATGCGCCTTGTTTGACAGATTTATTCAAAGAGGCTGGGTCTAAAACTAGTCTAAGAGGGAATGAGTTAAACCGTTTAGAGTATTTAATCTGAAGTTATTGGTGACGTACTAGAGGATGGTGTCTGTTATGCATCAGCTATCTTAGTGTATTGTGTATCTACTGGTTGGTAACATACTAGCGCACGGTGTCTTTTATGCATTAGGCCTTTTAGTGTAGCTCACGTGTACTTAGTGGTAACCCACTAGAATACGGTGTCTGGTATGCATTAGGCCTTTTAGAGTACTAACTTACTAAATGCTACTAATCAGATTATTTATTAATATGGCATATTCACACAGAAGATGTTGGTACTGGTACAAACTGTAGTCGGAGATCTATTATAATTTCATGAGCAAACAAAGCAGGTCCTGATCAGACGGCTCCTGTCCGTACACTCTGTTTGCAAAGGTGCGACAGAGCGTTTGTATGATGGAAATGGTTTCACTCAAATCTGTTGAAAAAATGCTTTGATTCTTTCAAGCATATGAGTATTGACCAGATGTCAAACAGTTTGGTAAGACCAAGCTTCTTGCAGATTAGAGGAAGACCGCGGCTGGCAGATTAAGGGTAGTGCGCCAAATGCCTGTGTCATGGATGTCATGGAGTCACAGATGAGTGTTTTTCATCAATTATTACAAACATTTGTTTTTCACATGGAAAACTTACAATAGTAATAGATCAGAAACACTCCAAAGCGACCTGTGAATGGTAAATTGAGTAAATCTTTCCTAAAACAGACGGTTGCTTAATACAGGACGAGCTTAATGCAGAAAAATCGCATGAGAGATGTCTGCATAATGTTCGATAAGTACATCTGTCTTAACCATTTCCTTCATTTAAACGTGTATTCACGCATCTGCAAAAAAGTGGACCCAGACCAGAGGCTCCTATAGCAGCCGTCTGATCAGGATAGGCTATGTTTGCTTATAGAATTTGATAGATCTGTTTAAGTTTCTAAAATGGCTACATGTACAATGGTCCATCTTCCATATTTTATTATAACTATTCTGTCCATGAATATTCAGTAGGTACTGAAATTTGGAATAATCAAAGAGCAGGGAAAGGGTTAAACACATGTACACTTCTTTCGAGTGGTGGGTATAGGAAGGGGTTTTACTGGACTTTTATAGTGTCATGACTTATTTATGGATAATAACAGGCATTTCTGTTCCTGTTTCTACAACAGAGTCTCGCTAAAGCTACCAAGCGATTTATTAATATAGTAGACTGTAAATGCAGGTGGTTGCTTCGTGAAGGGCAAAAGTGATACAGAAAAACGGCTGTTTGCTGTTGCCCTGTTTTTAACCCTTCTCTTGCTGATTTTTAAAATACATTTCCCCTTCTTTACCCATGCCCTGTTGTATAATTACATATCTCTTCACTGTGTACAAGTATTGCGATGTGCAATCACTGCTGTGGAGTGCCCTGGTTGCACAATCAACTTGTAAATAGTGCAGACCCTGATGAGACAGCTCCTGCAGGAGCTGTCTTATCTGGGTCTACACTATTTACAGGTAGGTATATTGACGCGATTAGCAAGTGAAGGGTTAAAAATCTTGAATAAGATTTCGCTTGATAGATCTATTAGAGAGACTGTACTGCAAACTGTTTTTGTAATGCGTTGGCAATGCAGAACAATTTCGCTAATCCGAACACTAAAATACAGTAAAACCTTGATTATCCGAATTTTCGGTACAGAAGAATTTAGACCCTTTTAGGCAGGTGGCTGCTTAATGCATGGTGAAAGTCAAGCAGAAAGCTCCTAGAGGAGCTTTCTGCATGACGTTCACCATGCATTAAGCTGCCACCTGTCTTAAAGGTCGATAATAATACGTATTTTAGTGTTCGAATAATCGAAGTTTTACTGTAGGTATCCAAATCGTTAAAGACATATGGCAGCTTAATGCAGAGTGAACGCAACATAGACATTCCCCTCTTGACTTCAGCCTTCATTAAACAGCCACCTGATAAAAAGGCAATCGATTCGTCTTTACTAAAATTAGGATTATCCAACAAATAATGCAATAAAACATATCTGTAACACCCACCTGGCAGAAGTATAATTCTGCGTATTTCAGTCAGGTGGTAACTTAACCATTACCTCAATGAATAGTTATGTAACAAATAATGACGTCACGAATATGTATTATAATAATTTGATGTCATAACATATGAACATAAGAATTTGTGACTATTGCAGATAGTGCAGAATCATATCGATATAATTCGGTAAGCAAACAGAGCAGACCCTGATCAGACGGCTCCTTTAGGAGCCATCTGATCTGGGTCTACTCTGTTTGCAAATGCGCAGAAAAGCGTATTCATGGAGTAAAGGGTTAGGACAGTGTGCAGTCACATGTTTTTCAAGGTTCATATGTTCGTTCACCAAACGTCCGTTAAAATGGGACTCTACTGTATGCACATAGTTTCACCAATAACGGAAAAGGCCGTTGACAAATATATACAAAATATCTATGCATTCAGAAATGCGACACAAATAAGGACGACGATTGACAGCACATACAGTAGATCCTGTTTTAACCCTTTCCCTGTTTTAACCCTTTCCTTGTTTTAACCCTTTCCTTGTTTTAACCATTTCCCTGTTTTAACCCTTTCCCTGTTTGATATTCATATAAGGAATAACGACTTCAGGAATATTTATAAGCTGAATTTTTATCATATTAACTGTTCAAGGAAATGTTTGGCTTTGACAAAAGCTGTAGAATCCAGTCTATATCATGTCAAAAGGCAATCAGTGTAAACCCTGATCAGACAGCTCCTGTAGGAGCCGTCTGATCCAGGTCTATTCTGTTTGCACATACGTGAAAAGGCGTTTATATATGACGGGAAGGGTTAAGCGACCTCACATTGATTGGACACAGGAATAAGAAACTGGTGATTGTTAATACAGGGCAAAGGCACTGCAGAAAACAGGGGCTTCAAGTTTTAATTTAGCCTTGCATTAAACTAGCATCTGTTGTAAAGATAATCGTTTAACCCATTCCCTCATATTGACGACTTTTGACGACTCTGTAAAAGTCACTTTGTGAAACCATTGTGATAAATAGAGCATTTGCTCCTATAGGAGCAAATGCTCTATTTATCACAATGATCTAAAAATTTCCCTTTTCTCTAGTTAATGCTCCTTTTCGGTAGATGTATTCAAAGAGGTTGTATCTAAAAATAGCCTATTAGGTAATTGGTTAAGACAGGTTCTACTATACAGTCATACCGGAGATACAAAAAATGGTTATACTTTCTTCAGTATATAGTTAAACTAAGGGCATGTGTATCTATATGTGTAGGTATGGTTAGACTCTCTGAATCGATCACCGATACGATGTCTTAAAGTTAAGTGGTAGCTTAATGCAGGACGAAAGTTCTGTATAAAGCTCCCATCCACCTGCGTTAAAAGGCATCCATATTTAGTCGTTCAGTAGTGACGTTAGAGAGATTCTACTGAATTATGAACAAAGCTAGGAACATAGAAATTCAGACAGGTAAATAAAGTAACTAAATAGACAGACAGACGGATCCACATACATATGAATAGATAAACGTATAGTTGACATAGATTCAGTCTAGGAAAGAGACACAATACAGTTAAGAAAAGACAGCAAGCCTATGAGACAAACTGCAGTAAGCTAGATTGACAGATATGCATAGATCTAGAGAGGACACAGACGCAGAAGTGGAGGGAGAAGATGTACAGATGGGAAGAGACACTTGGTCAAACTCTCCATTTATAAAACTACATTAACCGTTTCCCTCATAGATACGCTTTTCACAGAGTAGACCCAGATCAGACGGTTCCTATAGGTGCCGTCTGATCAAGGTCTGCTTTGCTTGCTTATGAAATGTTATAGATCTGATTCTACAATTTATATATACACATGCCATAAATATACATTGTTCATATGACATTACAAAATTTCAACCAATAAAGATCCAAGGCGTCATTAGTTTTTACAGGAATATTCATGAGCGAAAGAGTGAAAAGACTCACTCACCTCTTTTTCGTCGGTTATTTCCCCCTTTGTCCACATTTCTCATATCTGACTATTCTGACTTACATCTCTGACGTTTACACAAAAACAGAATATTATCCACTTAATGTTTGCCTTCTGTCTATGTTCCAATCCGTATTCGTGATATCGAACTACTCCGTTACTATGTATTATATCCCCTTAACCCTTCAAATGCTGAATTTTTAAAGTGGAATGATCCATCATTCGTTTAACGAGACTCTCAATTCAGTATGTAAAGTAATACTTTGTGAGACGAGTTTAACTGACAAACAGTGAAGACCCTGATCAGAGGGCTCCTCCATTAGCTATCTGATCTGGCTCTACACTGTTTACAAATACTAGTACCTCGTTCCCCGCATTCAAAGGATTAAACTACGTTATATTGTCAAACACTTCATTTCGATTTATCAATAAGCGGTTTTCTTCTTCCGCTACATATACTCAAACCAAAGCCATTGCCTCGCATTCTTTGGGTATATTTCACAAGGTTTAACGTGTCTCTATTGGCACACAATTAGCCATTATCTCGCTAACCACGATCGATATGGTATTTTGCAAATACCTTGTATGCCGAGTAACTCGGTACTCGGTGTCTCATCGGGCTACAAACTGTTTGACACTCGATCAATAATTCCTTAGAAAACGTGATCGAATCGAAAGAAGTCAAACTTACACCTGATCAAAACTTTGGAGCAGATGTCATTTTTGTGCAACGGGTATAAGGGGTTGGAACAGAAAATAATAATGGTGGTGTGACTATGTTTAGGTACATGGTTAAATTGATCCGGCATTTAAGCGTAAACCATTGTTTCGTTCGAAGCACAAGTATCTATAATCATAATTTGAACATTGGGGAATAATGCATTGGTGTACTCGACTGACATAATCAAGGGTGTATGAATCAGGAGATAAATTGACTAATTAGTAGTTACCAAATAGACAGTACACAAGAGATCCTTACTAAACCGGAGTCCTTGATATTGTTTTCTCTGGAATGAACGAGGACGTACAGTCGAGACTCGCTAAAGCGACCACAGAATTAGTAACATAGGAGAATGTAAAAGCAAGTGGATGCTTAATGCAGGGCAAATGTGACACAGAAAGCTCCTATAGGAGCTTTCTGTTTCACTTTTGTCCTGCATTGAGCTAAATAATAACTGTTTTAAAACTCAGTAATTCTACCTCTTTTCATTGTTGGTATTAACGAGGCCTTCACTGCATATACATCTTTGTATTTAGTTTTAATAATACAATATGAATTTACTTGTCTTAACTTACACTTATCTCAAACTAAAACACGTATGACACGTACTGGCGGGCTTGTGTGTTGTATTGACATTGTCCGTGTTCATCCATAGTCCACTGTACAATAAATTAACCCCTCTCTCTGCTAAACGTAACTTGATTGGAGTTTAGCGAACTGTTTGACTCAATATCAGGCGTCGAGTATTTCGGTTTCTCATCGGGTCAAAGCCGTTTGACACTCGGACAATAGTTTCTCAAACGTTGAGCTAGTCGGAATTAACACAAATAGCAGAAGCTGAAGTGTTTAGAAATGGTTTCAGTTCGATAAGGGTTTCCCAGTGATCGTCCCTCCAATTATAATTCGAATCAGTATTACTTACACAGAATACCAACCTTGAAATTTGGCAGTTATAAATCCCACATGGGGTTGTGTATAGCATACATCTATTGAGGAAACATTAACCCTTTACCTGTGAATATTCATGTCAGAAAAACACACACCATATGAACATTTTCTTCTAAAGCGCTTTCAGAGACACTCATTGTAAAACTTGTTTATTCTTCTGTTTTAATTATAAACCATACACATGTTATGTTATAACAGAAATAATTGGAAATATTCGAAATGTAATTTTGTCCATGTGACTGTCTTTCTAATCGTATATATGTCTAAATGCCCCTTGTATCCACAAACCTACCTACCCACCCAACCACCCACCCACCCACCCACCCAAATACCCTCTCAAAACCGTAACAACCACCTGCCTGTCTGTCTTTATATCTACATGTATATGCCAATGTCCTCTCTTTTCTCTTCATTATTTGCTTCCGCTCCTCGTTCTGTGTTTGTTTTTATTACAATCAGAAATTAAAGGGATAGTCCCTACAATAAACTAATATTTTCAATAACATCACACAACGTGGTATTTGTTACGTTCAGTCATTCTTATGAATATTGTCAATTTGAAACTATGTAACAAAATGCACCTATGATACAAAACAAACCGTTTTCGTCGATACTTACGGTACAACAAAATATCATCGACCTATGCCGAACAGTTACAAACTAAAACGCGACCCGAATAAACAATAATACATAGCGAGTCGTCGATATCAAATACATTGAATTGTTTTCTTCTCTAGCGTTTTTCAATCGGTTTTCTGGCGATATACTTCATTTAACGTTTGGCCTGATGCGGGCGGATGAGTGATTACCTTTGCAGTTTTGATCCAGATGAGACGCCGAGTAACTCGGCGTCTCATCAGGATCCAAAAGTTTTGATACGCTGACCGTGCTGTTGAAATGAAATGCAAGATAAATCAACTATGACAACTGAAATCGATTACGTTTTCTACAAACCCATTTTACTCTGCAGGCTAAAGGTTACGCATAATGTTTTAGAAAAGCGTTGCCAGTAGAGACTATCACTTTAAAATGTTCCGCAGCGAAATACTGACCTGTAAAATAAACGACACAACCCTTGTGGTTAAGTATGTTTATAGAAATACTTATTTCAATATGGCATAACTCAGGGCCAATGTTTGATCATAGATATCAATTACGAAATAAAAATATATTGACAGAGGATGCCTGATCGAGATTTTAATATGGCTTAACCCTTTTATGATCCTCTCTTTCAAGTAAACTCGTCCATTTCAATCTTTTGAACATCAAGGGTATTTATTGACTGACCTTTTTACAATGGTATATGGAGTCATAGACACAGTATATTTTAGCCTTCGCAGAAACTGTAACATTAAATCCACAGTAGAGTCTGTCTTAAGCGACCAGTCATTTATTGAACATAGGAATCTTAAAAACCAGGTAGTTGCTCAATGCGGGGTAACAGTAATGCAGAAGGCTCATAAAGGAGCTTTCTCCGCATTACGCAACCATCTGATATTATAACGTTTATCCTACATTAAGCTACCACCAGCCGTATAAGTCATACTTTTATTGACGGCCGCTTAAAACAGGTTCTACAATATTCAACCCATTCCCTCATAGGCTATTTTAGATCCAACCACTTTAAATAAATCTACTGAAAAGGAGCATTAACTAGTAAAAAGGAAAATTGCAGAAGTTTGTAGTTCGAAACAATTGTGATAAATGAAGCATTTGCTCCTATAGGAGCAAATGCTCTTTCTATCACGATGGTTTCAATAGGTGATTTTTACAGAGGCGTAGAAGGGCGTGTTTATGAAGGAAAGGGTTAAACTCATAAGCAAACCGATCTGACTCTGATCAAACAGTCCCTACAAAAGTCGTCTTATTAGAATCTACTTTGTTTGCAAAGTGTCCCTATCCGGTAAAGGATCAACACTGTTGCAAATAGAGAATGCATAAATCTTGGTCTGCTCTGTTTGGGTATGGATTTATATAGATCTGCGTCTGTCATAGACAAAAAAATCACGTGTCAATAATTCACCCAATCGTTATTCATGATGGCATTACTTCTTGTTTGAATATTAGCCAGGTAAAGGACTCATGTCAGAAAATATTTAATTATATTCTACTTTAAGATTGTCAGCTATAATTCTGGTCAGGGTGTAATTTTACTTATTTACTTACTTAAAGATTCGTTCAAGCCATTGAGAGATAACATAGCTAGTGTCAAACAGCTTGGATCCTGATAATATACCCGGCTATTCGACGTCTCATATGGATCGAAGCTGTTTGAAAATGGGTCACCAGGTGAAGGTTTACTCATTCCTTCATATGGACGCATTTTGACGCATCTGTAAAAGTCACTCAATGAAACCATTGCGATAATAAATAGAGCATAAATGCTCTGTTTGTCACCATGGTTTCAATACTTTACACTTCTAGAATTCTCTTTTCTGTAGTAAATGCTTCTTTCCGGTAGATTTATGCAAAGGCATTGGATCTAAAAACAGTCTATGATCGAATGGTTTAATACTGATCCACCATCTTATAAAACATATAGGATATAAAGCTGATGTCTGCTCAAATTATGATCAGTTGCATGTTTGTACTTACGTTCTGTTCGTTTAACCTTTTTCTTATACAATTATTTTCACACCTTTGCAAACAGAGTAGACCAAGATCAGACGGCTTCTGTAGGATTTATAAATTATAATAGATATACATCTTCAACGTCTACCTATACCAAACTTGCTTAAAATATGCCATTATGAAATATCAGCTAATAAATATTCATGGTGACACTATTTCGTACGTGCTTTCATGCGCAGCAGCGAAATGGTAAAGCTTTAAAAACTATAGGAGATTTCTATATTACTTTCGCCCGGCATTAAGAAACCACCTGCTTTTTAAGACTTCCACTTTCCACAAACGAATGGTCGTTTAAGACAGGTTCCACTGTATAGTGTATGTATTTTCACACACTCTCTTCTTTAAGAATGTTTTAAGAAAAACTAAATGTATGTGTGTCATGTGTAACATAATCAGTCTATACAGTATTCTATTTTTCATAAAGACGTTAAGAAGGACAAGTTAGGTAAAAGTCATAGAATAATGAACTGTCTTTAATTCAGATTCCTCTCCATTGCGACCTAGTTAACAGATAATACTGTAGTTTTGTGCGGATAACAATACGCTGGGTTTTCTTTTATATTTATGTCAAAGCCTATTGGATAATTAACGATAGTATTGATTGTCGATGTCAGTTTCGGTACAATTCAAATACAAACCGAAATGCTTTTTTGTGAGGCTCTTATTTACAATATAACCCCTCTAAACAGTACACTCAAATCAGTATCAACGTCGGTATTTAACCCTTTCCGCTATAAAGACATTTTCCTCCATAAAGACGCATTTATACGCCTCTGTAATAGTCATGTTTTGAAACCATTGTGATAAATGGAGCATTTGCTCCTGAGGAGCACATGCTCTATTTATTACAATGATTTAAAAATACAAAATACTAAAACTTTCCTTCTCTCTTGTTAATGCTCCTTTTCGGTAGATTTATCCAAAGAAGTTGGATCTAAAAAAAATAGCATGTGAGGGAATGGGTTAAAGCAGTTGACAGTTTAATGCGGTTCGAAAGTCATGCAGAAAGATTTTCACCATGCATTACGCAGCCACATAAACCTACCTACAAATAAATAAATTCTTCTTTTATCAAATTTTCGGTTTAGAAGGGTTTTACTGTACACATTCCATTCAGAGATTTCGTGACAAGCATTGTATAGATCGCCTCTCAACAGGAGCAACCTTCTGGAGTCTGAAGAAAAAGCTACAATTTTGTCGTCTGCCTTAACCCATTCCCTCATATTGACGACTTTTGACGACTCTGTAAAAGTCACTTTGTGAAACCATTGTGATAAATAGAGCATTTGCTCCTATAGGAGCAAATGCTCTATTTATCACAATGGTTTCAAACTACAAAATTCTACAATTTTCCTTTTCTCTCGTTAATGCTCCATTTCGGTAGATTTATTCAAAAAGTTGGATCTAAAATAGCCTATGAGGTAATGGGTTAATAATCAAGATACATTTTTCTTCCATTGTTTTCCGAGAAACATTACCAGAGTGTCAAATACAGTTGAACTTTGATATCTCGAGCTTCAATGGACCATTCAAATTAGTTCGAGATAACAGAGGTTCGAGTCATCCGATTTATAACCTGACCAATATAATGTAAGAGCTTTCAAAATTACTTTAGAACTATATTAAGCTGTCACATGTATTTCTATACATGTGTAGTGATACATTTTATTGGCGTCTCATCAAGATGCAACACCCTTAGATAGTCGGTCAGTAGCTTTTTTAAAACCTTGAACTAACTGGAAGTAGGAAAACATTTAACATATTTAAGCAGACATTATTTTTGACACAGTATAAAGGTTAACCCTTTCCCCGTTCTTTTTTTATTCCAAAGTTCAATACCTACTGAATATTCATGAACAAAATAGTTATAATGAGATATGAAAGGCGGGCCATTGTAGCCGTTTTTAGAAAGTAGAGAAATATATCTTTCAACTTCAATTAGCAAACAGATCAGCCATCTGATCTGGGTCAACTCTGTTTGCAAATGCGTGAACATGTGTTTATATGACGGAAAGGGTTGACTTCTAGAACTGATTCAGAGGACAACTTTGATACTACTGGCGCAGAATAACCTTTAACATGTCGAAAAAACCCTAACCCTTATTTGCAATATCTTGTCTTACTTCCTAATTCTAACAAATTTTAACTGAGTGTTAACCCATTATCTAATAGGCTACTTTAGATACATCCTCTTTGAATAAATCTACCGAAAAGGAGCAATAACTAGAGAAAAGGAATTTTTTAGAATTTTGTAGTTTGAAAGCATTGTGATAAATAGAGCATTTGCTCCTATGGAGTAAATGCTCTATTTATCACAATGGTTTCACAAAGTGACTTTTACAGAGTCGTCAAAAGTCATCAATATGAGGGAATGGGTTAAATAGCGTGTTTCTTGCTAAGACGCCGCGTTACTCGGGTTCCCGTTGGATTCATGCTGTTTGTAAACAAGAGTCTGGGCGTGCATAGCAGTGCAAAGCTAATAATATAAAAAATGTAGTAACAATGGTTTGCGCAAGCCCCTCACAGTTTAGCTCTATCGGTTCACCGATAATAGATCATTCATCTGATAGAAACGCATGTTCACTCCTTTGCAAACAGCGTAGACCCAGATCTAGGTTTGCTCTGTTTGCTAAAGGACATAATTTAGATCTGATTCTACACTGTCTACCATGACATAAATCTGATTACTCACATTCTTCCATGGCCTAAAACGTATGTGTCCATATACATTTGTACTGTATTCATATACCTTTATACAAAATCAGCTATTAAATATTCATGATGTCATCATTCATAAGGTACATGTAAAGGGCTGAAGAAGCCTACCGAACTCTCGGCAACATTGCGTCGTACATGGTTTTACTGTGTGAGGCACTCATTAAGACTATGCTAAAGCACTCAATAGTGTAAACACTAATAAGAAATATTAATGATATTTTAAATCATGTACTTGAGCTTAGTTCAAAGTCTGAGAAATGAAATCAGACTCGAGCAAAAATCCGGGCCATAGGCTGGGGTTATAAAACTTCTGGGTATGAGTTTGAGATCATTCTCAAGTATCTGATTGGTCAGAATCTGAGAAAGCTCAGACTCTGACCAATCAGATGCTTGGGAATTATATCAGTCTCAAGTTTTATAACTTCGGGTCATTTCTCTATTACTAGGAGAAGGGTTATAATCGAGACGTTCCACAAGTAAAGGTTGCTTTGAATGGTTTCGGCTTTTGGTTTCAAACAGTGTAGAGCCAGATCAGTAGCCGTGTCAGAAAGATGACATGTTACCAGTGTCTACAGTGTCTACAGTGTGCGTCATAGTTGATAATAACACATTGTGGATAATGAGTCATATCAAACAGTGCAGATACTGATCAGACGATGTGTTGTTAACGTGATTAACAGGCCCTATGAGTCTATCAATTATTGCACCATGAACATATACATATAATTATCATGTAGTGCTAAAAGGCAAAGATCAGATGTGTAAATTAAAACATTTTTAAGAAGTGCTCATTTATTTCTCCACTAAACCCTATGTTGTGACCACTCTTTAGAATCGTCTCGAAGAGAAGATTCTAAAGAGTGGTCACAACATAGGGTTTGTGGAGAAATAACGATAATGATGACCAACCAACCATGTAGATCCTAATCAGACGCTGTGTTGTCAACGTGGTCGCTAGTCTATATGAGTATATATGGGATATATCATATCATTGTGCCCATAAGAGCTTTCTACATTATTGTTCCCTGCATTAAGCATCCATCTGCCTTTTAAATCTCCTATGACAGGACAGGTTCTACTTGCATGCAGGTAATGTATACACAGACTGTCAACCGCGTTATGAACTACATGTACATTGTTTGTCACTCTTCAACACATGCATAAGCATTATTTATATTTTCAAACATTAATGTTCTCATTAATATACATGGGTATGCAAATAAGGTAATTCAAAAAACAAGTTGGACATAAAAGCACAATGTCTTATCTTCCATTTGGTACCAGTTTTATAGTTTCTTGTATACCCATGTATATTAATGAGAACATTAAAAATAGAAAAAGTATAGAAATGACGTAAACCTTTCATTTTTTATCCTACAAATATAACTTTAAATGCAGTTTAACATGATGACAAACCCCCCAGGAAACAAAATATCCAATTTGAGGACCAAAGCATTAATTCTGAAAATGGTTGATCCTTCGAAAGCAAAAGTAGAAATGCAAAAAGAGAAAATTGCAGACTCGGTTTTATTGAGTCTGTTCATGAGTAGTAATTAAACGTACAACACTACTGACTCCCCCTAGCACCGGCTTAAGTAGTATTCAATTTCCAAACCTAATAACATGAAAACTTATGATCCCGAAGGACCAGAAAATATAACAACTCTGAGAATGAAGTACGGGGCGACTTTTAAGGCCGCAACACAAGCACTTAACACCTGCTGTTGTGAAGTACATATATTCTGAAAATGGTTGATCCTTCGAAAGCAAAAGTAGAAATTCAAAAAGAGAAAATTGTCTGTTCATGAGTAGTAATTAAAAGTACGTCCCTAGCACCGGCTGAAGCAGTATTCAATTTTCAAACCTAATAACATGAGAACTAATGATTTAAGTTTAAGTACCGTTTTTACCGTATCCATGGCAACACCACAGTTTTCGTAATGATGGCCCGTACCTGCAAAATCGACCATATCACAGACAGTGTTTGTCCTAAACCTATAAAACTGGTACCAATTTGGAGATAGGACATTGTGCTTTATTTCAAAATTGTTTTTAAAATTTACCTTATTTGCATACTTATGAATATTAATGAGAACATTAAAAATAATAAAAACAATATCGAAATAACGTAAATAATGTAAACTATTCACTTTTTATCCTACAAATATCAGAAAACAACTTCAGATGCAGTTTAGCATGATGACAAACACCTCAGAAAACAAAATATCCAATTTGAGGACCAAAAAGTTGACTCTACGTAACTTTTTAACAGAACAGAACAATATTTTATTTAGACTTGTACATAATACATCGTCTTTTCATACATATATAGAACCATTATAACTATTCACGTGATATTTTGGTCAGTAACACCTTTCGTTTCGATTCAAAACATGCAGGTTGACAAGTGTTATAGGTTAAGGCTATTTTAAATACTTCTTATAACATGCTTGAAATTATCGGACTGCAGAAGACAAACATTTGATATTAAGATTTATAAACCATGTACACGGCAAGCGCTGTTTCCATAGTAACCATTCGTTTCACTGTTCACACATATTTTATTAGTCGACACCTACCTGCAAAAATATTCCATATCACAGACAGTTTTTGTGCTAAGTGTATAAAACTTGTACCGAATTAAAGCTAAGACCATGTGCTTTTGTTTAAAGGCTATACTTAGGAATTACCTTATTTGCATACACATGAATATTAATGAGAATAATTAAAAATAGCAAAAGAATACAGAAATAACGTAAAAATCTCAATTTTTATCCCACCGATATAGAATAAAACTTCAAATGTATTTCAAATTGATGACAAAATACTCAGAAAGCAAAGTATCTAAATTTATACCCAAACAATGAACTGTAAGTAACATTGTAACGGTTTCCATGGTAACCGATCCTTTCACAAATTTTGGAAATTTGACAACTACCCGTAATACTCCGCTAGATCTCAGTTATGTTAATTTTAATTCTAAAACTGTCTAAAAGATGTTAAAGGGCATGCATACATCTAGTAAAAGACATTGCAGATCAGATTTTGGGCAAACTATGACAGATCTTCTTTGTTCCCTTACATTTGATTCTACAGTTTATACCACTACATGTATCAAACACCCCTGAGTACATTTACCATTACACAATAATCAGCTAATTAGTATTCATAACGTCATTATTTCTTACGCGAATATGCATAGAGTAAAGCATTAAAGCTCTTACCATAGTATACATGATATTAGTTCACATCTGTGTACTCTAAATGGTGATATCGAGCTACTTTCGGTTTTAACGATATCCCGGCAGAACGGTCATTAAAAAGGTCTAAATCTGGATTACTTAAACAAGTAGTAGCTGTAATGCAGGGTAAAAGTAGGAACTTTCTGTATCTCTTTCACAATGAAATAAGCAACCACCTGCTGTATAAAAACCTATGTTAAATAAATAAATGACCGCTTAATACATGTTCTACTGTACATCAAAACATTAACTCAAAACCTGATAGATACCAATTCTGACACATTTACAAACAGTGTAGACCCATATCAGACTGGTGTAACATGGCTCGTCTGATCTGGTTCTAATGCCTGCGGAGGAGTCCAAAGGCTAGTCCATGATATTACGTATTAAACTTTATACAAACTATTTTCTCAGTGCTAACCCTTTACTTCATGAATATTCATGCCAGAAGTAATGACATCATGAATTTTAATTAGATTGATTTTTATAATGATGCATGTCCATGGCAGAAACTGCATGATCGCATCGATTATTTCATAAGCAAACAGAGCAGACCCTGATCAGACGGCTCCTATATAGGAGCCGTCTGAGCTGGGTCTACTCTGTTTGCAAAGGCGTAGAAATGCGCATTTATAGAGTAAAGCGTTATACAGTGTGCATCCTCATCTGAATCATGTCTGTTTGCAGATGCAATTCACGCAGTGCTTATGGCATGATAAGGATTTTGATTTAGTGTGATTATTCGGTCAATAATGTAATAAAGTTCGTTGATAAATACGAATGAAATGCGAAAGGTATTGCAATACGCAGATATTCGTAATATGTTTAACCCTTTCCCTCATGTAAACGTGTTTTCACGCATTTGCAAACAGAGTAGACTTTGATCAGACGGCTCCTAGAGGAGCCGTCTGATCAGGGTCTGCTCTGTTTGCTAATAGAACATTATAGATATGTTTCTTTACTTTCTAAAATGACCACAATGTATCACATTCTATATTTCATTATAACTGTTTTGTCCATGAATATTCAGTAGGTAATGAAATTTGTAATAAACATAGAACAGGGAACCAGGGTTAATAGCATACCGTTGTCGTTTTCGATGATCTCTGAGTCGAAATCCATTCAAAGGAAGCTGGATGCATGGGCTAATTCCAATGCTCGAGTATTCCGTGCTTTGGAAAACATATCCTAAAAATAACTTGTCAGTCTAATATAAGCCGCCTAGAACCACTCACACATGAACAGTCGTATCCATTGCTATTGATGGGTTTTTTTTCCTAAACAGCTGGCCTCGGGTTATAAAACGTTTTGCTTGAGTCTTAGTTCATTGTCCAGCATCTCAAAATCTGACCAACCAGATATTTTATACTATTTCAGGCTCAGACTCGCATTTTCATTACAACATGTACCTTGAGGCCTGGCAATGGGATGTCAAATCTAGAAATTCACAGTACACTGTATTCTCTGACCCGGTCTCAAATGGAACATATCTGCAGCGAAGCTAATCCCAATATATAAATAAGTCGCGAAAACTCATGACTCTTCAAAATCAATATTTCTTCTGATATAGCAAAATAAACATTTATTTTGTTATTCCACAAGTGGTACACGTGTACTTATTTTCACCGTTCACTCACGAATAAACTGCTGATATCCTTCCTGTGTCTGGGGTTGCCGTCTGCTCTTTAATTGTGTCGTCTGCTAGAAAGTCAAAACCAACTCATTTGATTCCATGAACGACAATTCAAACGCTACGAGATAAGAATACAATTCTCTGTGTTCAATTTACGACCTGTTACCAAATGTCTGGAATAGTTTGGCTCGTAAAGACTGTTTGCCTCTGTCCTTAGCATGTTGAAATGTTCGTCTCATTCAAATTTGTCACCTGATATTAATTCTATGACATTGATTTTTATTTGTTATTTATCTTAAATAAGATGTCTAGCGGTTTAGATACTGGCCAAGTGACTAGTTTCTGTCCATTGCTTGATCTGGAATCCAAATTGGAGATGAAACAAGCCGGAGACAGGTATCATCACGTATAAATGTTTACCTGGAAAATCGATATTATGCCCTGTTATGGCTTCTCCTCTTACAAGCATCTGCAATAAGTCTTGTACTGCCAATAATTTGTCATCTGCCGCCAATATCGTCTGCTACTGATGTCGTCTGCTTCATAATTGTGTAATCAAATTAAAAGAAAACAAAGAACTCCACGTAAAGCGAAGGTATTTAGCCATTTACATCACGAATATTTATAACTTTAAAATAATGACGTCATGAATATGTATTTGCTGAATGTTCAAAATCATATATGAATCCAGGGTTTATCTGTAGAATCACGTCTACACTAAAACCCTGCCAATGCGACCGTTTAATAAACAGCCACTGGCGTCGTTTGAAGAGGTGGTTGCTTAATTCAGGAGGAAAGTAATGCAGAAAGCTCCTATGGGAGCTTTTTGTATATTTTTCGTCCTGCATTAAGCTACCACCTGCCTCCACGAATTATGTCCCCTTTTGGTGGTCTCTTTGGAGGGGTTTTACTGTTTACGTATAATTCCGTGAGCAAACAGAACAGTCTATGATCAGGCGGCCCCTACAGGAGCTATCTGACATAGGTCTACTCTGTTTGCAGATGCGTTAAGATGTGTGTCTTACAGAGTTTGATAGTTTTAACTAAGATGCTGAGATATCCACTGTATCACATTTGAAGATATACTAATACGACATTCTGGATTTGTCTCGAATTACAAAGTTGGTATAAATATTTTCCCCAATATTTATCCGGTATATGATAGATGATAACACGTTGGATATAATTATGGCCTTTCCAATATGTGTCGGGTGCAGAGCATAACTAATTGGGTAGAAGCGTGATCTTTCTAAATATTTGGCGGGTATAGCGAATCACTAATTAGGAATACAGTACATGTAAATTGTCTTTCCAATATTTATTGGGTATAGATAATTAAACATTAGGTGTAAGTATGGTCTTTCTAATCCTTGTCATGTATTTTGGTATGAGTATGCTCTTTCCAATATTTGCCGATTTTGTCGGATCTAGAGAAGTACAAATTGGGCAAACGTATGGTCTTTCCAATGGTTATCGGGTAATATGTACAAAATGGGTAAAATTTTGGTGTTTCCAATACTTGTTGGGTATAGAGAATTCCAAATTGGGTATAGGTATGGGTTTTTTTCAATATGTGTCGGGTGTAGAGAATTCCAAATTGGATGTAAGTATATTTTTTCAGTATTGGTCTGGTATAGAGAAATAAAAAGTTTGGTATGAGTATTTTTTTTCAATATTTGTCGGGTATAGATAATTACAAACTGGGTATAAGTATGATATTTTCAAAATTGATCTGGTATAGAAAATTACAAATTGGGTACGAGTATTGTCTTTTCTTGTCGGATATAGAGATTGGGTATATAAGAATGGTCTTTTCAATATTTGCCCATACTGTTTCACATATTTTCTGAACAGAACAGAACAGAACAGATCCTTTATTTTCGTCACAGTTTACATAAAAGTAACAAAATGTGAGCTTATAGAAGAAACATAAATCACAAAGAATAATACCAA
This sequence comes from Azorinus chamasolen, assembly GCA_963576725.1. NCBI lineage: Eukaryota > Metazoa > Mollusca > Bivalvia > Cardiida > Solecurtidae > Azorinus > Azorinus chamasolen. Next base: position 56,814,870 of record OY755245.1, on the reverse strand, counting down.
ACCTTAAGAACATTAATGTTGTGTACTGTTCTTATGATCAGAGAAAGGCATGCGAATTTCAAACTCTGTCAGTTTCTTATAACCATTTGAATACGTGAACTAAGTTAAACTGAACAGCCCTTTGATCAGAGTATGCACTGTTTGTCATCCCAAATTGTTTTGAACAAAGTGTTACTTTTATACAAACTGGACCTTACTGTTAACCCATTCCCTCATAGGCTATTTTTAGACACAACTTCTTTGAATAAATTTACCGAAAAGGAGCACTAACTGGAGAATAGGGAAATTATAGAATTTTATAGTTCGAAACCATGTGATAAATAGAGCATTTGCTCCTATAGGAGCAAATGCTCTATTTATCACAATGGTTTCAATAGTGACTTTTACAGAGTCGTCAAAAGTCGTCAATATGAGAGAATGTGTTAAACCAGTCTGCACCAGACTGCATAAACGCATCCACTTAGCTCACACTATGAAGAACGCAAAATCATGAATGTAGATCCAGCTTGTTTGCATATGCGACCCATGACGAAGATAACGAGGTAACGGTTAACCCTTCGCTTGCTATTCACGTCAATATACATACCTGTAAATAGTGAAGACCCAGATGAGACAGCTCCTGCAGGAGCTGTCTCATCAGGGTCTGCACTATTTATAAGTTGATTGTGCAACCAGTGCACTTCACAGCAGTGAATGCACAGCGAAATACTTGTACACATTGAAGATATATGTAATTATATAACAGGACATGGGTAAAGAAGGAGAAATGTGTTTTAAAATTCAGCAAGCGAATGGTTAAGAAGTGGATTACTTTAGAATCAGAGCTAGCGGGAAGAAGATCTCTTTTGATACGTCTCTTAGATCCCCGATGTTCCAAGAAATCGAGGGTTTGATGGTGGTGATATTGCTATTATCCCTCAATAACCCTTTATGTGCTCAATATTTATTCAAGATTTCTTCAGCTAATGACTATTCATGGACATAATCAATAGACTAAAACATGGAAAAGGGAATCTTTTGACTGTTGTGGAAACTGCATAATCAGATCTATAAATTTCCATTACAAAGCAGACCCTGAGACAGTACTAAAACGTTCTGTGTACAGACGCAATTATAACAAGCAGCTAATACATATTCACGATGTCATTATTTCTTGCATGGATATTCATTAGGAAAAGAGTTCATGGAGAAAGTCTGTTTGCTAATAGCTTAAAACCAAATCTGCTTTTTCCATACAAAATAAAGGCCTAAACATTTACATAGTTTAGAACATTTACACAGAAACTGCCTTAAGCGGTCATCCATTTATTGAACATGGGATTATACAAAGCAGGTGATTGCTTAATGCAGGGTAAAAGTTATGTAGAAAACTCTTAGAGGAGCATTCTGCATTACTTTTGACAGGCATTAACTAACCACCTGCCTTACAGACCCATAATTAGACCTCTTTTTGATAACCACTTAAGACATGTTCTACTATACTTTAGAACTAAATACTCGTATGTATTCTGCGCATTTTGCATATTAATCAATCAACGCCAGAAGCTGTACACACACATATATATATACAATGAAAATAATGCTTACAACCCATTTTTCCGACAGGATATAATTATTTGTTCAGCTAAATATTATCGCTATTCGGATACTGCTAAATTCTTTAAAAGGAGCCTCTGTTTTAGAAACGGGGATTTGTACGGAAATCAGCGGATATCTTCGGCCAAGTTCTGAATGATTCCGATTCTATTTCGGAACAGCGCTTTGAATATTAATTAGGTTGTTATCATATGCACAATGACTGACACCGGTTGTTGGCCTACATATACATCGAATGATTATTTCTGGTATGTAAATTTGAATCCTACGACAGATTCCGGGCAATGGCGAACGCTATTCCGTTGGTTTCCGTAGCAATCCATGTTTTCTATTTTTTTCGACACAAACAACCATTTACTGACCGTACTGTTAAGTGTTAAAAAAGTGTTAAGGTGCATAGATTCCGATTCTGAAATCAGTTTGAAACGCAAAATTTGCGGGCGCATAATACACGTACATCTTTAAGTCTAAATTCCACTTAAAAATCCAGACCTGCATGCCTCATGGATTGACTTTGATCAAAATCGTTTTCGGTGTTATTAGATTTGTATCAAACATAGAACAGAAAAGTATCACGATAACCAGGATTACAAAGTCACTGGTATATTGACATGGCACCAAAACAAAGCATGCATATTATAGACCATCCCCTTTATAGCGAATTACAATACATACAGTGCAATAAATTGTGCAAAATATAAATCATAATCTGTAAAACAGAACTAAATTCTACTTCTAGTGAAATGATCTTCCGATTCACTGCTACCACAGACCCAGGTTCTGGTCCTGAGGTTACAAAACATTTTGTTTAGTCTGGAGACATTCTCAAGCATCTGATTGGTCAACTGATTGGATTAGTATCAAACATAGACCAGAACAGTAACACGATAACGAGATTACAAAGTCACTAGTATATTGACATATGCACCTTATTTGGCACCAAAACAAAGTACATGTATACATAATACTGACAATCCCATTATAACGCACTACAATGCATGTGCAATACATTGCGCAATAAAATAAACATAATCTGTAAACAGACCTAATTTCTACCCCGAGTTTATTGATCTTCCGATTCACTGCTGCCACATACCCAGGTTCTGGTCCAGAGGTTATAAAACTCTTTGTTTGAGTCTGGGGTCATTGGGAACTTATACAGTAAACCCTCTCTATAACGGACACTAAATTACATCAAGTAGTTTGTGCTAAAGGCAAGTGGCTGCTTAAAGCAAGGTGAACGTAAAACAGAACGCTCCTATAGGAGCGTTCTGTTTTACAATTAAGTCTAACTATTTCACATTCTGTTGAATTTCAATGTATTTGTTCAACTCATAATAGTCTAATAATTGACCATTCTGTTGTATTTCATCCTCCTGTAATCGATGCTTTGTTGCATTGTTTACTATATTTCTCAGAAGTAAGTGTATAATTGTAAGTACTATTAGACATCACATATATACGGGTTTATCATTTATAGATATTCTACGCTTTATGATATTAATGCTACTTATTTGACAAGTATGTGACTTCGGCATCATGTATTATGTTATTGACTTTGTATGACAAAAAACCTTGTAGTTTACGTCAAATAAAGTATCTATCTATCTATCTATCTATCTATCTATCTATCTATCTATCTATCTATCTATCTATCTATCTATCTATCTAAGCAGCCACCTGCCCTAAATACCAACTAATTAACACAATTTAGTGACCGTTATAGAGAGGTTTTACTGTACTAAGGTACAGAAGTAATGATAATCTCGGAACCAGATCTGCCGTATACCAGTCTATGTAATAATACCGACCGGTGTAACAGTTATTACATTGATCGGTAATATCGCACTTCTTGACGGTTTATGTAATAAATCATTACACCTGTCATTGTCGTATTTCACGGCTCGTTGAGGAGATGTAGTTTGTATATTAAACATTTCGGTGCGGGAAACGAGTTCTATCTGGATGTTCTTCTGTACACGAAACAATGCAATTTGTTCCGTGCACAGAACATCTGGGGTCTTCCTCCACCTGTAATTAGCTGGACGTCGTGATATGACTGTTAAAACGACGTAAAACCCGATAAAAACCAAAACCAAAACATCCCTAGATATTTACAGTAAGCTTGATCTGTTTGAATTTTGGAATGGTCCATTTGAATTTGAAAATTCAGCGTTGAAAGGGTTAATGATTTTGTTGTTTTATATAGCAAAATAGAGGCGTGTCGCAGTATGTATTACAAATTTGATAATTAATCCCAATCAAAAGATAATATAAGTAAACCCCCTCTAAACCTGAACTTTAGTAAAAATCCCAAACAATTTCGGTATTTTTAGGCAAATGACTGCTTAATGCAGGATGAAAGTCATGCAGAAATATCCTTTTGGAGCTATCTGCATGGCCTGCACCATGCATTAACCCTTTCACCGCCGCAATCGCATAAATGCACCACGACAAATAGTGTAGTCCGAGATCAGACGCCGTATTTTCAAGGCTGCGTCTGATCAGGGACTTCACTATTTGTCTCAATCTCTATTTCAATATATGCGCTTTATCCCTTTGAAATTTGCATCCTTATTTTACTGAATGATTTAACAAACTTGGATTGCAAACGACAATTAGAAATTTGGCGCCGAAAGGGTTAAGCTGCCACCTGTCTTACAGACCGCTATTTGTACTAATTTGAACGCTCTGTTAGCCGACGACAACGTTTGTAGACGACACAATTTGGCAGCAAAAGAGAGGAACTTTCAAAAATTAAGAAACACTATGAACACAGTAAAGCCTCGGTACTAAGACTTTTAGTAAAGACGACTCCCACCAAATCCCACGATCCCACAGATGGGATATAGGCAAACAGTATTGACCCAGATCAGTGGGCTCCTGGAGGAGTCCTCTGATCTGGGTAAATTCTGTTTGTTGAACTCATGGATGTCAAAGGCTTATACCAGTACATTCTATTATGTGCCCCATTCCTCAATATGCCGAATGAATGCTTTCCAAAATCTGATTTGGACGAATGCAAAGCACCAGATAAAGGTGCGTACTTGAATTACAACAATCGTCATCGAGACGATTCAAAAGAGTGGTCACAACATACGGTTTGATGGAGAAATGAAGTTATTCTTGAAAGTGTTTTAATTTACGCATCTTATCTGGACCTTACATTAACCCTTTCCTCCATAAATACGCCTTTCTACGCCTCTGTAAAAATCACCTATTGAAACCATTGTGATAAATAGAGCATTTGCTCCTATAGGAGCAAATGCTCTATTTATCACAATGATTTCAAACTACAAAATTCTAAACATTTCCTTTTCTCTAGTTAATGCTCCTTTTCGGTAGATTTATTCAAAGAGGTTAGGTCTAAAATTAGCCTATGAGGTAATGGGTTAAGAGATAAAGTGGCTTTATTGTAGGTTTAAAGTTGCACAGAAAGCTTACACATGAGGCTCTATTGTACCGGTATGTATGCAGGTATCCACTGTTTTTGTATGGCATAACGGTGCTCACCATATGAAACACGGTCATTTTTGGCGTGTTTTTACGAAACTTGGCACAAGGGAGACAACCAATAAAGACTATAAAGATTTAAGAGAGGGAATTATCGTACTTACAGGAGAGTGGCAGTTTGCTGAACGTGTAAGCAGTTTGAATGAACATTAGACTTAAATGATGTCGGCGTCACGACGGAATCCAAACCGCTTGGCTATCTATCTATTCGATATGCGCAATGCTATGGAGGGGAAAAAATAAGCATGATAGTAAAATTCCTTTTTCATGTCAGATTCAACTGCAAAATGTTTTGTCGTGTAAATGTGTTATCTTCACAACGACATTAGTATCACACCGATATTGTCGCCGTCATTAGATTCACGCCGACATAAGTTCCAGGCATTGCGTATTTTTGGACCAAAACGTCACACGTGGCATTTGTTTCATGAATGATTACCCTAATAGCTCTAAGTATCACACCCTCCATCATGCATATTTATTAGCTGAATGTTTATACATGTAATGACATACGTACAAAGGGTCTTGGGTATTGGTAGACACTGTAGACATCTATTATAATTTCATAAGCAAACAGAGTAGGCAATGCCGGATCTGTGATTACCTATGCAAACAGTTTGGATCCAGATGAGATGCCGAGTAACCCGGCGTCTCATCAGGATCCAAACTGTTTGTTACTGTTACTTTGTTTTTCAAACAAAAATGAAGTAAATCAAAAGAATGAAAATTTGTAGCAGACGACAAAGTTAGCAGACGACAGAGTTTGGCAGCGAAAGGGTTAAAAACAGTTGGTTGCTTAATGCTGGACGCAAGTAATGCCTATTTCAGGTGATACTTAGAAAGGTATAAATGAGCAGTGAAAACTCGATTATTCGATCACTCAAATACGTACCATTATTCTTTAACACAGGTGGCAGCTTAATGCAGGTTGAAAGTCATGCAGACAGCTCCTCTATGGGGCTGCATGACCTTCACCCAGCATTAAGCAGCCACCTGCCTTCAAAGACATAAATTCTTCACTACTAAAATTTCGTAGATTATCGAGTTTTTACTGTATATCAATGCGCAGAGACGTTACACAAACTCGTTCATTCATTACAGTACTAAGCACACTGCATACATTTGAAACAGACAGAATGTTTTTATTCATAAATGTAAAACATCCATGTACGAAATAGTGACATCATTACTATATATTATTTAGATTAGTTTTCATAATGGCATATGGATACAGGTCATTTTGGCTCAGACAGAAACTGTAGAATTGCATTTATATTACACTATAAGCAAGCAGAGCATACCCTGATCAGACAGTTTATATAGGAGTCGTCTGATCTTAGTATACAGTAAAACCTCTCTATAACCTCTCTATAACGACCACTAGATTCTGTTAATCAGTTGGTATTTAGGGCAGGTGGCTGCTTAAAGCATGGTGAAAGTAAAACAGAACGCTCCTATAGGAGCGTTCTGTTTTACTTTCACCTTGCATTAAGCAGCCGCCTGCCTTTAACACAAAATACTTGATGTAATTTAGTGGCTTATAGAGAGATTTTTGCAATGGTGTTGAAAAGGCGTTCATATGAAGAAATAGATTAACGATACAGGAGTCACTGGTGTCCTTTCGCAGAGAGACAGTGAGTGTATACCAAGATGAGAGGGCTCCTAGAGGAGCCCTCTCATCAGAGTCTGCACTGTTTGTCATATTACACTTTTGTTTAGAAAGTCCCTAGATATTCACCATAAGCTCGCCTGTTTGAATTTCAGAATAGTCCATTTGAAAAGCGTTGTAAGGTTAAAATGGGCAAATAATTATATAAGCAGATGACAGTCCTTGTTGTAAATCACACCTGGTGGATTATCTGAAACTCGTGGATTATGACAGTCCTTGTTGTAAATCACACCTGATGGATTATCTGAAACTCGTGGATTATGACAGTCCTTGTTGTAAATCACACCTGATGGATTATCTGAAACTCGTGGATTATGACAGTCCTTGTTGTAAATCACACCTGGTGGATTATCTGAAACTCGTGGATTATCAATAATGAAACTGTATGAGTCATTAAAAGTCTATAATTCCATTTGAATGAAGCATTATGAAGTGTTCAAAATCAATATAATAGCAATTAGCTATTTGCAAGGGACATTAGCGTTTGTCAATAGGTTATCCCATTTACAATCTATAGATATTTTTACTTCTTTTCAAGTACAACGGTCCGTGTGTCGCACAGTGTATATCCTGATAAGGCGTCGAATTATCCAGTGCCTCGTCTGAATATTTGCAAACGTTTTCGTGAAATTCAATAACAGTGAAAAACTTGATTATTCCAACATTCAAATACGTACCGTTATTGATCTTTAACACACGTGACTGCTTAATGCAGGGTGAAAGTCATGCAGAAAGCTTTTACAAAGCTTTCTGCATGACTTTCACCCTGCATTAAGCAGTCACCCGCCTACAAAAACATATATGTTTCATTACAAATAAATGTAATATCGAGTTTTTACTGTAATTGCGAAACAACCCCATTTATCACACTAGGGACACTTTCAATGGAACACACACCCCGATTATTTTTGCTGTGTCGGGTGTCCGGATAGAAACCACTTACAGTGTCGCTAACTATCGAAGCGTTTACATTTATGTCGGTTTGTGTCGAATGATGACCACGAATACAGAGGTATGTTTTTATTAATGGATCTGTTTAACAATATAATTATATGTGTACTGACGGCACACTACCTTAAGCTATCGTCGGATGGTCCGTTGACACCAAAGTACACTTTATTAACCTCATGAATGCTGAATTGTTAACGTGGATTTATCTATACCTGCCAGGTGCGGATCCAGGATTTCAGATTTGGGGGGGGGGGGGGGTAGATTTTTATGTTTGGTGACATAAATAAATAGTGTGTTTGTAATACATGTTGAAAAAGAGCTGTGTTAAAGGCAGATGGCTGCTTAAAGCAAGGTGAAAGTAAAACAGAACGCTCCATAGGAGCGTTCTGTTTTACTTTCACCTTACTTTAAGCAGCCACCTACTCTAAATACCAACTAATTAACACAATTTAGTGGTCTTCATAGAGCGGTTTACTGTATATAGATCTAAAATATTACTAAAAATAATGTTTTGGCAATTTTAAGGGGGTGTTCGCCGGCTCCGCGCCCCTCTAAATCCGCGCCTGCCTGCGATGGGTGTGCGTTGCGAGATTAGTTTGAATGACAAACAGTGCCGATTCTGATCAGGTGGCTCCTCTAGGAACCGTCTGATCTGGGTCTTCATTGTTTGCCAGTGGCAGTACATTCGCTATTAGCATTCAAAAGGTTAAGTTACCAACCGTGTTGTTAAAACGGTTACCTCGTATATAGTTGTGTAAGAAATAGTAATACATGTACATGTATTAATATCATGAATATCTATAAGCGGAAGTTGTATAATTAATGTAGGGTGAAAGTCATGCAGAAAGCTCCTCTAGAAAGCTCGATTTTTACCCTGAATTAAGCAGTCACCTGCCTAAAAGTATCTAAATTCTTCTCTGCTATAACTCGGTTAAGAGACGTTTTAATGTATAAATGACTCTGTAGGCAAACAGAGCAGATCCTGATCAGACGGTTCTTACAGGACCCGTCTGATCTGGGTCTCCTCTGTTTGCAAAATTGTCAAAAAGTCTATATGAAGAAAAGGGTTTGGTTAACCAACAGTGGTGTTTAACCTGTTACCTAATATATTTTGGATAAATACTTGAAATGCTCTGATCTATTTATTATTCAAGTATTTATGTATTATATTAATTCCCTATTTTGGAATATTTTCTTCATTGTAATATATTTTGTATAAGAAATAATAGTACATGTATCATGAATATTTATTAGCTGACTTTTATAAAGATATATGTACACAGGTTGGCTTTATTAGATACTGTAGAAGCAGAGGTATATAATTCCGTAGGCAACAGAGCAGACCCTGACCAGACAGCTCAAACAGGATCTTCTGATTTGGGTCTACTCTGTTTGCAAGGTATGACATTGCGACTCTATCAGTTAAACGGTTGATTGTTTTGTTTGTTTAAGGTCTTGACTATCTTGCATATAATATTTCTGTACTCTGGAATTCGTTATTGTTTCAATATTGAACAACACAAAGGAAATTTGAAATATAATGCTGTTTTCGAGTCAAATACATATGTCTCCCACATGTAATGTGCTATTGTTGTAATATCAGATAGTTGATCTTTTACCTAAAATATGTAATATTGCACTGCACTACCATAAGCGACCACACAGACGTTATGCTCGTTATCACAGTGTAGTGAATGTATAATGCATGTTACATTGTATATTAAATGTTATAGGAGATGAGTATTACTTCATATTAATTTATCCGAAATATTGTAATTTTAGAAAACAGTATATTCAGAGATATCATTGGCAGCGACCAAGCATGTTTAAACTAATTGAGATGTTAAGCAGTAATGAGACAATTCTTAGACAGATTTTAATTTAATAGTGTGCAAGTCGATCGCTTAGCGGAAAACTATTGTAACTCACTTTTTTGAAATTTTACAGTAGAAGCAAAAAACTGTTTCGCTTGTGATGTGTTGTTGCTGCAGATAATTCCTTCACATGTTAAACTTGAAATGTGATCAGAATAACAAATTCAACTTCTTTTTGAACAAGTTATTAATTTGATGGCTTTTATAGCACATTTTTGAGATACAATAGTATTGCAATTATAATTAGATGCAAAAGTAGTTCGTGCTTAGTGGAAAACTATTGTAACTCAAGATACCATAGTTTTCCACTGAAAAATGTTCCTATTTTACAAGGAATGTACAAGATGTATAATTGTATCTCCAAAAACATCATTCCATGACACAGACATTTCAAGTAACAAACAATAGATATCCATACATATATGTTTTTACTGCAATTCTGTTGGTTTTCATTTACAAAAACACCCCAAGATTTGAATAGAAAGCTCAGCTTCTGAACTATTTTGACATTACAGAAGAAACCTCTATAATGACCACAAAAAGAAGAATTAAAGAAAACCTTAAAGATAGGTGGCAGTTTAATGCAGCATAGTATTGCAGAGAAGTCCTGTAGGAGCTTTCTGTAATACTTCTAAGCTAAAACAAGAGTTGTGTGGGACGCCAACGCTCTTCTGATTTAGATTTAAAAAAATGAAAAAAATAAAGTCCATTACTCCAAAATTTTGATCCCAAGAGTTATGGTTCTTATGTAAGGATGTTCCCCTCAATGAGATCTACTAACCTATGAAGTTTCATGTCGATACTGCTTATACTGTTCGAGTAATGAGCTACATTAAAGTTATTGCATGCCAGTGACGACAACGAGAACAACCCCTATGACTCAGTGATCACAATAGCTCGCCTTTTTTCGAAACAGATAAGCTAATAAGCAGCCATCAGTCTAAATGACCACTGTTAATAACAATTATATTCTAGGTGGTTTTACTAAAATAAAACCAGATTTCCAATACAATCAATTTCTTAATCGATAAAAGGGTAAAACTTTCACCAAGGTTGAAGAAATACAGACTTAAGTGATTCGTTTTCGTATTCTTTGCGTAAGCAGTGATTAAAAAGGTAGTATTCTAACTTCGATCCCATGTTTAACTGACATACTTGACAACTGCCATTTCGTATAGCAGTGCAATTAATTGACATGCATTCGATGGGTACATAAGGCGTTTAATAACATGAATTCCCTGAAACAAGCAAGGTATACTATTTCTGACATGAAAATGCTTCATAACATTAGCTTTGACTTAGAATGTGTAAAACAATCCACAAAATATAGCAATGTGTAAGGAGGGTGCACGAATATACAGTATCAGTCACATGACGAAATCACGTGACCATAATATAAATGAAAGTTCTCCCAGAGGCAGTTACTGAATGAATAAAGAAGTGCGCATCTGATAACCTTAGGCATGTGACTAGGTAATCATACCCATAGACTGTAAGTGGTCAGTTTGATAATAAGCATAGCGAGAAACTGCTCAAGTGTCAGCTGCAACTGAACTACCTACTGGAAAGTCTAGATAGTGTTAATCATTTCCTTTATAAATATGCAATTTCATGTCAAAGTGCACTTTAATAGTCAATATCAGAAATTTGATTTTTGATACACTGTCCCCATGCAAAGAACACTTTGATTATTTGAGTTTCTGGATTAGTATTTCTCCAGTTAAATCCCTTCACTGCCATGAAGACGGGGCTGTGAAACATATGCAAACAGTTTGGGTCATGATGAGACACTGAGTAACTCCGCATCTTATCAGTATCCAAGCTGTTTAACACACTGGTTGTCTCTGAGAAAAGAAATTTCCGAAATGTTAACTTAAAACTTGCAGTAGACAACAGTGAGCTGGTAGTGAATGGGTTAGTCTCTAGATATAAATACACAAGCAGAATGTTGTGGTGATACAGCTTGATTAGTACTGTATAAAACTCCTCCTATGGGAGACTCAGACACTCCAATGCTGCACTAAGCAGCCCACCAGTACAAAAGACCACTACAGTGCAGAGACTAACGCTGGAGAAAGTAAACAAACAATACACTTTGATATCAGAAGCACCACATTTGCCAATTGTTTTATTCCAAACATAGCAAAATGCTGATGATGATATCAAATCATATTATGCTGAAATTGTAAGTGGACAATTTTCTTTTGGATGGACAAGACTTCTTGCAAGTCAAAGCAGGCTACAGCTAAACAGTTCTCAGGACATTTTGCATTTTACTTTTAGCTGTTTTCACAGGCAGCTTTTTTACTCTTTAAAGGTTTCTGAATTTTGTCCTAAGTTGCAGTTTGTAGACTGAATCTGCGTTCTTGTTTGAAATGCACAAGTCACACATACCTTTGAGGGGCTTGTGAAATGCAATATTAATTTCAGTGTCAAAAATACTTCTGTATAATAATTGTTTGACTGGAGACTTGTCTTCTTTAGAACATTTTTCTAAGTAAAGCCTGTACATCTTGTCCAAATTTAGATCTGCAGACAAAAAAAATGTTTTTGTAATTTCTTTCTGCGGTAACGACCTACTATAGGGAGTGATCTGATGTGGGATCTTATAAAGTTACTCTGAATGTCAGGTGTTTTGTTAGGTCTGTTTTTATGTTTGCCTCTCATACATGTATCTTTCTGACATGTACTTACTGAGGTGACTTTCCTGTTTGCTGTGATAACAATCTGATCTGAAATATCAAGTGTGTGCAAGAAAAAAGTCTTGCATATCCTAATGACAGAATGTCCACGTGGGAGATTCCACATCACCAGCTAAATTCACTTGGACCTTCTGACGAATCCCCTCACCATCACCTCCATTCTTCCCTCTGTCCACCCCTCTGACCAATCCCTTGACCATCACCTCCATCGACTCGATCTTCCCTTTGTCCACTCCTCTGACAAATCACATAACCATAATCTGCATCAACCCCGTTTTCCCTCTGTCCATCCCTCTGACCAACACCTCTATTGACCTGTTTTGACCCTGTCTTTCTCTCTAAAAAAAACCCTTGTGACCATCACCTCATTTAACCCCGCCTTCTCTCTCTCCATCCCTCAAATCAACCCCCACCATCACTTCCTTAAACTCTGTCTTCTCTATGTCCACTTCTCTCTGTCAACTCTTTCTACACCATCTTCACTCTGTTCACCCCTGACCAACCCCCTCACCATCACCTTCATTGACCCCTGCTTCCCTCTGTCTACTCATCTGACCAATACTTTCCTTATTTTTTATGTTATCCATATGTTACCCCTTTCATTCTTACATTCTGATTTCTTTTTACATGCTTTGTTTTCAAAGTCAGATGATCTTGGCTAAGGTTCTGCTTTGTCATCATTTATTCGGGCCCTACATTGAAATGCAGGAGCCTTATTGGAATCACATTTTCTGTCCATCCGTCCGTCAACAATTTTGATGTGACGCGATAACTCTTAATATATTTCACATATTGGTTTCATATTAAGGGCATGATTATGCTATAATCATCAGAGGAATACACCTATAGTTTTTGGGTTGAATCAGATCACTAAGTATAGAGTTATCTGCCCTTGATTACAGGGCCCTTTCTGACTGAGTCATTTCTCTAGGTATGTTTGTTCATATGAAGAGAATTTGTACTCACTTCCTGAGCTACAAAAATCAGAACAAAGTTCATCACAATTTGTATTAAGACTTGTACATTCTGCTAGTTTATTCTGTAAAACAGATACAGGAACACTCTCACTTGAGTCAGAATGTGACTGAGATATACTCTACAGCAAGTCTACATGAATATTCTTCTCCATCACTCACAAGAACTCATTGAATTCAATGTCTTGTTGAGGAGGAGGAATTGTCAGGTAGAATTCTTCAAGCTTTATTTTTGTTTGTTCAAATGGCCTATAAATCTTCTTCAAAAAGAGATGTGGTTAAAAAAATTATGAAGTTGGTAAGATTTTCAATATTTTCATGTATGGATAGGACAGCTGTTTCACCTTCAGGACAATTCATTCCTGTACGGCATCGGGTAATCGGGTCAAATACATAATATACTGCATCACATTTAACAATCGCAATAGTGTAGCTGTTTACTGTTAAAAAATCATAGGTGTCAATACTCTTCATTGCATCATCAATGGTGCAAAATGGAGCATTAGATTCTGGAAATAATTGTCCCACACATTCTGTTCAAAATATACATTATATATGGTTTTACTATTTGTGACATTACATTTATATACAGTTTAATTACCGTCCTCTAAAATTGTGTCAAGGTCATCAACAGTCCAGGACCGTTGTTTTGTTTTCTGTGTGTATGAATGCTGCCAGGCTGACAGCTGCACACTGCCAGCTTGCACCACTGAATTTTGGATTAGCCTGATGGGTTGAGGCTTTTACTATCAGCATTCTCAAAAAAACAAAACCTGGGATTTTATACTTTTCAAGGAGATCTAAATTAAATATGGACTAGATTGAAAGCACTTCAGAAAAATCCTTTATAAGCTTTCTGCACTGTGTTCAGCTTGCATTATCAATCAGAGTTCTTTATGGAATGGAACAATTTGAACAATGTTTATAATGGACCAACAAAGGAAGATGTGCTAAGATATTTGGTCTCAGACAGACAGACACATGGGATGCCATAACATAATGCATCCCTTTGGGCATACAAAAATTAGCAAAAGGTAAACAATCTACAATAACTCCAAGACATAATGATTAAATAACATGACCTTGATGACTAAAAAACAGTTTGCACAAAAAGAGCATTAATGCGTAATTTGCTGAAGCATTTGCTGAATTCATGAGGCACAAAAACCTTTTGCCCCATCCTCCTTTTAAGAGTGACAAAGATAGCATTTTCTAAATATATCAATGTATTTGTACTTTACTTTAATGAAATTATTTAATGATTATGTATATTTAACAATCCTTTCAGATAATTGGCTATGGTTTGCTGAGCTATATTTACATGACATGTTTTTTTTTTCGTTTTTTTTTTTTAAAAAGCATGATTTTACTCACAGTATGCTTGTTTACATCTTCAAGGGCATCAAGGTTACCTCAAACACTAGTTCATTTGACAGTTTATAGTTTTAGTACTAAAATATAAATTCCTGAAATGTTTACCAAACTTTGAAACTAAAGATACATTTTTGTTTTTATTTTTTTTCGTAATTATTGGGTATAATATTCAGTGCAGAACTATTGCATGTCCAGTTACAATAGTTTTCCACTAAATGTTACAAAGATAATTCATACTTATTTCACTAGAAAACTATTGTAACTTTAGATACAATAGTTTTCCATGAAATAGTCCATAGAAAATGGACACTCTCTTTACTGGAAAACTATTGTAACTTGAGATACAATAGTTTTCCAGTAACATAAAAATAGAAACAAATAATAAGTTAATTGTAGAACTATTGTAAGTCAAGTTACAATAGTTTTACAATTATGAAAATAGTCATATGAGTTACAATACTTTTGCAAATATTTTTTTTTTCAAAACTACTACAGATATGAGGGAAATATTTTCACAGTATGTGCATTTCAGTATACTGATATGTTTTATCACAAAAAACCATTTTCTGAAAAAAAGTGAGTTACAATAGTTTTCCGCTAAGCGATCGAAGTACTGTAACGTGGTTACCATAGCATTAAACTGAAATTTTTATCAACATTGTGATAATTAAAGGCTTTAAGCAGTACATATATAAACAGCATGAAATAATCAATGAACCATGTCAGTGACATCAATATCAAGGATGACACAAAGGGGGAAGATGATCCCTTATTTCCATTGCGGTCCTTGATAGTTATGGTCTGACACAGAGATACATGGAAATGATATAAACTAAAATGAATTGAAAAACTTAGCATTGATCTTTCAATTGAACTAGCTGTATTGTGTTCAGTTTAGTTCAACCAACGGTAAGGACGAAAAGATCAAAGGGTATGAGTGAACGAAACAATCAAAGGGTATGCGTTAACGAAAAACTCAAAGGGTGTGCGTTAACGAAAAACCCAAAGGGTGTGCGTTAACGAAAAACCCAAAGGATGTGCGTTAACGAAAAACCCAAAGGGTGTGCGTTAACGAAAAGATCAAAGGGTATGCGTTAACGAAACAATCAAAGGGTATGCGTTAACGAAAAGATCAAGGGGTATGAGTTAACGAAAAGATCAAAGAGTATGAGTTAACGAAAAGATCAAAGGGTATGAGTTAACGAAAAGATCAAGGGGTATGAGTTAACCTGGTTCTTTACCTAATGGATATATAGTAAAACCCCGCTAATACGACCACCTAAAAGGTGTAAAATTCTAGGTGCTAGATGCAGGTGGTAGCTTAATGCAGGGCCAGAGTAATGCAGAAAGCTCCTATAGGAGCTTTCTGCATTACGTTTGCCCTGCATTAAGCAACCACCTGTTTTTAAAGACAGCCGTGTTTATTCATTAAGTGGTCGCATTATGGGGGTTCTACTGTATACGTAAGAATTAATGATTTATGGATAGTTGCAGCTAAACGTGCGTACCCATATGCTAAAATCGCCATTTCTCAACCAAACCCCATACATGTACTGTGAACACTGTTTAGAATAGTTTCTTCGAGATGCATAACTTTATACCTGCATCAATCTACTACCTATTAAAACAGTGCCCCTACTTTCATTAAAATAATATACCAATTTCAAAAGAAAGCAAATTATGCAATTCAATAATATGCAAAATATTGAGTGATTTTAAATTGATAACAATATGCAATAAATGGAATAATTAATCTATGTTTTATAAATTGAACGTTAAACTCTTTTTGTCACGAAACACAATTTCAGCAATTATTTAAATAATCTAAGATTACTGCAAAAGTAAACATCAATGGTTCAGGAATACTTTTAACCCCTTCCCTGTTCTGTATTTAGGCCAAATTTCAATACCTACTGAATATTCATTAACAAAATAGTTTTAAAGAAATATGGAAGGTGGAACATTGTAGACATTTTAGAAAGCAAAGAAACAGATTTATTAAATTCTATTAGCAAACAGAGTAGACCCTGATCAGACGGCTCCTCTAGGAGCCGTCTGATCTGAGTCTACTCTGTTTGCAAATACGTGAAAACGCGTTTATATGAGGGAAAGGGTTAATACAGTAAAGTGTTTATACACAGTGCACCATTACATGCAATTTATCACTGTATAATTTGCAATCGTGCTTGTTGTAGATTAGTCATAGAGGGTACATGTAGGTGGCGGTGGTCTAGTGGTAACGCGCTTGACTATATCAGTCCGGAGGTCCCGGGTTCAAATCCCAGTCCCACCCGGAAATTTCAGAGACGCTTTTCCGTGTCTCCCACCCGCACATCCTCTCCACCCAGGGGTTAAAATGGGTACCTGTGAGGGTCACTCGCCGGTACTGCGGCTGCATGATTGTGCCATATGTTAGCAGTGCTCAATATTGTAGGCCAATGACTCAATGACCAGGGGGAGTAAATGTACAATCGGCTGAGCGGTCATTCGGTCTGAAAGTAGACTATAACTAGGTACTTTACTTTTTTTTTTACATGTATGTGTTTATTACACTTTATTTTATTTACACTATTTGTCTTTTGGGATGGGGTGGAATAAGTGTGAGGTTGGGTGCCCCTAAACCTGGTTAAACCCCAGTGACTACTGTCACTGACCGTTCAAAGGCGGTACTTCCGTTTACAAGTTTGTTTTGTCGTTGTGTGTCTCTTTGTGTTTTGATAGTTTATGTACATTAACTGTACTTTCTTATGGTGCTGTACGGACGACTGTGTGTTTTGTATATGGGGTTTCCTGCATGAATCATACGTGTTGGGCAAGGTAGGGCTAATTCAATACCGTGTGAGGTTATCTTGAATGATGGATCTGCTACAACAGACAAAGCTCTTGTATTAGATAAATGGAAGGAGGATTTCAGCGCTTTATATAATAGGGCTCCAGTCTCTTTCAGTGAACAAGCTGTAAGTGCAGGTAATTCTAGGTTGCCTATATTTCCATATCTTAATGATAACTTTACTGTTTTAGAAGTAAGAAAGGCTGTATTAAATGCCGGAAAGGGTAAAGCTACTGGTACAGATGGCATACCATCTGAGGTATTACAGAATGATGTTTCAATCATGTTTCTTCATTCTCTTTTTAATGTCTGCTTTAGAACAGGAGTAATCCCGTCAGAATGGGGCAAGGGTATAATTCACCCTATTTTAAAGTCGAGCTCAACAGATGCTAGAGACCCATTATCATACAGGGGAATAACTCTTGCTAACACCATGTACAAAATGTATGCATGTCTATTAAATGACCGCCTAAGTAAATGGGCTGAGGAAAATGACAAAGTGGTTGATGAACAGAATGGATTCAGACAGAAACGCAGCACAATAGATCATTTGGCCTCTTTAACAAGCCTCATTGATACAAGAAAAAGGCTTAGAAAACCTACTTTTTGTGCATTTATAGACCTAAAGAAGGCATATGACTCTGTAAATAGGGAACTTCTTTGGTGTAAATTGGAGGGACTTGGAATCACGGGCAATTTTCTTGATGCAGTCAAGTCTCTGTACTCGTCTGTATCATCACGTGTCCGTGTGAATCAGAGTTTCACTGAGTGGTTCCAGGTGTCATCCGGTTTGCGCCAGGGCTGTCCGATATCTTCTGTAATGTTCAATCTGTTCATAAATGATTTTGCTAGTAAAATTAAAGCTCTTAGCAAAGGTATTAGAATTGATGAGGATGTTGTAGGCATCCTATTGTATGCTGATGACATTGTGCTAATGGCTGAGAATGAACAGGATCTGCAGGACATGTTAAATTCTTTGTCAATTTGGTGTAATTCAAATGGCATGGATGTAAATGTTAATAAGAGTAAGATAGTCCATTTCAGACCTGTCTCAATGCAAAGAACATGCTTTAAGTTCACATATAACAGTGCTGCCATAGAAATGGTTGACAGTTATAAATACCTTGGGTTATTGATAAATGAGTTTCTAGATATGAAGATCACTGTAAAAATGGTCTCACAAAGTGCCAGTAGGGCCTTAGGACTCTTGATAGCTAAATGCAAGGCGCTTGGGGGTATGCCATATAGAGTATTTACAAAATTATATGATTCTATGGTTTGGTCAGTCATATCATATGGGGCGGCTGTGTGGGGAGATTGCACATTTTCCTGTATCGAGGCAGTCCAGAATAGGGCTATGAGATTTTTCCTCGGGACGGGAAAATATACTCCCAATGCAGCTGTCGCAGGTGATATGGCATGGTTACCTCCCTTCACACGTCAGTGGAAAGATATTGGACGACAATGGCATCGTTTTAAGTCAATGCGAAGGTGTAGAGTAAACCGCCGCATATTTGATTGGTGTAGCAGTAAAGCTGGTGCGAAATGTAAAAACTGGAATTATAATGTCCTTCTAATGTTAAAAGAAAATGGTTTGGAATACAGTTTGCAATGCAATACTACTGCAAGCTCAAAGCGACTAGTTTTGGATTTAGAAGAGAAGCTGACATGTCGTCACATGTATAATTGGCAAATGAAAATAGATAAAGAGGAAAGTGCCAGAAATGGAGATGGTCGAAATAAGCTTAGAACTTACAGGCGTTTCAAAAGATTTTATGAGACTGAGTATTATTGCAAGATAAACATGTCATTCTCTCACAGGTCATCCTTAGCTAAATTTAGATGTGGTGTTGCACCCTTGAAAATTGAAACTGGTAGATACCAACAACAGGCACTTGAGTGTCGAGTATGTCCTCTCTGTGAAGATTCAATTGAAGATGAGACCCATGCTTTGATAGAATGCCCATTGTATACCATAGAAAGAATGGCACTTTTTGATAAGGCTCAAAACCTGGATAACTCCTTCATGCTGATGACTGCTGAAGAAAAGCTCATTTTTCTTTTTTCCACAGATATACTTGTCAGGGATCTTGCCAAAACCTGCTGTAACGTTATTAAAGCTAGGAATTCATTTTTATATGCTTGACAATCTGAGTTGACGACATTCACATTACAGTGGGTGTAAGTTGTCAGAAATGCTATTGCATTACCATTGATGGCATAGGCCAGTAATGTTATGCATAGTATTCTTAGAGTATAGCGAAATTTTAGTGTAAATAATGTAAACCTAAGTCTTAGATGTAAAGTTAAGATTTTACTCAAGGTATACAGCAATCATTAATCAGTTCACCTCGAATCTGATTCGAGTTGATAGTTGGTTTTTTAAAATGTTTTTTAATATGGCTTGTTTGGCCAGTATTCCAATGTCAGGTCTTAGCGACAGGCTGTTGATAGCTTTTAATTAAATTTTAAGCGGACAGTGTAACATTGCTCTGTTACACAGTTTGTAGATTAATGATGGCTGTATGCATCGTAACTATCTGCATTTGACACATTCAGCCCTGATGACGAGTAGACCTGTCCCTGAACAGTCTGTGTGCCTGTGACTCAGACACATGGCTGTTTTGGAGACGGGAAATGTACAGTGAGGGTTGCAGGGGTGAAGGAGTTAAATGCAGGCTAATATTAGTCATTTGTACGGATATGTGCAATGTGATTGTTGGACAATTGTTAAGTTGTGCAATATAGAACTGTCTATCCATTGGAGGGAATGTGAAGCATTACATGTATGTGAGGCTAGCACATTAAGCTGCATAAGTGCACAATGGCGATGGTAGTGACTGCATGAAAGTACATTGGCTTCCATCGCCATTCTGCACATTGGGCAGCAAAGGTGTATTTTGCACCAGTACTCGAACCGATAGGCAGTATCTGTGAAGATATATGGCCTAAAACACTCACTATGAACATATCTGTGAATTGTATGTTTTATTTCTGTAAAATAGTCTCTTATAATTCAGTTATGAATGGCATGGTTCTTATATATATATGTAAAATATGATGTTGTTTGTAAACTATGTAACCATGAAGAGACTCAAATAAAGAATATATATATACGTGTACGTTTAACTCTTCGCAAATAGTCTGAAAGCATTTTAGTAAAAACAGTAAATACAGTAAATTTCCTCTATTTTTAGGCAACTGGCCACTTATTGCAAGGTGAAATACGTGCAAAAAGCTCATAGAGGAGCTTTCCGCATGACTTTCACCATGCATTAAGCTGCCACCTGTCTCAAAGGTCGGTTTTATACTATTTAACGTCCGGTTTAGAAGGGGTTTACTGTACTAACATATTAATTTGTAATGATTTCAGGGTTTGAAATTATTTATTTAATTCTATTTGAAAAATTGTTAGAGCAAATACGAATAATCAACAAATATTTGAAGAAAAAATCCAACAACTCTGGGATCTGTTATTTAACAAACCAATTCCATATTTATTCTACAATAACCCTCTAATACGCATAATAAAAAATAATAAAATAATTATAATTTATAATACTAATAATAAGTCAATGTATGTCCGTTTGTCTGCCTCATTGTCTCTAAGCTTCTATTAATTATGTGCGTGTGTCGCTCTCTCTGTGCCCCTTTGACTATGTCACTCTCCGTCTATGTCTGTATGTCTTCCTCTCTCTCATTATTGCTGCTGATTTCTCTCAATTTCTTTATTTTCTATGCATGTCTCTCTCACACCTCTCTCTCTCTGTCTATATATGTCTCTCTTTCTGTCTCTGTCTGTCTGTCTGTCTGTCTGTCTGTCTGTGTCTCTTCGTATGACTCTCTTTCCTCCCTCTCATTGTATGTGCCCGTTCCCTCTCTGTTTACTTTCTTTCTCTCTCTCTCTCTCTCTCTCTCTCTCTCTCTCTCTCTCTCTCGGATATGCCTCTCTCTGTATGTCTATCTGTCCTTCTTTCTCATTTCATCTGCTCTCTCATTCTCTGTCTTTCTGCCTCTCATTCTCATTCTCTCTCTCTCTCTCTCTCTCTCTCTCAATGTGTCCACGTCTCGCTACTGCAGTTTTCTCAGTTTATTCGCTCTCTATTGTTATCTCTCCAACTGCCACCCCCCTCTCTCTCTCTCTGTCTCCGTCTCTCTGTCTCCCCCCTCTTTTTCTCTCTCTCTGGCTCTCTGTCTCCCCGTTTCTCAATTCTTCTATTTTAAATTCTAAATTTCGGTTAAGAGGGATTTTACTGAATATTACAAAACTTGGAACCAAATATTGTAGGGGAAATGTCGAACCCAACGTTATTAGAACACGTGGCTCGAAAAGATTTCCCCTCTAATGCGATCACTTAATTAATAAACATTGGTGTCTTTATAAGCAGGTGATTCCTTAATGCAGGGCAAAAGTAATGCAGAAATCTCCTGTAGGAGCTTTCTGCATTACTTTTGTCCCGCATTAAGCTCCCACCTGCCTCTACCACCCAGAATTATACCTCTTTTAGGTGGTCGCATTAGAGGGGTTTTACTGTATATATGTTGCTTTATAGGCATACAGGGCAGTACTGATCAGACAGATTCTATAGGAGCCATCTGATCTTGGTCTACTCTGTTAGCATATGCATTAACAGAATTATCTATGGAGTATAAGAGTTAAGGTTATACATGTATATGAGAATTAACGGCACACTGTGGGCTATTTACGGTCGGGCGCATAGATGGGACAGGCAATATAGACAAAGCAAGACATCGCCGAAATACCGTGTAGAGACAGTACCTGGGAACAGTCGATACTATTTCAACACCTTTCGTAGACTAGAGGTCACGAACTACTATTATCGCCTTATCTTGTGTTAGTTAACAAAAAGTATGCTGTGGACTGATGAGTGATTACCTATGCAAACAGTTTGGATCCAGATGAGACGCCGAGTTACAGAACCCAACCTGTTTGATACTCTGACCATGTTGTTGAAAAGGAATGCAATATAAATTAACTGTAATACCTGAAGATGATAACATTTTCTACAAGCAAAGGTTTGTTCAACAGGCTAAAGATTAACCCAAGTAGGCTCTGCTTTGCCAATGTAATAGAATGCAGTCGAACCTATCCTAAGCGACCCTACACCAGGTTTTAAAAAGCTGTTGGTTGCTTAATGCAGGGCAAAATTAATGCATAAAGATCCTATAGGAGCGTTCTGCATTACTTTTGACCTGCATTAAGATACTGCATTCCTTCCTGACTGATAATTTGACCCCTTTTTGGTGGTCGCTTAAGACAGGTTCTACTGTATATACCCCGAGCCACAGCGTTTAATCTCTATTTTTAAACCTTTAAACAATACTTATGAAGAGTGAAAGGAAACAAACAAAAAGGAATGAAAACGTGAGAAAAAAGGGGGATTAAACAGTCGTTAGGTAAGATGCACCTTTTGATGTACCGAATGAAAGTTTTAACAGTTGTTTTGGAAAGTCTGTATATATTTGTCTGTAGCTTAGCGTGATTTCTTCTTCTTCTTCTTCTACTTCTATAATGGCTAGCATTAAAAAAACTGAATAGTGTGGCCATGCGTGGATGTTAAAAAAAGGAAAGAAATGCCAGTAGTCTAAGCTATTCAGTCCACTTTAGAACTACAGGCATGTGCTAGTGACGGTGCAACCTAAAAACCTAAGAAAATACTTAAAATTCTACAATAAAAATGAGTACTTAAAGGTGTCATTTGAAGGTTGAACTAAGTGATAGGCCTGCTGATGAAAGTGTCTGGATTGCCTAGTGTAAGGCTGTAGATAGGTGTTTATGTTGATATCTACGTGGCAGTTGACACTCTTATAGAAAAAGAGGAGTCTGTTGTTGTTTCATCTGGTTTCTAGCGATGTCCAGCGTAGTGTGCTAAGGATGTGTGTCATGGAACCGAGTGCTTTTGCATAATCGTTCGTCAATAGATTTGAAATGAAATACACAAAACAAGAAAACCTCTAGAATACGAACTTTCAAATTACAGTAAAACCTCTCTATAACGGCCACTAAATTACATATATAATTTTTTTGTGTTAAAGGCAGATGGTTGCTTAAAGCAAGGTGAAAATAAAACAGAACGCTCCTATAGGAGCGTCCTGTTTTACTTTCACATTGCTTTAAGCAGCCACCTGCCCTAACATACCAACTAATTAACACAATTTAGTGGCCGTTATAGAGATGTTTTACTGTACATAGTATCAATGTTAGTCTTACGGCAGGTAACAACTTAATGAAGGATGGACGTCTTGTAGAAAGTCCTTTAACACATTCCCTCATATTGACGCCTTTTGGCGCCTCTATAAAGGTCACTTTTTGAAACCATTGTGATAAATAGAGCATTTGCTTCATAGCTAATGCTCTATTTATCACAATGGTTTCAAAATAACACAGTTCTAAATTTACGTTTTTGCTAGTAAATGCTCCTTTTCGGTAGATTTATTCAAAGAGGCTGGATCTAAAATTAGCCTATGAGGTAAAGGATTAAAGATATTCTGCAAGACTCCCGCCATTTGCCTATAAAATATCTAAAACAATTGTTTTACTTAATAGTTGGGCATCCAACTGAGGAAAATGTGTCGAGCCATGGCATGAAATAGTAGAATTTGGCATGCACTGGATATGTAATATTTGATGTATAATTATTCAGAAACTGCCCCATGCCACCTGAAATTTTGCCCTTGTTTCTCTTAATTAGGTCAAAGGTCAACTAAGTGCATATTTTATATACGTTATTTGAGAAATCATTATACCTTTATCAATTTTAGGTGTAAAATAATAAACATGGTACCAAAATGAAGGTTAAACATTGGCCTTTAATTTGAACTTACTTTGTGTAAAATATATTATTTGAATATTCATGAATATTAATGAGAACATCCAAAAACAGTAAAAAATCGTTAAAATCAACATGAAACGATGATACATGTTGTCATGTCTTCGCCATTGTTGCTATTTATCAAGCATAAATGACATCAAAATAAAGGTTAGACAGAATGCTTAGTAACTGGAACAAATAACTGCATGCAGTCATACCAGCTATACATTATGCACAAGTACTTCTTAAAGTAAAGTGGGTGGGGTAAATGGACACCTAAACAAAACTTTTGGTGGTGGTTGCGTCTTGTATGTGGCTTTGCCTGCTTGACTTTACTACTTTTCCATTTCAGTTCTGTTTAAATGAAAAAGTAGTAAAGTCAAGCAGGAAACGCCACACACAAAACGCCACCATCACCAAAACACCTACAGAAAGCATAGCAATTTATACTCATATACACACATAAAATAGAAAGTCACATACAAGACGCAATCACCACCAACACATCAATAGACAGCATGTCACACACAAATAACCAAACACACGCAAACACACGAGAAGAACACAGAAAACATCAACAAATACACGAGCACCAGAGACAAACATGAACAAAACACAAGCACAAAGACACAAGACAAAAAAAAGTAAGGGTGACAAAGAGAGAACCGCATTGGCACGGCCAGTAGGAAAATCACCACTGGGGGTTTAAACCGGTTTACGGACGCCCTAACCTCACACTTATCTCAAAGTCACCCTAGCTAAACAAACATTGTAAATAAAGGTATCCCCGCCGGACTAAAGTCGCTAATTAATTCACTTTGTATATTTGTATGGATATGTGCTGGATTGGTACAATTAACACCATCGCAAACACATGTTAGTGTGCTTTTTAAAGCTGCTTTGAAGCATTTACAGCGAATAGATTTGCACTTGGTTTTGCAACCATAACTTGTTTAATGCATGCATCAGGTGCAGTTGGTACATTTCCAAACCACTTATAAGGGTTCGGCACCATCTTGCTATGCGTTAGTATCAATAGCATTAATTTCTGTATCTATCAGCTCATATCCATCTACCAGTTTAATAGTTTGATCTAGCAATTTTCAGTTCTAGTGCATCCTTTGTTGGTGGAAGCAGTTCAAGTGTTTTCTTAACCTTAACCATATTGTGAAATTCTTGCATCATCAATGGATTCTCCATTGGCATCAAACGTCTGTGCCTTGTTCAACCGTACACCTCTTCAAATATCTGAAAGCAGATCGGGCATATAAAATATTTCTTTCAACAGGTCTTCTTTCCGATTCCAGTGAAAGCAATGGTTGCCTCACATCCAGTTATTGCATGAAACCCAATAATGTTCTGGCAGACATCTTGAGATAACTTGCGGAAAATACAATTTTGTTTTCTTGGAGGTCCCAGCCCTCATCCAGACTTCAATGCCTTATAAAGGTCCAAGACGGTATATCAGTACAAGCAGTACATCAAAATCTTGGCATTTGACAACTATCCAGTCTTAACCCTTTCTAGCAGCATCCAAGTCTTGAAGACATGCAAGACAATCCATGTATCCACCTCATCATGATTTGATGGCAGATGGGACACTTCATGTCTGCATTTGCCTTGAATGACAATATTCTAATGCATCTGTTGAATACTGCAGTACTAGTATACTACATCAACTCTGTGTTTGTGGCTTCTTCTTCTGCTTCTTATTTTGTTGAGCTTGGCCGCTTTAAAGCAGGCTATTCGCACCATTGTGATATGCACATAGGTGAGGGAGGGTCCAGCGTTCAAATTAAAAAAACAGTTTAAAACATTGCAAACAGAAGAATATTACATGAGAGCTGAGATCCCAGCCTGGAAAGTTGGGAGCTATCACCTGATGTTATGGTAGTTTGTTCCAGATGATATTGGCAGCAGAGTGAAAGCAATATTCCCTCAGGAACCTGGTCCTGCAAAACCATGGAACGAATCTTAAGGAGTGTCCTCTTGTAGGTGCACCAAGAGGGCGTCAGAAGGTGGGGTGTCAGCTGAAACACACTCATTCATGGACATATAGCACATCGCGGCCTTTACCTTTTTCTGCCTCTGTTTGAGCAAATCATGTTGAGCATGGCACAAACGCTGCGTCTTCTGCAATAATTCAAATAACAAATCTGGTGTTTCTATGTTGGACCATCTCCTCACGATTTGTCATAGCCTTGGTATGTGGGTCCAAAACACAGGATGTGTACTCAATCTGCAGACTGATCCTAGGGTTTGTAACATTCCTCCTTGGTTGACTTTTGGCATGATCCAAGGTTCCTACTTAGAAAGGCTGTGGATCAGTTTTCCTTCTTTATGACCATATCGACAAGGGCTTTCCAAGACATTTAGAAGACAGTAGCATCCCAAGGTATTTTGCATTCTTTGTTGTCTTCCGTCTCTTGCTATGAACAGTATGATTTGTCTCTATGTGTGTCCGCTTGTTGATGATAAGCAGGACCTAGCACGTCTCTGCATTGAACCCAGTCTCTTCCCATTCCTACAGACTGTCGATGTCATTCTGGAAGACGTCTGCATCTGCTATTGACTCGGCACAAAAGTGATGCGTCAGCAAAGAGTCGACAGGGAGAGCATAGGAATTCCGTGTGGTCACCATTGCCTATGAGGGAAAGGAAAGGACTGAGAATGGCACATTGATGAACATCGGATGTTATCGGTACTGACTCGGAGGAAACACCTACCAGCGTGATTAGTTGGATATAATCAAGCATTTTGCATTACACATCATTGTGTTGGAGCTTAAGCAGCAGGTGTCTAAGACACTTTGTCAAATGTTTTGGAAATGTCTAGCAAGATTGCGTCAATCTGATGGGACTGATCCAGACCTGACACAAGGTCATTGACCATATTGATCACTTTGTCTCACAGAAACGCTGCTTCCTGAGGCCATGCTGGCATTGGCTGATGATGTCATGGTACTAAGAAAAACCAGGTTATTGCGTATGATGTATTCCTTGATCTTACATGTAACAGAAATTAGAGATACTGGCCAGTAAAGGGGTTATTCTGGACCATTTGTTTTGTAAATAGGATTGACGTGACAGTCTTCCAATCACTGGGGACTTTATCCTGGTTGAGAGGCATGGAAGATCACAGCAAGAGCAGGAACCAGGGAATGTGCCACTTCTTTCAAGAACCTTGATAAGATGGTAGCTTTGTGGAGATTAAGGCCCTTAAGAACCTTACAGACACTATTTATCGTGACATGAATAGGAAGGGCATCCGAATAAGGCACAATGGAGAGATAGATCCTCATGTGTAAAGACAGAGAACTAGTGGTTCAGTATTTTAACATTGATTTGTGTATCAACATTGTTAATGTCATCATTCTTCAGTGGGGTTACTCCCGAGCTGTCACATTTCTTGTTCATTACAAAAGTGTAGATCTTCTTACAGCTGGTGTCTGTCACTAGGTCAATCACATACCCATCATGAGCTTCCTTGCACTTCTTCTTTGCAAGATTTCAGTAGCTCCTTGTATATGCCCAGTTCTTCTGTACCTTGGTCCTCAGTACTTTTTGTATGCACATTTCTTCTTTCGTGAGAAATGGCGGGTAGTGGAGTTGCACTATGGCTGGCTGAACCTGGTGGATGTTAACTTAGAAGGGACCACTTATTTGAGGGCGGCTGTGCACATTTTTCTGAATATATCCAATAGAGTACAGATTGGTAAAGGGGCTGATTTGCCAAGTGTGCTGCAAACTCAGTCATTTTGATGGGTCATAGAGCATGCGTTAGCCTCCTTCCACAGGTGGACAAGATGTGAGGTAGGCTTCCTTCGTGGAGGAAAGATATTTTAGTCAGTACTATGACATACTTACTTATTCCGGGTATTGAGGTTTATCTGTTTAACTAGCGATAGAATGTTGTCATCGCGGATAGGGAAGGTTACTCATATCCAGTGGCACTGAATATGTCTATGAATTCATTGTTGAGTGAGAGTGGGTACCTATGACCAGTAACTGTTAAAATGGCCAATCAATTGCCTGCAAATGTCGAAAGGGTTTTGTCATAAGTACTACTGGTGTAAGTAACATATGTCAATTCATTATGTAAAAACATTGCCATACCAGGAGCTATGGCGTTTCAATCACTAGTGATATAGACAGCAAATATAAGTTGTGTACAATCAAACAGACCATTATTACACTGAGACTATGGCAATAAGAGACTAATCTTCTGGCAGTTTTATTATCATTTCTAAATGATACATCTGCGCGAAAGAGTTACATCTGCGTGAAGAGGTACTATAACTTGCACAGATTTGCATCAAATATATAGATATACTGTATGATAATGTACTGTAAACGTATTTAAAACGATGTTTTCCGAACTGGCAATCATAACAGGTCACTCAAATCTTTCTTAAATGTGCCATAAATATTTCTATACTTACTGTGGAGACATTGCTAAGAAATTAAATGCAAAACAAAGTGTCGAAATTGACAAAATTACGGTTATTTTATACTATATAGAGAATTTATTACATTTTTGCACTCATTTGACCTTTGACCTAGTTTCTGACCTTCAAAGAGGGTTTTGGCAGTGGCATGGACCAAAACTACAAATGATTAGTATCTGGCAACACAATTATGGTATTCAAACATTTCTACTAAAAAATGCCATGGACCTCGAAAAATAAGCGACTTTTTACACCCCGGATTGCCAACTATAAACCGCGGGTTATGGTTAGAAGCGGTTTACTGAAGATTAAAAAAGTATCATTTAATCATTTGAATGTTTTGCAAACAATTTTCTCTGAATTAGCCCTTAATCGACTGAATAGTTAAGACTGGCTCCTTCCTTTCCGAAAATTGATTAAATAAAAAGATGTATCAACATTTATCATTGGTGAGAATGATACATATTACATACTCTGATTTAAGGACTTCCTCAGGAGCACTTTGATCTGAGTCTTCACTATTTTCAAAGGTCCTATATACACGGCTTCTGCACACTAAGGGTTAAAACTCTACATAAACAATATATTGACTCCATAACCTTATATATTCGGATAGACAAACTGAGGCAAATAGTGCAGACCCAGACCAAGCTGCTCCTTCAAGAAGTGTTTCCTTAGGCAACCCTGTCAATCTTATTTAAAGTTATCAAAATGTTGTCACATTGTGTCCGAAACTTTTGGTTAAATGGGGTTTGACAATTCTTGTAAGAGGGAAAAGTTCAACTGCATAGTCCAGGGTCCATGCTTATAAAGCTTTTAGTTGAGTCTGAGTTTCGTTCGCAAGCTTTTGATTGGTCAGATTTGAGTTCTCAAGTTTTTGATTGGTTAGATTTGAGCCAAAGGCTCAAATCTGACCAATCAAAAACTTGAGAATGAACTCAGACTCAACTAAAAGTTTTATAAGCATGGACCCTGAACAACAGATAAACGTATGTACTCAAATACTACACTCGTCATTTCTTCACCAAACCCTATGTTGTGACCACTCATTAGAATCATCTCAAAGAGATCGTTCTAATGAGTAGTCACAACATAGGGTTTGATGGAGAAATAAAGAAGTTGTTCTTGAAAATGTTTTAATCTATGCATCTAATCTGGACCTCTGGAATACGTTTAACCAGGTCTTAAGGTATAGGTTATAGGATGATAGGAGCAGGGCCGATATCTATGGCCCGATGCTGAAGTGCCCACCACATTAATAGGACAGGAACATAATGTCGGTGTCAAGAAATGTGTCAATCATATGAAGTTAACCCTTTACCTCATGAATATACGAGTAAGAAATAATGACCTTCAATATTGATTAGATGAAATTTTGTAATGACATGGTGAACATGTCAGAAACTGTAGAATCAGGGTCCATGCTTATAAAGCTTTTAGTTGAATCTGAGTTCGTTCTCAAGCTTTTGATTGGTCAGATTTGAGTTCTCAAGCTTTTGATTGGTCAGATTTGAGCCAAAGGTTCAAATCTGACCAATCAAAAACTTGAGAACGAACTCAGACTCAACTAAAAGTTTTATAAGCATGGACACTGATCTATATTAGTCCATACCGAGCAGAATGGACTATAATCAGACTACTCGAACAGGTCTATTCTGTTTGCAAAGACTTTAAAAAGGCGTATCTATGAAGTAAAGGTTTAACTGGCCGACAAATGACCTGAGAATTGAATTAAGGAGTGAACTGAGTCTCACCGCCGGTACATTTGACACTATGTATATCGTATGGTATGGTTGTAGAAAATTGTTGTTTAACCATTGTCTTCATATAAACACTTTTCCACGCATTTGCAAACAGAGAAAACCCAAATCAGACGGCCCCTATAGTAGCCGTCTGATCAGGGTCTTCTCTGTTTGCTAATGGAATTTGATAGATATGTTTGTTTACTTTCTAAAATGGCTACAGTGTTACACCATTTATGTTTCATTATAAATAGGTATCAAAATTGGCAATAAGCATAGAACAGTGGAAGGGTAAAAACGTACACCTATTAAGAAAGGTGTAAGTGTATTCCTTTTTTGAAGCACCGGCTCTAGGTTATTTTGTTTACTCTTCTTATATAATTCTATAAATAAACTGTGCCTAATATGGTATCGTTATTCTTTGTATTTAATGCAACATTCAGATCAATGATGGGGTTCAACCGGAATTCTAGTTGTAGAGAATGATTTAGATACTTTCGGACAGAAGATGGCTTAATGCTGGGTGACAGTCTAGCATAACCACGCACCCTGAATTAAGCTGCCACCTGTCTCCAAGACCGATATTTGTACTAAATTGAATGTCCTGTTTAGAGAGGTTTTACTGTATTTATGTATTCCGGATCAACTTTGATCCAATCCAATTTACTTACAGGTTGCTTGTCCCGATTGATTAGTTGTTTACAAAGGACCATCTGAATTCTTGAACAGCACAATGGACATCAGAATTCTCTTGTTGTTGAGTGTGGCTGGTACATACTTCTGTTACATACCTCGATCTACGATCAAAGCGCTTAACAATAATCTGAAGAAGGATTACGACCGGAGTTTGAAGCCATTGATTGACCAAAGTCAAAACGTACATGTGTATACGGTTATGATGCCGTCATGGATCATGGATCTCGATACAACAGCACAGAAACTATCCTTAATGGCCTACTTTACATTCGCTTGGACGGACAGTTTTCTGGCGTGGAATGCCACTGAATATGATGGAATAGAAACTATTCAGTTAAAATACGAGGACGTTTGGCATCCTTCTTTTATTGTAGGAGTACCTTACGAAGGACACATATCACTGGGTAAGTCACTGATAGGGCTGTAGGTAATAGTAGGTAACTGACATAGAGAGGTTTTAAAACATTTTGCTGTGTGTCAAAGTTCCTTCTCAAGAATCTGATTGCTTAAAATCTGATCAGCCGAATATTTGATAATGAACTCAGACAACGACTCAATACATTTACAATCTTAAACCTAGATTTCCCGAAATATTTTATTTCTCCGCCAGACACTATCGTTTTGGTACTTACATGTACTACGATGCCATTATTTCTTACGTGAATATTCTTGAAGTAAAATGTTAAATACGTTTAACCCATTACCTCAAGGCTATTTTTAGATACAACCTCTTTGAATAAATCTACCGAAAAGGAGCATTAATTAGAGAAAAGGAACATTTTAGAAATGTGTAGTTTGAAACCATGGTGATAAATAGAGCATTTGCTCCTATAGGAGCAACTGCTCTATTTATCACAATGGTTTCACAAAGTGACTTTTACAGAGTCGTCAAAAGTCGTCAATATGAGGGGATGGGTTAAATGCTGGCCGATACACACGGTGGCATATAAATACAATGACACTATACACATGTAATAAATTAATTGATGTTGATGCCATGTAGTAAATATATGTCTGGGGGCAATTACTAGTAGATTTGAATTAGATGCAAATGCCTTTGTACGATCAGCCATTATTGAGACGATCTTTCTTTAATCCTTTTCACTGTCACGCAATGTCGTCTGCAAAATCGGTCGTCAGCTACACTCTACATAATTTAACCCTTTCCTTCATAGGCTATTTTTAGACCCAACCTCTTTGAATGAATCTATCCAAAAGGAGCATTTACTAGAGAAAAGGAAAATTTTAGAATTTTGTAGTTTTAAACCATTGTGATAAATAGAGCATTTGCTCCTATGGGAGCTCTCACCAAAGGGTACACTGTTTGTCATGTCAAACATTTCTTTAACCCTTTCGCTGCTAAATTCTGTCGTCTGCTAACTTTGTCGTCTGCTACAAATTTTCATTCTTTTGATTATCTTCATTTTTGTTTCAACAAAATAGTAACAATAACTAACAGTTTGGATCCTGATGAGACGCCGAGTTACTCGGCGTCTCATCTGGATTCAAACCGTGTGCATGGGTAATCACAGATACGGCATTGGCAGCGAAAGGGTTAACAAAAACAAATCTATGAATATTTACTGTAAAAGGCTTGTTTAAATTTTGCAATAGTCCATTTTGAAAAAAAATCAGCGTTGAAAACTTAAAGATTTTTTCACTTATTTAGAGCAGCCAGATGAGCGGGTTGTGGTGTACCACAATGGTACTGTCATATGGACCCCTGGGACTATCTTGTCTGTTGTGTGCGTCATGGACATAACATACTACCCATTCGACACACAGGTAAGCCAATTCTATGACCAAAATGGCAAGTGTGAAGTATTTCTTTTGACCTTCCGTCTGGCCCTTGTCGTCCGTTCATCCAAGGTTGTTTTCTAATTGTCCATGGTATACAGTAGAACCTGTAATAAGTCGACATTTATTTATTGAAGATATGAGTGTTAAAATGCAAGTGGATGCTTAATGCAGGGCTAACGTAATGCAGAAAGCTCCGATTTGAGCTTTCTGCATTACGTTTGGCATACATTAAGCTACCACCTGCCTTACAGATCCATAATTAGACATCATATTGACGGTCGCTTAACCCTTCGCTTGCTATTCACGTCAATATACCTACCTGTAAATAGTGAAGACCCAGATGAGACAGCTCCTGCAGGAGCTGTCTCATCAGGGTCTGCACTATTTACAAATTGATTGTGCAACCAGTACACTCCACAGCAGTGATAGCACAGCGAAATACGTGTACACAGTGAAGATATATGTAAATATACAACAGGGCATGGGTAAAGAAGAAGAAAGAAATGTATTTTAAATTCAGCAAGAGAAGGGCTAAGACAGGTTTTACCATATCTTCAAATTCATGACTGTTTACATTAAGAATGTACCTGTGATAATATAGACTAATACACTGAACAAAACTGTCATACTTGTACAATAATATACATAAAACCTCTCTATAACGGCCACCAAATGACATCAAACAATTTCTGTTAAATGCAGGTAGCTGCTTAAAGGAAGGTGAAAGTAAAGAAAAACGCTCCTATAGGAGCGTTCTGTTTTACTCTCACCTTGCTTTAAGCAGCCACCTGCCTTAGATACAAACTAATTAAAACAATTTAGTGGCCGTTATAGAAAGGTTTTACTGTAATCCCTCTAGAACGACCACCATCAATTGGGTATAATTGTTGATCCAAAATGCAGGTGGTAGTGTAATGCAGGACAAAAGTAATGTCAATATTCAAGCAAGAAATAATGACGTCATGAATATTTATTAGCTGAACTTTTATAATGCTATATATGCACAGGGTGTTTAGCTATTGATAGAAACTCTAGAATCATATCTATAGAATTCCATAAGCAAACAGAGTAGACACCGATCAGACGGCTCCTATAGGAGCCGTCTGATCTGGGTCTACTCTGTTTGCAAATACGTAAAAATACGTTTCTATGAGGGAAGGGGTTAAGTATTCCACTTCTTGTAAAAACCCTCATTAACCCATTTGCGCCCAGTGGATTCTTCCATGATTATATATTGGATTAGTCCATTTCTAGCTCACCAGAGCAAAGCTCAATGTGAGCTTTTGGGATACTTGAATGTCCGGCGTCCGACGAGTTCGAAAGTGGGTTACGTGGGGTCAAAAACTAGGTCACTAGGTCAAATAGTAGGAAAACCTTGTGAACATTCTAGAGGTCACATTTGTGGCCTAATCTTCATGAAACTTTATCAGAATGATTGTTTTGATAAAGTCTTGAATGAGTTTGAAAGTGGATCACGTGGAGTAAAAAACTAGGTCATTAGGTCAAACAGTAGAAAAAACGTGTGTACACTCTAGAGGTCACATTTTTTGTCTAATCTTCATGAAACTAGGTCAAATAGTAGGAAAACCTTGTGAACACTCTAGAGGTCATATATTAGCCAAATTTTCATGAAACTTGGTCAGAATGATTGTTTTGATTAAATCTGGGTCGAGTTTGAAAGTGGGTCACATGGGGTCAAAAATTAGGTCACTAGATTAAACAGTAGAAAAACTTTGTGAACAATCTAGTGGTCACATATTTTGTCTAATCTTCATGAAATTTGGTCAGAATGGTTGACCTATTAAAATCTTGGACTAGTTTGAAAGTGGGTTACATGGGGTCAAAAAGTAGGCCACTGGGTCATATCTTAGAAAAAGTTTGTTTACATTCCAGCGGCCACATGTTTAGCCCAATCTTCCTTAAACTTGGTCAGAATGTTTGTCTTGGTGACAGCAAGGTTGAGATTGATCATGGGTAGGATGGGATAAAAAAGTAGGTCGCTAGGGCAAATCTTAAAAAAGTCACTCTGGAGGGCACATTTTTAGCCCAATCTTCATTGGTCAGAATGATTGTCTTGATAAAATCAATATTCTAAATTTTTGAAAATCTTGTTCTGCAGAACCACTGCTCATTATCCACTATCAACATTGTTCAAATATTGACCCTTAGGTCAATATTGGCCCACCCAGGGGCTACCCAGCTATAATTTTAAATCTATGGTAATCAGGTGAGCGATTAAGGGCCATCTTGGCCCTCTTGTTTATCTAAGGGATCCCTGGTCTAAATTTTCAATTTCGTTTTGTTTTATATTGAAATTACTATCAGAAAACAGTGTAGACTCTGATCAGAGTCTACACTGCTTGCCTACGTCCCATATATGGGATCGTGGGAGTAAATGGGTTAATAAAACAAATATAATTGATAAAGTTCTCAACTTAGATGAGATTCTACTACATATATATAATTATGTCTCCACCCATATTTATATGGGGGAGACATATTGTTTTCGCTAGAGTTGTCTGTCTGTCTGTCCGTCTGTCCGTCTGTCCGTCACACTTTTTGTCCGGACGACAATGCCTGATGCCAGTTGATTGAAACTTCATATATGGAAAGAGCATAATGAGAGGAAGTGTCATGCACAAGGTCCATAACACTGGCTTCACTAATATAGGAGTTATTGCCCCTTGTAAAAAATAACACCTTTTTTGTCCGGACGATAACTCCTATATGGCTCATGCCATTGGAATGAAACTTCATATATGGAAAGATCATGACGAGAGGAAGTGTCATACACAAGGACTACAACTCTGGCTTCACTAATAATGGAGTTATTGCCCTTGTAAAAAAATGCACAATTTTTTGTCCGGACGATAACTCCTATATGGCTCATACCATTAGATTGAAACTTCATATATGGAAAGATCATGACAAGAGGAAGTGTCATACACAAGGTTCATAACCCTGGCTTCACTAATAATGGAGTTATTGCCTTGTATTTTTTTTTCACAATTTTTGTCCGGACGATAACTCCTATATGGTTGATGCCATTGGATTGAAACTTCATACATAGAAAGATCATGATAAGAGAAACTGTCATGCTTAAGGTCCATAACTCTTGTTTCGTTAATATTGGAGTTATTGCCCTTTGTAAAAAAAATCACAATTTTTTGTCAGGATGATAACTCCTATATGGCACATGCCATTGGAGTGAAACTTCATACATGAAAAGATCATGCTAAGAGAAAGTGTCATGCATAAGGTCCTTAACTCTGGCTTCAATAAATTGAGAGTTATTGCCCCTTGTACATTTGTTTAACGCTTTCTTGTCCGGATGATAACTCCTACATGGCTCTTGCCATTGTATTGAAACTTCATACATGGTAAGAGCATGATGAGAGAAAGTGTCATGAACAAGGGCCATAACTCTGGCTTCAATACTTTTGGAGTTATTGCCCTTTGTTACATGTTTTGTCCGATCAATAACTCCTGTTCGACTGATGCAATTGGAATGACATTTCATTTATGGAAAGAGCATGATGAATGTAAGTGTTGTGCACAAGTGCCATAACTCTGGTGTCAATATATTTGGAGTTATTAGCTGTTATCATTTTCTTCTTGAAAAATGTGGTGTGGAAAGCGCATAATGAGGGGAAGTATCAATCATCAAGTCCATAACATTTTTAGTGATTTCCCTTTACATACTGTTTTTATTAGAGGGGAGATATCCGTTTTTGTGACAAAAACCTCTAGTTTTTTTATTGGAGTAGTTGTCCTGTTTTCATAAATCGCACGTCTATCGGGTATATCTCAAGAGGTGCAGACGGTCACATGCTAAATCACGATAGTCTGAGTGATATCAATACATCCTAGTTTCCATGAAATTCATTGTAACTAGTTATTCCGATGAGTAGCTTATATTAAATAATAGGGGTCCGTATAGCTCCCTGGGAGTCTATATATGCCCCCGGGAAGTGGTACAGACTCCAATGTATTTAAGGGTGTATTTAATGTGGTCATTGTAGAAGTGGAAGTGGTAGTAGTTGTAGTAGGCTGCGCTGGTGTCGGCGTCTGCCCTTCTGTCGACATAGACGTCTGTGCTGGTGTTTGCGTCAGTGCCGGTGTTGACGCATGCGCTAGTGTCGACGTCTGCCCTGCTGTTATTGGCGTACGTGTCGGTATCGGCGTCTATGCTGGTGTCCTTTCTGTTTTGGCGTCGGCGCGTCTACCGTCATGTCAGCACTGACATTTTTGAGCTAGTGTAGACGTTGGTGTCTGTGATGGTGTCATCGTTTGATTTGCACTGGTGTTGGCAACTACGCTAGTGTTTGCGTCTGTACTGTTGTTAAAGTCCTCGCTGATGTTGGCATCTGCTCTGGTGTCGACATTGGCGTTTATAGTGTCATCTATGCTGGTGTTGGCAGAATTATTTAAACTTTAGTTTACTGACCCAAGGAGATAATCATTAACAAACAGTTTGGATCTTGACGAGACTACTCGGTGATTCCTTCTGGATCTGATCTGTAGCCCATAGCAGCATTAAGATCGTTGATTTGTTTAGTACAGTAAAACACCTTTAAACCGGACGTTAAATGTAGTATAACATTTAATATCTATTGGATACAGGTGGCTGCTTAATGCAGGATGAAGGTCAAGCAGAAAGCTCCTCTAGGAGATTTCTGCTTGACTTTCATTCTGCATTAAGCATCCACCACCCTAGACGTATCAAAATGCTTTCCTACTAGAACCCTGGTCTATGTGGTGTTAACTATATTGTATGTGAATGTACAATTCTACCTTGAGTTTTGCAGAAGCTCCGTATTCTTTCTAGGTTTGCAATTTATAGTTGTATACATACAATGAGCCTCTCTCTCAGGAAATGAGTCTTGTTGCATTGCAAATTCTATGTAATCGGAACTCTCCCCCACCCCTCCCCCAATGTTTTCTTTTCATTAGGAACTCCATATTATTTCATACAGCGTAAAACTTGATAAAATATTCCTTAGTTTAAACATATTTTATTTGATGTAAATTATAACTTGTTTATACAGTAAAACCTGTCTATAACGACCACTAAATTACATCACGTATTTTGTGTTAAAAGCAGGTGGATGCTTAAAGCAAGGTGAAAGTAAAACAGAACGATCCTATAGGAGCATTCTGTTTTACTTTCACCTTGCTTTAAGCAACCACCTGCCTAAAATGCCAACTAATTAATACAATTTAGTGGTCGTTATAGAGAGGTTTTACTGTACATTCAAAATAAGAAAGGATTGGAATATTTCTTCATAATTATTGCAGTGTTAGTTTCTTCCCGCTGTGAAAATAGTGTCTGTTCAACGTTGGATCTGTTGCTATTTTTGTCTGACCTATTTCCGATTCGATGACGCTATGAGAAACTATTCATTGAGTGCCAAACAGTCCAGATTGTAATGATGTATCATCTGGATCCAAACTATTGGTCTATGTCAGTCAACTAAAGCTGAGATGAGGAAGGGTTAAAAGCATAACATGGTTGACCAAGAGCTTTTAACCATTTAACCCATTAATTCGTATTGACACCTTTTGACGCGTCTGCAAAAGTCACCTGTCACAATGGTTTTAAAGTACAACATTCTAAACTTTTCCCTTTCTCTAGTTAATGCTCCTTTTCGGTAGATGTATTCAAAGAGGTTGGATCTAAACTAGCATATGAGGGAAAGGGTTAAACAGTAAACCCCCCCCCCCCCTCGAAATAGGAATTTTGATACAGAACAGTATAGTTCGTTTTAAACAAGGGGCTGCTCAATGCAGGGTGGAAGTCATACAAAAAACTCTTGTAGGAGCTTTCTGCATGACTGTCAGCCTGCATTAAGCTGCCACCAGTCTGAAAGAGCGGCACTGATACTAATTTTAAAGTCCGTTCTAGAGGGGTTTTACTGGACCTGGTGAATATTGACCACATGAATATCAGTTATCAGATATCTTACAATGGCATACACTTGAACATCATAGCCCGAGCTGAAGAGGGGTGGGTGTGTGGGTGTGTGTGTGTGTGTGGGGGGGGGATAAAACATTTCGTCAAGATAACAGTCATTCGACTCATACGAATTGTAATCTGGACAATTTCTTAAGTTCACAGCTTAATTCATGTTTAATGTAAGGCTGAAAATGCATAAAACATGAACAATGAACATGCTGTAATCAACTGTAAGAGCTTTCAGCGCTACTTTCGACATGCATTAAGCTGTTACATGTGTTTCTTGATATACGCAGTGATATATATTTTAGACTATCTTGAATTCTAAATTTTAGAAGGACGGAACTTTTATTTCGAACTATCTGTTTTTGACACTATAATCACCTGACTAGATGTGTCTGGGCGTCACTCAGTCGCTTCCTTATAACTGCCGTGTGACCTAATTAGTGTTTTGCCCATGCCAGGGTTACAAATATAGAATAACCAAATACTAAAATCGTCATTTCTCCACCAAACCCTATACTGTTACTACTCTTTAGAATAATCTCTGTGTTCACAGTATTGGGTTTGGTGGAGAAATAAAGGAGCTATTCTTGAAAATATTTAGAGTTACGCATGTTATCTGAACCTCTGACATGCTATGATAAATGTGGAAACTTTTTTATTTTCCTTTTCTCTACATATTGCGAACGAAATGGTGTAGATTATTGTCTTTTGCAGGAATGTAGCATTTCTGTGAGCCTTCCCTACACCTCGTGGAATGACGTTGACTTATACAGAGTCAACAATGATCAAACGACCCAGCTTCCTGATGAAAACCCACAATGGCACTTTTTAGATTTTGCGTCATCAGTTACCACCAAATATGGCGAGCCTATGATATTTTACTCGTTTCTATTCCGAAGGCGAGCAGAATTTATAGTCTATACGACTATTATTCCTCTTGTCCTGTTGTCTATTCTCAACGCATGCGTGATTCTAGTTCCGGTGAGCAGTGGCGAGAAGGGCTCAATCGCAGTAACTCTGTTTTTATCGTACTGCGTATACTTAACAACTGTTGCCACGACGCTGCCGCCAAATTCAACAAAGCCATCACTGATACTTATTTATATGACAATTGTGCAGATATTCAGTGGCTTGACTATGCTTTATGCGATACTTGAAACAAGTCTATATATTAATGGCAACCATAAATGGCTGCTGTTACACTGTTTCAGCTGCGGATCTAAGTCACGGAAATATTCAAACAAGGAGAACGACATCAAACATGATGGTGGCCAGCCAGAGGAATCCTGCAGTGAACAAGTGTTGATTCGTCTCAAACTCTTAGATTATTTGGTTTTTGTAATTTGTTTGCTCTTGAATGTTATTGTCGTAATAGTGTTTACAGTACTGGCTGTAAATAGCATACAAGAAAAATTGGACTAGCAAAGCCAAGTCTTGTTGGAACCCATTCTCTTTTAGGCTATTTTTAAACCCAACATACAGAAAAGGAGCATTTACTAGAGAAAATAATGTTTTTAGATTTTTTGTAGTTTTGAAACCATTGTGATAAATAAAGCATTATGCTTTACTATTAATGCTTTATTTATCACAATGGTTTCAAAAAGTGGCTTTTACAGAGGCATCAGTAGGGGGAATGGATTAAACATTATTTTTATCCGCCTATCATGACCTGTTATTTGCAAACAGTTTGGATCCAGATGAGAGACCGAGCAAGTCTGTGTCTCATCAGAAACCAAGCTGTTAGACAGTCGGTCAATAATTTATCAAAAGCTAGAGCAAATCGAAAATGTTATAAATTAAAAATGCTCCTGAGCTGAGTTTGAGTAGATTTCAGTCTTTATGGCAGGATCTTGGTTAACCGTTCAACGCTGAAACACTTGGACTATTCTAAAAGTCAAACATCTCAAGCTTATAGTGAATATTTAAGGATTTTTCTAACGAAAAGTGTAACATGACAACCAGTGCAGACGCTGTTGAGAGGGCTCCTCTAGGAACCCTCTCAGTTTGGTCTACATTGTTTGCAAAGGGTATTAGTGAGTGTTGTCCAGCACTGTAAGGGTTAAAGTGTGAATAGAGAGAAAAGCACATACATACACACACATCAAGAACAAACCTTATTGATGTTCGCCAACACACCAGCTCATTACTGGTTTAACTTAGTAATACGTGTTGAGTTCAAATGGTTAACCCTTCGCTTGCTATTCACGTCAATATACCTACCTGTAAATAGTGAAGACCCAGATGAGACAGCTCCTGCAGGAGCTGTCTCATCAGAGTCTGCACTATTTACAAGTTGATTGTGCAACCCGTGCACTCCACAGCAGTGATTACACAGCGAAATACGTGTACACAGTGAAGATATATGTATTTATACAACAGGATATGGGTAAAGAAGGAGAAATGTATTTTAAAGAGAAGGGTTAATTATTTTCTTAACAACATCATTATTATCAAAGGCTATTTTGGCACATGGTATTAGGATCATTTAGGTCACTTCATGGATATTTTTAGAATGTAAACTTTTCAAGGGGATTGGAAAAACGTTTTGACAACAGACTGTAGGACGAG
This sequence comes from Azorinus chamasolen, assembly GCA_963576725.1. NCBI lineage: Eukaryota > Metazoa > Mollusca > Bivalvia > Cardiida > Solecurtidae > Azorinus > Azorinus chamasolen. The sequence continues at coordinate 56,773,339 of OY755245.1, read as the reverse complement.
AGCTATACAATTCCATAAGCAAACAGAACTGGTCAGGCTGGTTCTACTCTGTTCGTAGAGGCGGGGAAGGGCGTTTAAATAAGGGAAGGAAAGGGTTTGGCCGGACATCATAACAGTGAATAAGATGTACACTGGTCCAACAAACCGCATTTTTCTCAATCAATCCCAATCGTGCTACTGCTCATTAGCGTCACATCTCCGGTGCACTTCTAATGGGTAGCAGCAAGATAGGGTTTGGCGGAGAAATAAAAGCGTTACAATACATCAGAACGCCTATTATTATCATTCATTGCAATAGAATAATTATGCCGGAGTTTCAGATAAGAGGACATTTATCCCTTCGCTTGCTATTCACGTCAATATACCTACCTGTAAATAGTGCAGACACAGGAGCTGTCTCATCAGGGTCTGCACTATTTACAAGTTGGTTGTGCAACCCGTGCACTCCACAACAGTGATTGCACAGCGAAATATTTGTACACAGTGAAGATATATGTAATTATACAACAGGACATGGGTAAAGAAGGAGAAATGTATTTTAAAATTCAGCAAGAGAAGGGTTAAGGAAATCTAGGGAAAATATTTTTATAGTTCTCAGCCAAACCCAATCGTGCTACTGCTCATTAGCGTCACATCACCGGCGCAATTCTAATGAGTAGCAGGAAAATAGGATTTGCCGGATAAATATATAATGATTAACTTAGATTTTTTAAATACGTATTTTATCTACAATGGCTTTAAACACACTCTACGGGTATGACGAATGAATGTAGGAGAGTTTAAAGTTTACCCTCCGATAGCAGAATAAGTTTGATACGAAATAAACATGTCTGTATATTGTATGTCCTGGGTTTTGCTAGGTGCTTCTTTCGAAATACAAAGTGAATTGTGTGGATCTGTTACTTTATTGGACTGGTATATCGAACAAAGATGAGGAAATACTCGTACATGCAAAAAGTACGGGAATTATTAAAGTCACGCGATTATGTATGAGAGGATGTGCAGTTGAACTTCGATATCTCGAACTTTTAAGGACCATACAAATAACTCGAGATAACTGAGGTTTGAGTTATCCGATTTCCAATTTGAACAATTTCTCAACTTCACAGCTTCATGCAGGTCTAAGGTAATACTTAGAGCTCATATAGGAGCATTCAGCATTACTTTCGACCTGCATTAATCTGTCACTAGATATGTGTTTCTAGATATGCACATCGTTGCGAGTTCGAGATATCGATGTTCAGCTGTATACAATTATACTATAGAGTAGTAAGAGGACTGGAATACGTTAGTTAGTTTGTGTCTTATGTATAAATTAACTCTTACAGCGCTTAATTGTTCAAAAATAATAAAACAAAAAGTCATAGATATATTTGAAGAAAAGCATATTCGCTGAATTGATGTCCCCACCAAACAAGACCAACAAAAGATTAAGTTTTAGCAAACAAACAGCAATACCTCTGGTGTTCTAAGTCAATGTGAGTGGTACGTGTATGACCGCATTTCTTTAGGATCCTAAACATTTACTCAAATTCCATTGTAAAGCTCTAAACCGTTGCTGAGATGTGTCAAATGGTAAGACGTTGACCAACAAAGGATCATACGACTGGTGTTCTGATGTCAATTTGGAAGATACTCACAGGACCGCATTTTCGGATAGTACTAAATATTTACGCACATTTTTCATAGAAATACTCCAAACCATGTCTGAGACAATACTCCGGACGTTTAAAAGATAATTTTTTTGGCAAACAAATGACCGTACGTAACTCTGATAATCCAGGTTCAATACTTAGCCATACCTACAGGGCAACATTTCCTTATAGTACTTAATATTTAGACAAAGTTTCATAGACAAACCCCAAACAATTTCTGATATATGACTACGGACTGACACAAACAAAGGGTCATAACTCTGGTGTTTCAAGGTCATTGTGAGTGATATTAGCTGGACTGCATTTCTTTATGTTACTTACGCAAATACCAAACCGTATCTGAGATATAGCTCCGGACAGACAGAAATATTTCGTTTTTGGCAAACAATTCGCCACAACTCTGGCATTCCATTGTCAGTTTAAGAGATACCTGCAGGCACACATTATGTTATAGTATTAAATATTTACACGTAGTTTCAAAGAAAAACTCCAAATTATTTTTGAGATATGACTGCGGAACGCACGGACGCACAGGCGGCTAACGCCCAAACCATATCCCTCTACATTCGGCGGGGGACAAAATGTATAACTTAACAAACAGTGCAGACCTTGAAGAGAGGGTACCTTTGAGAAACCATTATTCTGGGTCTACATAGTTTGCAAATCACCTTAGTGACCCATGTCCCGTACTGAAAGCTTTAAACCTAATAATGTATCATAACTGTGCACGTACATTACCTTTCAACGAGGCTTGTATTGCACCTACAGGAGCTTTATTAAACCTTTTAAACCACATATTTGCCGCTTTTGTGCTTTGCAAAAAGAATAATCCCCTTTAGAAGCCGCCTGATCAGAATCTGTACTGTATGGTGTTGATATAATATAGATAGGAACCAAGGGCATTGGAATGCGACACTTGCAAGACATGGTATCACACTGACTGTCAAGGTAAGATGTCTGATAGAATATACGCCATAATGGACAGCAGTAACTTGTCTTGGCATTGTTTGAAACGTGGATTACCAAAGTTCTCAACTTGTCTCAAAGTCAAAGTCACAGATAATCCACAATAGTCCTGGTTACAATCCAACACACACATAATGTACACCAATTAAACAAACCACATGCAAACAGACTACTTAGAATTATCTGTCTGAATTTCCAATCCTTGAAGAAAAAAAACGGAACTAGATATTCTCATTGAAACTACAAAACCAGACATAATAATTGACACATGGCTTGACCCAACCGTCTCTTCGTATGAATACTTTCCATCCAATCTGTTTACATAGGAAGGACATGCCACCCAATATTAAAGGCCAAATACATGATGGTGTCCTCATAGTAGTTTGGAACGATCTTCAGAGCACAGAAGTTATAAAATTGCAAATAGACAGTTAAATAGTTTGGACTGAAATACTAATACCAAGCTCTCGTAAGCTCCTTATTGGCTCATTTTATAGACCGTATGATGATACATCTCTTGAAAAGTTTGAATAGAGGAATTAGTAGAATAAATCCTTTCTCTAAGACAGATATCATTATCAGTGTAGACTTTATTTAGGTTATATTGATTGGGAAACCAAATGCGAAACAACACCATGAACTCTTAGATCTGATTGCTGACCATTCCCTTACATAATTAGTTAACAAGCCTACCAGGAACGATAAAACAATAAATCCTTTTCTTTAAAACTTCCCTTCTACCACCATTGATAACTTGCAGACCATCCCAACCATTGGAGAAGCAGACAATGACATAGTATACCTAGAAATGAGAAACCCTTTACATAGACCTAAACAAACCAATGAGAAATACTGACATTTTCAAAAGCTAATTGGGAAAACATAAAACAAGATCTTAAAGATACCTACAGAACAATTACTGAAGCTCAATGCACGGATATTGACTACCTTTGGAACAGTTTTAAAAAGGATCTACAGAAGACATCTATCTCAAACATATTCCTAGAAAATTAATTAAATAAAGAAACAAACTGCCATGGATCACAAATGCATTACGCAAGAAAATGAATAACTACAATAAGAAGTTAAAGACAACTACGCAAAAGAAATCTTCAGAACTTAGGAAATAAAAAGTGAGATCCAGAGAGAACAACGGCAAGCTTATCGGAGCTATATAGAAAATATCATTATCAATATCCCAATACCAGACGTAGGCAGTCAAACTCAAATAAAGACCTCCGAAAATATGTTCTCATAGATCAAAACTAATAAAACTGATAGTCATAATATACCACCTCTAAGAAACAAGAAGTACTAAATTATGAGAGTAAAAGAATATATGATGTTTTAAATCGACAATTTCAAAAAAGATTTTACACCTATTACTAATGAATTCATCCTTGACAAAGGACCAAGCCCACATAAACAAATGTCTGACATAAATATCACATACAAAGGAATTGAGAAGCTCCTGGATAATATAAATCCCCATAAAGCAACTGGCCCAGATAACATACATGGGAGAGTGTTAAAAGAATGTAGCTCTAATATTACTCCTATTCTGACACACATCTACAGAACGTCTTTACTCGCAAGACAGATCCCCAAGGACTGGAGACATGCAAACTTCTGCCTAGCTTTTAATTTTTCTTAGACAAACACGATCCTATCAAATACAGATCTACATCATTAGCATGTATTTGCTGCAAAATGCTTGAGCATGTAGTATCAAGTAATGTCATGTCGCAGTTATAAAAATCAATAGTCGTTATGATTTACAGCACGGATTCAGATCCTCGGGGTCATGTGAAACTCAACTCATCTCATTTCTACAAAACCTTGCTCAATCAAACAATCATAATATCCAAACTGATGTCATCATCATGGTCTTTGCAAAAATAGTTGATAAAGTGCCTCATACACATCTTAATTATAAGCTCCAGTATTATGGAATCATCACTGGTCACACTCTGAATTGGATTTCTGATTTTCTAATGGATCGGACACAGGCTGTCATTATGGAGGGAGAAATGCCAGAAAAGGTACCCGTAACATCTCACGACACAGTAACGGGTCCGATCCTCTTCCTCCTATATATAAATGATTTACCTCAATACTTAAAATACAGCACTCTCCGCATTTTTGCTGAAGTTAGTACCATCTACAAATATATTAACAATTTAGATGACTGTATACAACTTCAGTTTGACATAGAACCTGATGCACGGTGGGAACAGGACTGGCTAATGCTCTTTTACCCTGCCAACTGTAACATTCTCAGTATCTAACAAAAACGCAATCTAACACAATATGGTTACAAAATGCATTCTCACACACTTCGAAAGATAAAGTCTGCTAAATATCTTGGTATCACAATACAGAACAATCTCAATTGAGACAAACACATCAACAATATCACCAATAAAGCCAATCAGACCCTAGGGTTCCGCAGAATAAACATAAAGATCATTTCATCTAAAGTCGAATAACATCCTTATAAAGCTCTAGTTAGTCCTATATTAGAACAATCATCCTCTGTATTGGACCCTTATACAAGATCTCACACAAATCAAATCGAAAGGGTGCAAAGGCGTGTAGCTAGATTTGTTTCCAGTCGTGATCATAACACAAGTTCTGGCTCTGATATGTTGCAAAATCTAAATTGGCCAACTCTTGAAATAAGAAGTCGCTTCAGACTTGTTATGTTTTACAAAATCACCCACAATCTTATTACTATCAATCCACCTGAATATCTCCTACAACATGCAGACAACAGAACAAGACAGGGCAACAATTACTCATACCGGTAAATTTCAACATCCACAAATACATGTCGCTGATCATATTATCCAAGAACAATATCACAATGGAACTTATTGCCAGCCTCAATCCAATCAGCAGACACAGTTGACACATTTAACATTGACTCTTGTTCCAATGTATGTACTACAGTGCTCCCTCTCTACAACGACACCCTTTGGGATACGAAGAGTGTATGTGTTGTTCAGGGGGAGTTGTTATAGGGAGGGAAAATCAAACATAATTAGCTTGTTTGCAGATCCCCAGACAATGCTATTTCGAGAACTAAAACCGTTATGACTCTATCAAACCCTATGTTGTGACTACTCTTTAGAATCGTCACAAAGTGACGATTCTAAAGAGTGGTCACAACATAGGGTTTGATGTAGGCATAAAGAAAATACGATGGTAAAAGTTGTTCCTGGAGCCTTGTTGTTTCGGAAACAGTAACATGCATTGTTGTAAGGAGGGACTCGTTATTGGGAGGGTCGTTGTAGGGAGGGAGCACTGTATCACCAATTTTCCTTAGCTAATTACTAACTATCTTGTAAATAGTTTTAGTTTTATCAAGATGATCTTGCAGGCTTGCACCATCTAGCATCCAGATATATAATTGTATGTACAATATTATATACATGTATGTTTTTAATTGGCAAAAGCACATAATTCTCAATGTTGAGCTATTGCTGTAAATAAAAATAATTTCCAAGTGTTAAACTTCAGTGGTGTATTTCTACGAGAATATCAGAATTTAGTCATTTAAGAGCGGACATTGTTTTCCGTGATATCGAGTGCCAATAAAACGTATTTAGGACACACTCGTCAAAGTAAATAAAAAAGTATTTAATGTATGAACCATTTATCTCATAATACCTCTTAGCATTAAGTTTAGGTTCGTTTGTTATTACATTGCTATTGGTTATCTAAAAGCATTGCTCATTGTTCAAATACAGAAAATCAAGAGTATATGTATTATGTCATTAGAAATAATGTGTTGCCAGGTCAAATCTAATATGCTACTTATGTCAATGTTTCCACACCCTTTCTTTTATGTAAATAATAAAATATTTATAACATGTTTAATTGCGAATGAAATATCACAAATATTTTACTTAAAACCAGCTTAAGAGCACAATGTTTGATGATATAACATATTCAAGGTTTAACCCTTATGTATGCGGGAAAAGAATGTACTGAGATTTTAAAAGAGTGTGGATCCTGATTAAATGACTCCAAGAGAAGACCTCTCATCAGGCCTGCACTGTTAATTGTCATTCAAAATCCATTTAAGCAACTTTAAACCTTTCATACCAAATCCTCTTTTGACAAACGCTGATGGGCCATTCCATTTGAATATCCAGTATTCTAAATCCAGGGTTTTGTTAAATGTACTATACAGTTCAATCTTATTAACGCACAATTTAATAAAGAAGAACTGAGAGTGTTTTAGGGAAGTGTCTGCTTAATGCAGGGTTAACGACAAGCAGAAAGTTCCTAGATTAGTTAGTGTAGCTTTCTGTATGGCTTTCACAAAGCATTAAGCAGCCATCTGTTTAAAGACCAATAATAATGATTGTTTGAGAGAGTTATAGCGATTGTACTGTATTTACTCTATTTCATATTGTATTTGGTCAACATAATCATCTATACAATTACATTTGCTTTACCGGGAAGATATTCAATAGGACGACACTGTCGAGGGACGACGTGTTAATGGATGTAATTTTCACAAACGCAATAATGTACCGATCACACCTATCTCGTAAATGGCACCGGACCCTCACATTGTTTTTATAAAACCTCAAAGCAAGCATGCTGTTTCACAACTGCTACTTTAAGTGTATACTATTAACAGTTATCAGATAATCACCCTCCAACAAAGTAATGCCTTTAAAATTCCGAATGAATGACGACAGTTCATGGACCATGTCTAATTCAAGAATAGGACTATCGTGCTGTTACAAGTGTTATCCGTTCTCTTGCTAAGCGCCTTAACTCGGCGTCTCATCGGAATCCAAATTGTTTGTTGACAGTCGGTCAGTACAGTAAAACCCCTCTAAACCGGAATTCTAGTAGATAATAATTTAGATACTTTTAGGCAGGTGACTGCTTAAAGCAGGGTGAAAGTCACACAGATAGCTCCCACCCAGTATTAACCCTTCGCTTGCTATTCACGTCAATATACGTACCTGTAAATAGTGAAGACCCAGATGAGATAGCTCTCATCAGGGTCTGTACTATTTACAAGTTGATTGCGCAACCAGTACACTCCACAGCAGTGATTGCACAGCGAAATACTTGTAGACAGTAAAGATATATGTAATTATACAACAGGCCATGGGTAAAGAAGGAGAAATGTATTTTAAACTTCAGCAAGAGAAGGATTAAGCTGCCACCTGTTTCCAAAAACCGATATTTATATTGAATTAAACGTCCACTTTAGAGGGATTTTACTGTAGTTTGTCTAAAACTTGTTCTGACTGGAAGTAGTTAAATTGAAGCAGATCCACATTTGAGTAGACATTTGTTTGTACAGTGGGATAAGGTGACATTTGTGAGCTGAGAGTTCAGTTTCGAACACATTTATAGGTAAACACATGCCGCTAGTGATGAATGTCGCAGAATAGTTCTAACAGAAATTGTGTGAATCTATGTGGGAATTACCGAAATACAGAACAGAACAGAGTTATTATTCAGACTTATACAAAGTTAAAATGTTTTTCTAAAACTGTTTTGAGTTAAAACAATGAACAGAAAATAATTTATATTCAATAAAGTATAACTTGATCTCCTTATAATAACTCTAAAATTTCTACTAAACTTTCATACGCACATACGGTATCATAAAAATGCATATACAGTAAAACCTCTCTTAACCGGCCGTTAAATTTAGTATGAATATCGGTCTTGGAGACAGGTGGCAGCTTAATGCAGGGCGAAAGTCACGCAGAAAGCTCCTCTAGGAGCTTTCTGCATGACTTTCACTCTGCATTAAGCAGCCACCTGCCTAAAAGTATCTAAATTTTTATCTAGTAGAATTCCGGTTAAGAGAGGTTATACTGTAATACATATGCACGATGCCATTCTTTCTTTCATGATTATTCAACAGGGAAAGGGACAAATAGATAGTTGACCTTTTGACAATCACAATGGATCTGAGAATTCTCATGTTGTTAGGTGTTGCTGGAACAAGCTTTGCTTACATCCCTCAGTCCACAGTGTTCGAACTCTATCATAATCTAACGAAAGACTACAAGCCGAACATAAAGCCAACACGTGACCAAAGTGATAAAGTACGAGTCTACGCACTAATGGTTCCATGGTGGCTCTTGGAGCTGGATACAACTACGCAGAAATTGTCTATATTTCTATACTTTTCAGTCTTTTGGGTGGATGAATTTCTTACTTGGAACGCCACAGAGTACGATGGAGTAGATGAACTTATATTCAAATATGATGAAATTTGGCATCCTAGATTTGATATAACCATGCTTCACAATAATCAGAGGCCGCTAGGTAAGTCACTTTGCCATGGGGTTAACCCTACCCTGCTATGAAAACAATGTCTGCTTAGTGCAAGTTTGACTACTTCAGTTCGCACAGGCTTTTGAGAAAGTACAGACCTAGTCTTAGATCCTGATGCGACGTGAGTTATTCAACGTTTCATCTGGATTCAAGATGTATGCACGTGTCAGTAGCGCGCTAAGAGTTAGATTAATCATCAGATTGTAAAACTTAATGTAAACATTATAAAAACAAAATAATTTTATTAAAATTCACAATGTCATTATTTCTTACATGAATATTCATTGAGTAAATGATTATATTGTGACGTAAACTAAATCTATTTTGCTACTAAACTTTAAGTTGCTGCTGTATTTACTACATATCTAACGAGAAAACGATAAACTTTTATGTATTTCCTATATCTATCTATCTATCTATCTATCTATCTATCTATCTATCTATCTATCTATCTATCTATCTCTATCTATCTATCTATCTATCTATCTATCTATCTATCTATCTATCTATCTATCTATCTATCTATCTATCTGTCTGTCTAATGATATAATCAGTCGCCAGTTTGTTGTTGTTATTTTTACGTGTTGCCAGTGTCCCGGCAAAAGGGGATATCTGATATTTGCAAACTATGTAGACTAGGTAAGTTGCCATATTGGACACTTCATCTGGTCAATGTCTGCCCTGTCTCAATTTGTTTGTGACAAAATGCTTTTATTTACATTTTGTAAGAAATTAACAGTAAAGAACGTTAATTATTTCTTTCATAGTAATGCCTTTTAATACATTTGCATATAGAGTATAACCAGATAAGATGGCCCCTTAAGGAACAGTCTGACCAGTGTCAGCTCTGTGTGAAATAATATAGATCTGATTCTGCAGTTTATGTCGTGGTCATAATGTCTGTTTAATATCCCGTAATTAAAAGTACTCTAATTACTACAGTAAAGCCCCGCTAATGCGACCACCTAAAAGAGGTATAATTCTGGGTGTTAGATGCAGGTGGTAGCTTAATGCAGGACAAAAGTAATGCAGAAAGCTCCCAGAGGAGCTTTCTGCATTACTTTTGTCCTGCATTAAGCAACCACCTGCTTATAAAGACGCCATGTTTATTCGTTAAGTGGTCGCATTAGAGGGGTTTTACTGTATTTTTTGTGTCATTGTGTCTTACATGTATATATTTATGAGGTAATGAGTGAAAACAATGTTGTGAGTCCTCGGGTAGTGTTTACCTTGACAAGACGTTACGTTTCTAAGGCAGCTAATCTACGTGTAGAGTGTTTGCTAAGTGACGGATGTACTTGTCTAAAGACACCGATTATATACATTGTACTCATAATTGTATGTATTGAGATTTACTCCATAAATATCCATGCAAGAAATAGCGACGTCATTGATATGAATTAAGTACATTTTTATAATGGCATACAAACACTGTAAATTTTGGCCATAGCAGAAAATGTAGTCATATCTATATTATAGCATAAGCAAATAGCACAGACCTTGTTCAGACTGCTCCTATATGAGCTGTCTGGTCTGGGTATACTCTGATTGTAAATGTGTATCTATGGAGTAAAGGGTTAACACATTAATTAACATTAACAATCAAACCTGTCCCCTATAAACGCATTACACTGTTTGTCAAATAAAAAAGATCACGGTACGGAATTAGAACATAATCTGTATTACATACAAGTTCTCAGCTGAATTCGAGTATCGGTAAAGTCTGACATATAGGTAAAGATACGCGAACTCCTGGATGTTTGGTGCGGTGTCATTTCGTGTGTGGCTCTCCCTGTTTGACTATTTTTCCATATTTGTGGAACAATAGCATTTTTACACTCTAAAGACTTTGTTTCTTCATGGAGTATTTTATATATTATAAATAATGTGCATGACCACACACTTTTCACCAAGATCGAATGTCGGAAAATCCGGTTCACTAAGTCTGGGACTTGATTTATAAAAAATAGAATGTTTTAACATGCTTCAGCGGTCCAGATAAGATGCGTAAATTAAGGCATTTTCAAAATATCTTCTTTATTTCTCCATCAAACACTATATTGTAACCACTCTTTAGAATCGTCTCTCCGAGACGATTCTAAAGAGTGGTCACAACATAGGGTTTGGTGGAGAAATGACGATTTCAGTACATTACTTCAGAACGCAAGTTTATTTGTTGCTCTAATGTTTACACTATTACACCATTGTTTGTCCATGGATCGGTATCATATTTGAAATAATGTGTCTAGTCATAAGTTCTCTGGTATGTTTGACTGTAGACGAAGATGAAGCGGTAGGTCTAGGGTTGTGTGCCTTTTCATCTGTCAAACTATGCATCAAACCATAGTTACAATGTAGTTATATCTTTCCATGAATTGCTCAAAATGAGCAGCTTTAACCCATTACTCCATAAATACACCTTCCTACGTCTTTGCAATCATAGTAGACCCAGATTAGACGGCTCCTATAGGAGCCGCGTGATCAGGGTCTGCTCTGTTTGCTGATAGAATATTATAAATCTGATTCTAACGTTCCTGCTTTGACAAACAATTCATGTGTTTATATGCCATGTTAAAATTTAATCTCATGAATATGCATGGTATTATAATTTCTTTCATGAACATCGTATGTATTGTCCCTTCCGGTTCCTCCCGGAAATTTCAGAGACGCTTTTCCGTGTCTCCCACCCGCACATCCTCTCCACCCAGGAGTTAAAATGGGTACCTGTGAGGGTTCACTCGCCGGTACTGCGGCTGCATGATTGCGCCATATGTTAGCAGTGCTCAATATTGTAGGCCAATGACTCAATGACCAGGGGAGTAAATGTACAGTCGGCTGAGCGGTCATTCGGACTGAAAGTAGACTATAACTAGGTACTTTACTTATTGTATGGAAAGGATTAAAGACAAAGTAATGGTCATCGTCCGTTTGCTGTCTTTCGTCCACCGTCAACAATGTGTCTACAGTTATTGGGCAAATTTGATCAAACTAGGTATACACGTGTATAGACATACAAATCCAATCAAGTTCGATAATGGGAGGCATTGAAATAATAGTTCCATAATTTCAGTAAAGCCAAATACTCTTAACCGGACGTTCAATTTAGTATTAATATCGATCATGGAGACAGGCGGCAGCTTAATGCGGGATGACAGTCATACAGAAAACTCCTTTTCCCTTATAGAATTCCGATTTAGAGGGGTTACCGTTTTACTGTATATGTCACTGAATTTATATTGAGATTGTTTACACTACAGTTCTTTCAAGAGTTTAACCGATCGTAATTATATTTAAACTGAATATGTACTGATTATACGATCTCGATTAACTTCAATTTCCATGTGCTATTATAAAAAGATACCTACAATGTAATTATTTTTTCATGAATATTTATTGAGTAAACTGCTAAAACACGTATCGAATCGGAATTAGTCAAACGCTCACCAGCAAACGTTCACCAGATACAAATTTGAGTAGACATATGTTTACAGAGAGGTAAGGGGTATGCATGTAATTTATGTCATACATTGCGTTGAATTCCATAAAATTATATACAGCAAAATCTCTCTATGATGGCCACTAAATTGTGTTAATTAGTTGGTATTTAGGGCAGGTGACTGCTTAAAGCAAGGTGAAAGTAATACAGAACGCTCCTATAGGAGCGTTCTGTTTTACTTTCACCTTGCTTTAAGCAGCCGCCTGCCTTTAACACAAAATAATTGATGTATTTAAGTGGCCGTTATAGAGAAGTTTTACTGTACAACATTCTAGGATACACTCCTCTAAGTAAATAAAACCTAAAGAGCGTTAATACATGAACTATTCTTATGGTAATATTTAGCATTCAGATACTTTCCGTTTGTTTTGACATTGCTATTGTGTTTCTAAAAGCATTGCCATTTGTTCAACTATAGAGAATCAAGATAATAATTATAATAACAATAGAACTAATGTTCCACCAGCTTGAGTTTAATTTTACAAACGATAATGTTTCCACACCGATGTTTGTACACAATGAGGCATTTGTCACATGTTTAATTGCGATTGAAATATCACTAATAACTACTATAGCTACGTAATGAAGTTTAAGGTTAAAAACATTGTCTTTGGTTATGTAGCACGTTCAACGTTTAACCCCTTTAGAATACATAAAACAGGTACCAGCATTTCAATTTAGTTTAGACGCACATCGGATGACACCTAGAAGAGCTCTCTGATCAGGCTCTGTAGTGTTTGTCATTCTTTCTCTTTATGATTCCCCTTTCACTATTCAATATTCCTATGGTTTATCTAAAATACAAATTGATTTTGTGATGTTCTAAAGTTCAGACCCGAGCGCTGGTAATGGTACTTGATCTATCAATTGCATATTATATTTGCTTAACACAAATTATCATTAAATTGCTGGCGAAACCGTCGAGGGACGATTGCTTTTGGAATAATGTGGACGTATGATGTATGGATCACGACAATCCATTTTCAATAGTCATTGAAACACACATGCTATCGCCAGTCGTGTGTGCTATAAAATTGAAAAACAATCATTTCATTTCACAACTACTGGTATAAATGCATTTTGGTATAAATCGATAGAGAGAGAACGGACGAAATAATAAAATGGACCGCTGTAGGGGTGTGATAAAACAGTTGAATACAGTAGAACCAACCTGTCTTAAGCTGCCATCAAAAAGAAGTCTTTCTGCATTTCTTTTGCCATGCATTGAGTAAAAGTACAAAAATGACCCATACAGGAAACGCCACATGCAGAACAAACAGCCGCCCGAACAGCAACACAAGGAAAGAGCAAATGTACATAACTATAAAAACATCAAGAGACGCACAAAGACAAAACAAATATAAAATAGGGGAAGATGGAAGTACCGCCTTGGAACGGTCAGTGACAAAAGTCACGGGGGGGGGTTAAACTGGTTTTCGGGCGCCTAACCTCACACTTATTCCATCCCACCCTAAAAGACAAACGGTGTAAATAAACGTATCCCCTGTCCAACTAATCTACAACAACCGCGATGGCAAATACAGTGGTAAAGTGCATGTATAACGAAAACATTTAAGTGAACAAACTGTATCCACCTATCGCTAGTGTACTCAATGATTGAGCTGCAAACAGAGTAACTGTAGAAAAGTAATAAAGGGTACGACAAAAACGAAATAGTACAGATATCCGACGTTTTAAGACTCCTATGTTCAATAAATGAATGACCGCATAACACAAATTTTACTGTACATACAAGTACATGTCTTGATCTGAAGTCATCCAAAACATTGTGAAACAGCAACCTTGCTAACACTGTTATTTATTATCGATGTTACCAAATTAAACCATCTTTTCTCCGTCATATTAGAGTAGTTATTCTTAGATTATCGTCCGCAATGCATGATCAAAAAGACTGATTAGACGGCTTCTACAGGAACTGTATGATCTGGGTATTCTCTGCTTGCAAAGACACTGGAGGGTGTATTTATGGAGAAAAGGGTAAACCGGTGTTCCGTCTGGGGTCAACGTGTGAGGTTGTGTATAGCCGGATATGAGTTAATGAATAGTGCATGGAATGTTTTGAACTTATACGAAAGGCGCTTTTGACGCAGCAGAACTGGCCACTGAACTATTTAGGAGCCTTGGTAATTGACATCTTTATACTGTCCGCCATATGCATAATTATCGCAGATATTCCTTTCGTTTCAAAGTTCTATAGTAGAACCCCTCTAAACCAGAATTCTATTAAAGTAAGAATTTAGATACTGTAAGGCAGCTGGCTGCTTAATGCAGGGTGACGATCACGCAGAAAGCTCCTAGAGGACCTAACCCAATGTCGTGACCATCATTTAGAATCGTCTCGAAGAGACGATTCTAAAGAATAGCCACAGCATCGGATTTGGTGGAGAAATAAAGGAATGTCAATTTACTTCAAAATGTCAATTTACGCATCTTATCTGGACCTGCGGGTGGTGAATTGCCACACCGTCTGCGCGAGTCTGTAAAGATACGAGTCACTGGCTGGGAAGAATTACAATGTGTAGCCTTTGCTGAAACCCATTATATTGCGTTTAGGTAGATCAAACCAAATTTACCCTATTTACCCAATTAACTATTCAAAAATTCACTCACTCTTCTCCACTTGTTTATAAAGCTGAATTATTTAAACTGGTACCATGTTGATAACCTTATATTGGACTGACATAATAGCAAATAGGAAAGACTCTGATCAGTTTAATCTTTCGGGGATCGTTTGATCTTGGTCTGCACTGCACTATTTGCCTAAATTTGTCTATCTGACTAGTTAGGGTAATAAGGGTATATGTTATACGAGTACATACAACGTGACTCTCATTAACTCAGATACATGTATCTAGTTGAACGCTTACCAAGCTCAATGGACTTCACACTTCTTATTTTGCTGAGTATTGCTGGGTTTGTAATATACGCAATTAGAAAAGACAGCAGCGAGCTTGTCCCTAATCATGTAAGCAGTCTACTGTGGTAAAAATCACTTTTGCATGGCAGGAAACATGTTTGTTTTGTTTACATGGCGTGTAACAAATTCAAAGAAGATACATAATATTTAACGCCATATAAACGCCCTTTTTCATGTATTTGCAAACAGAGTAGACCGAATAAAATTACTCTGATGGTTCCTGTAGGAGCCGTCTAATCAATGTCAACTCTACGCTTGAAGTAAAACTGGCCCTGCCGTGCCCATAATATTTCTGTTTCAATATGCCGTAATAAAAATCCTTATTACTATTAGTTGTATCATTATTTCTTATATGAATATTCATGAAATAAAGTGTAACACTAATATTGTATGTCTATTCGGGTGTTTACCTAGACCAGACACGTGTTTCAGTTAGGCAGCTAATCTACTTATACCGTGTTTGCAAATACATAGAAGTATTATCAGTACGACACCTGTCATATAGAAGTATTATCAGTACGACACCTGTCATATAGAAGTATTATCAGTACGACACCTGTCATATTATCATAATTACATGTATATGTAACAACACATTATTTGACATTGTTAACAACCCTACCAATATCTTAAAAATTCAAAACACGGTTTGATGAATACCAAATGATAAAGGTACAAACGGTATAAAACAGGGCAGAAGTAATGCATAAAGTTCACGTAGGAACTTTATAATTATAATACTTTTGACCTAGGGGAAGTCCCTACATACGACGCGTTTCAAAAATACCTAAAATATGCAAAACTCATTTGTTTGTATACTGAAAATTAGTATATTGCAAGAAAACCTATCAAATAAACTTTGAAAGTGACAAAACATCCATGTGTTTGATATCGACGATCCCGATTTTATACGGAGGGATCGGGTGATCATCGGCAAAACGCGGAAAATTCAAACGGAAAAGGCCGATAAAACTTGGTTATAGAACAAAAATTATAAGTATTCATGAAATCGATTTATTTGTATCACAGGGGCATTTTTTCGATATAAGTTCAAATTTGCAATCGTGATAATAATGATTGAGCGTACCAAATACCAAGTTTAACGATATTAATGAAAATATGCGTTTATTGTAGAGACTTTCTCTTATTAAGCTACCACCTGCCTTACAGATCCATGATTAGACGCCAGTTGATGGTCATTTAAGACTGATTCTACTATATAAGATCATAGGTCAGTAATTGTAAACACGTCTATGTTCATTCTACTATAAGAGTTCAGCATCGCAGAGCGTATGCCATCCGTCCGCCTTTAGTTAACCATTCAAACTTTCATTATCATCTTGGTCACGTGTAGTTTGTTTACGCTCAAGTGTTCACAGTTTTCAAACAATCTTACCAAATTACTCCATGAATATAGATGTAAGCAAACAATGACATCATGAATATAATGGTTCTTTGTAATAGCCAATTGACATTGGGCAATTTTGGACATTACAGAAACTGTAGAATCAGATCTTTATTATTCAAAAAGCAAACAATCTGCTAAATCAGAGCATTACATCCAGAATTGTCTCGGTTTGGTGTTTATGAAATGCCACAATCACGTTGTTTATATTGCAAATTATTTCTGTCCTCATTAGTCTGATCATATTCGTTCAGTCTTATCATATTAATTGAGTATTCTTATATTCATATTCAAATTTTGAAGGGAGGTCAACTTGTCCTGCCATACACATTGAGTCGTATATGCATTGATACCTATTATATTCATTGTCATATTTGAGTCTTATCACACACATATAGTCCTATAATATCCATTTAATTTATCAAACTCATTTAGTCTGATCATATTCATTTTCATATTCATTGAGTCTCTCAATATCCATTGAGTCCTATCATATTCAGTATCATATTCATTGAGCCATACCATATTTACTAAGTCACATCATCTTATCGTATTCATTGAATGTTATCATATTCAAGGAGTGCTAGTATATACACTGAGACTCCTATTCATCGAGTCTTATCATTTCCATTGGGTCCTTACCATATTCATCGATTGTTATCATATCCATTCAGTCCTTACAGTATCCATTGAGTGTTATCATATCCATAAATAAACATATCTCCACTCCGACTAATATACAACAACCGCGATGGTGAATACAGTGGTAAATTGAATGTAAAACGAACACATATTTAAGTGAAACAAAGTTGACTTCACAACAGCAGGTGTTAAGTGCTTGTGTGGCGGCCGTAAAAAGTCGCCCCGTACTTCATTCTCAGTGTTGTTATATTTTCTTGTCCTTTGGGATCATAAGTTTTCATGTTATTATTATTGAAAGTTGAATACTGCTTAAGCCGGTGCTAGGGGTGTGAGTAGTGTTGCACTTTTAATTACTACTCATGAACAGACTCAATAAAACCGAGTCTGCAATTTTCTCATTTTGCATTTCTACTTTTGCTTTCAAAGGATCACCCATTTTCAGAATATATTGATCCACATATCGCTAGTGTACTCATTGATTGAGTTGCAAAAAAGGAAAACAGGGTACGACAAAAACGAGATCTGAATCCGAAGTCCTCCTCCTGTTTCCGGGTTTAAGAGGGTGTGTTCATTTAAGAAATGAATGACGTGCTCCCGGTGTTCATGAGGTTATGCAACGCATAGCTTTACGAGCAAAGTTAGTGAAGCCCGAAGGGCCTCACGTGAATCTTTGCTCGTAAAGCTATGCGTTGCATAACCTCATGAACACCGGGAGCACGTCATTTATTTCTTATATTTATATTCCATTGTATTTCTTATATTTCAACGGATTTTTTTTTAATATTATATACCGGTCACGTAATAGCCGCTATCTAGGTCGTTGCCAGGTTCGTTTCTAACGTAGTAGGATTGTTGGAGATAACGCTCCTTACGTCACGTGTGCATAACACGGAAGTGACGTTACGTCGCTTGGGAACAGACGATGATTAATAGAGCTTGAATGTAGTACGCAAAGAGCGAATTGAGAGAAGTAAATTGTGAAAGAAGAAGACGTGTCAATCATCTATTCCCGTCCCATATAGACAAGGACCTCTATATATGGTATGAAAAATAGTCCCAAACACATATTATAAATATAGAATGAATACAAGATTTTAATCAGTAAATTTCCAGCTATGTTTAAAGAAAATATTATCGAGATATTCCAAACCATATATATTTACGAAATGTTGGTATTAAAGCATCTTCTTAAATGTAGGTCGGGGTGTCGAAGCCAATTTACTCAACCGCCATGCTTGATCGAAAGCGGGTCACAACGTTGGATTTTATTCTCGGATTTTTCTTTGTTAACGGTAAGGACATTGACGTATGTATGCTGCACTCATTACTTGATAATATATTTTGATACGCCACGGCTGTTAAAGTTGGCAATATTATGTATTCAAGCGATAATTCTCAGTAAGAAGATGCCACATTTCAAATACTCCGCGCTTACACAGCGGAATTCTTGGAAAAGGAGAATCGACTCAAACTGGTATTGAAATGAACGTTCATGGGAAAATGCAACTTTCTTTTTTAGAATAAGGTTATATAAGGACGTTGCAGGGCAAATGTAAATATATAGTTTTAAGCATTTCCTGTTGTCGTACATGAAAATAAGGCAGTGTGATTGCCAACTTTAAATTGGTTGACAAACAGACATGCATTATGTTGTAGTACTATAGGTACTAATGTGTCTTTGTAATTAAAGTTTTAACATATATGTTGAACAAAGTGAGAAAATGGGTATGTCCAATAATTTTACGAAGTTTGTAGAATCACATCACCATATAATTCATGATGTGAAATAACAGCAGCGCCTTAAGATTACATTTATACTTGCCAATACGTGAGAGATTTCCATGGTAAAATTTAGAGAATGTTTTTCATAGTTTATGATATTTATATCCTTGCTTATTAAGCAGCCTTTTTGTTAAAATGATATTTCGACTGTTAAAAGCGTTAACAGAAAAACACATTCTAGCGAAACGAATCAGTTGAGATATGTAAAACCCATTAGATTGGGCACGGGATTGGGCACGGGGAACATCTCCATCAAGATATGGAAAACAATATTCAAACAAAAATATTTACTTTTGTCATAAATCAAAGAAAACATCATTCTCAGTATTGTTATATTTTCTGGGACTTAGGGATCATTTGTTTTGATGTTATTAGTTTTGAAAATTGAATACTGCTTAAGCCGGTGATAGGGGCGTACTACTCTGATTAGGTCATTTTCATACGAGATACTAATTCCATGTGATCATATTAACCTAAAGGAAACGGGGTTTGTAAATTCTTAATCCTATTTAATTAGCTGTGAACCTAGCTTCCGATTTAAAAGTACTATTAGTATCCTTGTCATATGAGAGATGTTATACAGGTTGGTCTAATACATCTTTAAAAGAGAGGTCAGATTTCCTAAAATGTTGGTACAGAAAAATCCTAAGCTTATTATGTCGACATTAATATGCATGATCCCGGAATCTGGTTTTCAGAGCACAGCCTATTTGACCAACGTATTGAATACCGGCACTAGGGGGGCGCTTCATGGAAAATCATATTGATTGAGTCTTATCATATTAATTAAATCTTATCATATTCATTAAAAAATCTGAAGGGAGGTGATCCCTCGAGAGCACATATTGCAACACAAAAAGAGAAAATTGCAGACTCGGTTTTATTGAGTCTGTTCATGAACCGTATCATAGTCATCAGACTGTTTCTACCTAGGAGCCGTCTACTATGTTTGCAAATACATAAAACGGCGTCTTTATCAGGGACGAGACTACTTAAGTCTGGATTTAGCGGAAAGACTTCATTACCATTTTATCAATCTGGTGTCTTCTTTTTGTCAGTGACCCTTACCGTACTTATGCAAGTTGGATACACTTTTGTAATTACTTTCCCATACATTTAAGTAAATGACACAATAAGATATTGCTTTTGCAATTATTATCTGAATTGATAGTACTTAGTCTGGCGAGATATATAATGGCATTATGGTCCTATGAGAAAAAACGCTTCTCGTTTTGCAAGTTCATTACTAGGGATGGAATCCTGCATCCCAAGCCCATCAAATAGTTTGCCGGTTATGCAAATACGTTTGCAACTTCCAAAATGAATATACATCTAAATACACTGTATGTTTAATATTTACTTTGATACATTATTTAGAACTGTAATTTCGGAACGAAAACAGTGCCCACGCTTGCATTTGACTGGCAGTATTATGTTCATGCTATTGTCCGTTAACCCTTGGTAGCAATGTAGTGACCTACAGTAACAACATCCATGTCTAAAATAGGGTTTTATCATATTTTGTAGAGGAAGTAAACGACAGAGTACTGGTATCAAGCAATGGGACAGTGCGGTGGACCCCTGGTGATATCTTTTCCATTGTTTGCGTTATGGACACTACGTATTACCCATTTGATACACGGTTAAATCTACAGTATACTCGTATTTATTCGGTCTTTTACGTAATGAACATGCCTGTTATTTCTACCATTTGCAAACAAAGTAAACCGATATGAGAGACTCCTGATGAGCCGTCTGATTAGGGTCCTCTCTGCTTTATTATGATATAATATAGATATGATTCTACAGTTTCTGCCATGGTCAAAATTCCCTTGTCCGTAAGCTACTATTTACATAATATCCATTGAGAAAAGGTTTAACAAACATGGTTGATTTTAAAAGTAGTTTGTTGCGTGGTTCAGAAAGCTCTTGTAGGATTTTCTGCATAACTTTTGTCCTTCATTTAGCTACCACATGCCTTTAATCTTACTACATATAAACCCTTTTCATGCCCTTTCAACAGAGAAGACTCAGATCAAAGGGTTCCTGTAGAAGCCGTCTGATCAGGTTCTGCCCTATTTACTCATGGAATTCTATAGATGTGATCTTACAATGTCTGTCAGGTAAATAATTCCTGTATTCAAGTATCATTATAAACTTCAGCCAATAAATGGTTACTCCCACTGACTTTAGTCACTGACCGTTCCAAGGCGGTACGTCCGTCTTCACCTTATTGTATGTTTGTT
The DNA here is from genome assembly GCA_963576725.1 of Azorinus chamasolen. NCBI lineage: Eukaryota > Metazoa > Mollusca > Bivalvia > Cardiida > Solecurtidae > Azorinus > Azorinus chamasolen. Next base: position 56,751,885 of record OY755245.1, on the reverse strand, counting down.
TGTCTTTGTGTGTCTCTTGATGTTATTATAGTTATGTACCATTTGCTGTTTCCGTGTGTTGCTGTTCGGGCGGCTGTTTGTTCTATATGTGGTGTTTCCTGTATGACTCATTTTATTTTTGTACTTGTGATGACTTTATTTCTTACATACATATTGAACAGGTAAAGGATTAAGACTCCGATTTTTACCTCATTTCGGTGATATTATGAGAGACGTTTTACTTTATATTTTGATATATCACCCCATCTAACATTCGTGTTATATGTGCTTGCAATAGAAATGATGAATTTCTATTTGGTCAAATTCCAATATTAAGCTGATCCGCTGAGAAAAAAAACAAAGTTCACTCAAATTTGGATCTGATGCCATTTCGACAACGTCCGATTAGATCAGCTAATGAGAAACCATAACCGATTGTTAAGGATCCTGATGAGACGCAGAGTGACTTGGGGTCTCATCTGGGTCCAAGCGGTTTGCATGTGTGAGTCTGATTGGGGCTAGCTGGAGAAGAATTTTATCAGACTGGAGTGTATTTTAAACAAATTATATGATCGAAAACTTTCGTACGTAGTTGCACATTTATATAATCGATAATTATATGTTGACTCTCTTTGGAAATGAGCTCTGTACGATTTGGTTTTGACCAAGACTGATGAGAAAATGCTGAATTTATTACTACATGTACTCTGTTTATAAAGATCCACTTTCTTAAATAGCTACAATGTTCCCACCTTCCATATTTCACCATACATATTTTGTCCAGGAATATTTAGGTATTGCAAATCGTCTAAATATAGAACAGGGAAAGGTTAACATGGTTCTACACTGTTAATAAAGGCATTCAAAGAGCGTCTGCCATGTAAAGGGTTAATGTATTTGTCTATGTCATAATGCCTTTTTATTTATGGTATTTACATGTCTATTATCTCTTGCAGGAATGCAGCATGGCCCTGTCCATTCCCTACGTGTCATGGAGCGAAGTATACTTATCCAATATTGCCAGTTCAACTCCGACACACCTTGTTGCTGAAACCCAGAATGGCACTTTTTAGACTATAAATCCCATATTATCACAAAGTATTATAATACGATATATTTCAGATTTTGTTTAGGCGGCGAGCAACCATTTGTAGTCTATACGACTGTTGTTCCTCTGGTCCTGTTGTCTGTTCTTAACGCCAGTGTGGTTCTAGTTCCGGTAAGCAGTGGCGAGAAAGGCTCATAGCAATAACTGTATTTTTATCGTACTGTGTATATCTAACTGCTATCG